>JAGFMF010011694.1:1093939-1183281 GCA_019455555.1 Galemys pyrenaicus
CCCTGGCCGGCAGCAGGGATCGAACTCGTGCTGCAGTGGCTGCGATTTGCTTCGTAGTGCGTTGCTTAACCCACTGCGCCACCAGGGGAGGCCCAACTAGTATTTTGTTATACTGTTGTAAAGTACCGAGTTTCTGTGGGCACCCCAAAAGAACAAAGAGCGGACACAGGGCTGCAATGGTCATGTAGAGCTTTAGTTAAGCCAGCATGCTGGGGCCGACCGTTCAACCGTGACACGCAGGTCTGGCTGAGACAATCGACCCTGAGAGGAAGTAGAAGTGAACTTTTATAGCCAATTTAGCCAATAGGCTGAGAGATAAAAGCCCGAGCAATGAGCACAGCAAATAGCTTTAAAGAGAGACAAGTTTCAAATTTAAACTTACAGGAGATCCATTTTGGGCGGGCTCAGGCTTCTGCCCCATACCTGGGTGCACATTCTAAGATAACATTGTTTCATCTGCCCTGCCCTTAACTGCCCAGGAGAGCCTAAGGTATGGGATCAGCTGACCTAGTAGATACTAAGGTAACATTCTTGTTTCATCCACCCTGCCCTTAACTGCCCAAGAGAGCTTAAGGTATGGGACCAGCTGACCTACTAGGTAAGGCCTGTAGGTCGTTTTTCAAGTTTCAGTCAGCTAAGTTTAGACAGCTCTGACTCTAACACTGTTGCTGTGACTACACAACACAAAAGGAAAATAAAATGTTGATACCTAAAAAGAAAATCAGTCAAATGAATTAATTAATGGCTTTAGTTGTTTGTTTTGATATCAGGTGTAGATAGCTTTAATGTTTACACATCTGATGTATTTATGTGCTGTAGAATTAGGGCTCTGTGGGTCTTTTGTTAATACTGGCTTTCAATTTTTGCTATTCTGATTTCTAGTATTTTCACTAGGGAGGAATTATCCTATGCAGAGGCTGAGACATGTTTTCCTTTTAATTATAGCCATTGGCTATTAGATTTTTAAAGCTCAGCAATTATGTTTCTGCTCAGCAGGGCTCGAGGAGAGAAAAAAAATCTTCCAACAGAAAATAGATTTGGACAAATTTATTCCATAATAGCTAGGAAGATACAATGTCTAAAAATCTTAGTTACTTAGTTTGCTGTGAAAGATGTCTTTAAACTCCAGACCAATGAAGTAGCTATAAAGACAGTCATCTAAGAGATGATTTTTATTCTTAAGAGGTAAGCTTGACCATGAATTTCTTGAGGGGCTTTCTACATGTAAAGCTAAGCATTTATGATCTCAGGAAAATATATACTTTTTTGTAACCTATAATCATGTTTCTCTCACTTTCTTCTAATGCCAGGCATAGGTTTAATCAGTGTGTTTTCTGGAAGATAGCTCTGAACCTGACTTTGAAAAGTTCTTTGTTTTCTGATTTCTACATGTAGCACTCCTAACAAGAAGCACACAGAAGTTTTATTCCCCCTAGTTATATATTGACACTTCTAGTTAGAATTGACCTTTCTTAATCATTTTCTTCAGTAAAATTTTTCTTTTCAGAGGAGGAGAGCTCTTGGAAATGAAATGTCTGAAATAAAGAAATACACACATACTTATTTCACTATTTTGAAGTCTTTTTGTTCCGACCAAGAAGCATCTTAGATTCAGCCTTATGGCTGTATTATGTCAGTTCCACATTAAGGAAAGGGTGTGTTCTTGTCATTCTTCTTTGTTGTATCTGTATTTCTTTTTTCTTTTAAAGATTTATTTATTTATGCATGCAAGAACTGGGTACAGGCCAGATGCTTGGGGGGGTGGGTGAGAGGATTCACCAGATATAGAGTGACATCTACTGCTGAGGGCAGCAGCAGGTGAGACAGGAGAGGTCTGCTGTACCATGTGGGTCACCTTCCTGGCTGGCCTTCCTGGCTGCAGTGGCTGCAGATAGCTTCACAGTGTGGTGCTTAACCCTTTGCGCCAGAAGGGAGTCCAGTGTATCTGTAGTTCTTTTAATTCAGAATGTTCTCAGTGCAACTTCTTAATTTTATAGGTTTTAGTGCTTATAGAACAACTGTGGCCTTTTCTCATGGCTATGCCTATATTATTTATTAAAGAAGCTGATTGTAACATAAATGTGGTAAGGGACAACGTATTCTCTTATTCTCCATAATGGTTTGGAGAATTTCTTTATAAAATCACTTGTCTCTCTATGGTGATGAGTATGTGATGAATAGGGAAATAGCTTTTCATTTTGTATTAATAGTAAGCTCATGAAGAATTTACTTTAATATGTTTGTGATACAATTTGAATAAAACATTTAGCTGGCAAAATCTGGGCCCTTGTTTGTCTGGTAAATATTTGACATGATATTTTTATTATTTAGAGAGACTGTCTTTATAGTCACAAAGCACACACTGTTATTGCTCTTCAAACATGTAGTTCGAATGCCAGAATTTAGAGAATCAGAGGTGGAGGGTGACAGAATTTGAAAGGGCCAGTGGGGTGTGGACTTATGTCATCCACAATCACTGCCATCATCTTTCATTTCCTTTTGTGGACTCTCACCTAAAGAACCATCAATAGGTTCAAGATAAATTCTCCTCTCACTGTGACTTGATTCATGTCATAAGTGCCAAATTCATCATTGGAAAATCTTTGACGTCCCTTCCAGCCTCCATTATATTTTAGAAATGGTCTTTCCTGAATCCACAAAAGACTGAGGGAGGGATGAGGACATGAAGAATCATGCTCTTTGGTTCAAATGAACTTCCACCCCACCAGGTTTTCTTTAAGTGACGAGTCCACTTCCTTTTGGGTGACCTAGTGAGGTGATGGAGTTATTGATGTTATTGGTGATGTAGATCAATGTTTTTGGTTCTTTTCCCCATGCACATCAAACAGTAATGTACCACTAAGACTCTACACGTGTTTATTCACAATGCTTTCCCAGAGTAGATGGTATGTGATGACCCTGCTTTTGTTAGGTAGTATTCTAAAATTTATAATAAAGTTGGAAGTTATTTTCCTAGTGATAAGAACACTCCAAAGTGGTAGAATCTTACAAGAAAAATAACAGTTTTGTTCTAGGAACTCTTGTTTTGATGTTTTTTCATCATTCACTAATATTTTCAATATTAAAGTTTATGTATTCTTATTTAACAGAAAGTCTACAGAGAGGATTATGAAAATGAGATTAAAGGGAGGTCATCACTGGATTTAGACAAAACTCCAGAATTTTTACATGTAAAGTACATCACCAACCTTTTAAAGGAGGTAAGATGCTATTTACATTTAATATCAAAAAGAAAAGTAAGGAAATAACCCAGAAAATATTTGCTTAGTAATCCATTACTAATTCAGGGATTGAGATAGTCATCCATTACTCTTCCCCTCACTTTGACCTTTACTAATAAAGTTTTTCAGTTTTATTGAAAATAGGAAAACCTGGGTTAGAATTTCCATTTAGAGACACAGGAAGAAATTAACAAGATTTCATGGAAACACTTGAAAATATTTTGTGTTTTGGTTGTAGCTTAGAAATTCCATAAATAGTTTTACAGCTTTATGGCAGATTAAAAAAAAAAATCTGGGTATGGGTGAGGCAAGCTTTCCTGCAGTGTTCTTGTCATATCTGACATTGGAAATGAGGTGCTTGTGTGTCAAGGTCTGAATCAACAGCACATTATTTATAAGTGGTATAAGAGGTGTGTGTTCTAAGTAGGAAAATGTATTTATCATATGGAACATAAGAGCTCACGTCCAGTTTTCATTGTTTCAGCAGGATTCCCACCTCCCCACCCCCAAGTTAGCGGTCCATTTTGGCTCACATTATCTTAAACTTGTTGATCATGAAGGTCCTCAAAGCTAACAATTAAAAATACCATGCTCAGGGCCTCCCTGGTGGTGCAGGGGTTAAAGTCTCAGCACTGTCAAGCCATCAGAAGCCACTGCAGCACAAGTTTGATCCCTGGCCAGGGAGCTGACCCACATGGGACAGCAGACCTCTCCTGTCTCACCCACTGCTGCTCCCTTCAGGAGTGCATTTTAGTAGATCTGCCTCTCCTGCTCCCCACTCTGTCTCTGGTGAATCCTCTCACTACCCCCCTACCTCTGGCCCACACCCCAGTTCTTGTATGCATAAATAAATAAATCTTTTAAAAAATTTTGTTGAACATTGGGATCCTCAAAGCTACTAACTTACAGCTCTTTCAGCTCTCTGTTTAAATAGATTTTCTTCACCTTAATGGGAAGTGTTAGAGGAATCCATTTCACTCTGAACTTTGAACTGAAGAAAGTATTCCTGAAAGGAATATCTTAAGCCAGTGAAATAAATAGAATATAATTACCTACCTAGAGTTATCTCAGCTAGAGCTTCTTTTATAACCAAATGCCGACTGGCTTCACCATTTACCTGCTTCTAGAAATTGATTGTGACACAGAGGTGTATGCTGGACTGAAATAAGCATAATACTTTTTGTCTAATAGTTTTCTTGTTACCTCATCTTTTCCGATTTGCAGTTTCTGTAATTTTTTTGTATGCTAATCAAATGGTAACTTCCTACTGTTATTGTCCCACTTAAAAAATATGCACTATTTATATAGATTTTTTAAAGGCTATAAATAAATTTATCACTTATACCCAAATGACAAAGTAAGGTCTATTTGAGATCCATAAATGACTTTATTATACATACTGTTTCCTTTTTCTTTTATTTCTCTTTTGGACTTACTGATTCGGAATGTTTCAGCATAGGAGAAGGCCCAGATTACTGATTATTAATATGATTAAAAACCTTTTAATTAAGTTACAGAGATGTCTAATTTTAGAAGGGAATCTTTGTGACAATGAAATTGTCCACTTTCTAAATGTAGACCTTCATCTTTAAGTTGATTTATATTCTTATGTTTTTCTACATTTATGTTACCATTTATAATGTTCAAAATACCCTTTGATGCTTCATTTCATTTGATTTTCCTCCATTCCCCTTTGACATTGGTAGAACAGGTATTTTTATTTTCATTTTGCCAGTATGGAAATCAAGGCTGTATTTAAACTTAAAGTCCTCCTGAAGGTCACATGACAAATAAGTGAAATAATTGACTTTCATTCAGGTCATTTGACGCCAGAGCTCTCTCCAAAATTACATGCAGGTCATTACAATGTCTTGTAAGCTATTAGTTAAGCAAAGAACCGGCTAATTTAATTATACTGGACAAAGAAGAAAATAACATCAAATGAACCCTAGAATTAACTGGAACCTGATTTCTTATCATTAAAGGAAATTTCATCTTTCATCTGGCAAGTTAGACATAATTGTAACTTAGTTGAATTAGAGTAAAATATGTATTGTTTTCATAATCCTATTAGGAAAATTAAAAAAAAATTCATTAGCACAAAAACGTTCTATTGTACCTAAGGCTTTTCCTAAGTATGATATTAAAATGGGTGAATTTCAAGCATACTTCATCAGTCAAATATTATTTCATTTTGTAAACCTTTTTTTAACCTTGGCTACATTAATTTTTGATAGTTTATAATTGATTTTGCAGTTTTCCATTGTATTCAACTATGTTCTTTTAATGATTCATATTTTATAGATTATTTTCAAAGACATACTTCAAATAATAATGAGAGGCATGTATTCCTAAAATATTTCTGACCATTGGAAGAGAAAACATCATTTTTAAATATTGTACCGTTATGATACTAAAATAAATTGGAAGAAAGGAATAAGGGGAAAAATCTGAGATATTGAAAGCCACCCTGACATGAATAAAAGAAAAACTGAAATCTCTGTAGAAAATAAACATCATGAATAGTCAGTTTTTTCTAGAAATATTTTCTCCTTTCTGTGGTTTCTACAGAACATGTAAAACAGTATATCAGTTAAAGAACTTCCCAGTAAATTTTGAACTGTAATATTCTTATCTCATAGAAAGAATATAAAAAAGATTTGGAAAATGAAATAAAAGGGAAAGGGATGGATCTTAATTCAGAAGTTCTTGACATTCAAAGAGCAAAACGAGCATCTGAAATGGCTAGTGAGGTGAGTATATCTAAATATCTAACCACTGAGAATATATTTTCTTTTCAGTAAATCTTTCTCAAAGAGTGTATATGTTCCACAGTCTTTATGTGTAAAGGATAATAAATAGCTATATTCAAGTAATCTTTTTTCAATCAATGCACTTTAAAAAATGATTCTCACCACCTCCTTTCTATGTGGAAATGACCATTTTGGAGAAAAATCTATTTCTCCCTCTTTGGTAGAAAATTTCATGATTTTTTTCATGGAATTACCTCTGACTTCTCAATTCATGTATTTGGACAGGTTGATTTTCGTTACTTCTCCTATCACCATATATATTTTTAATTTCATTAAAATACTTTTAAATGTTTAATTATTAAAGAATACATATGTGGCCAGTATGAACATACTTTTTCTTTTTGTAAAAACACAAGTAAGAATATTTTATATGTCAGATGCTGTTAAACCACAGTTGGTGTTAACTAAACAAACGTGGGACCATGAGAAACAAACCGGAGCATTAGTACATTGCACTCCAGACCCCAACACAATGATGGGGTCACACGTGGACCCCGGATTCAGGTTGATCTAGTGTTGGGCCTTGTTTGAGACTGTAAGAAAATAGATGCTTACATTCCATGGTGTTTACTGGGGTGCAGGTGAAGGGGTGGTCCTTGCTTATCTCGAGGCAGGTTGGAGGAGGCTTCAGTGAAGGTCCTCTGAGAACTACAATGTGACCCTTTCACTTAAGAAATGCTGGTGGAGAGCTGACCCACAGCCCAGGAAAGCTGGAGGGTGAGAGGTAGCTGATTCAGCCATGAGAGTCACTGCTATGCCGTAATTCCCCTGCACCCTCAGGGTTAGGTTCTGCCAGGAAAATGGGAATGACTTAATTGGTTTAGACTAATAAATGGGGTAGTTTAGGATTCTTGACCAATAAGTATTCCATTAAAAATGGCAGTGGGATGGAGGAGGAGACGCCTGCTGAACAGGCACTTGCAAACTTCCTTTCAACTAGCCCTTAACTTTGTTCTCTTTCTGAGGGATAGTCATTGTCATTAACTTGTTGTACAACCTTTCAGTCTGTTTTTATGTATTTTGGGGTAAACATACACTTCTATACCCATAGGCTTAAAAAAAAATCTTAAATACTACTTAATATTTTTTTTCCTATGCTTGCTTTTTTCACTTAATATTATGAACTCTTCCCCATGTTACTTTACTTTATTTAGCTTTATCTAATTCTTACATAAAAATTATATGTTCTACTACATGAATGTGACTATGCAACAATGTACCTCTTGTCTGACAATCATAATCATATGTAAATCACTTGTGGAAACATAAATCTCAACATTCTATGCTCAAACCACAGAACCCTTCCTATCCTCCTATTTTTCCTTTTCTCTTTTACTCTATTCTCAGGTAAAATCCCAGAAGTCACTTAGATTCTTCTTGTCAGCAAATTTTATTGACTCCACCCCACAATGGTTTCCTAAATCCATCTACTTCCCTCTTAGTCCAAGCTGCCATCTCTGTGACCTGGATCCTTGTGATAGCTTGCTGGAATAACCCCTGGGGAATTAAATGTCTATGTAGAATCCATAATCTTTGCTCTGGGGTTCAAAGCCCACCACCCTCTGTGACCAGACCATGCCTGTCCTTGTATACCCTTCCTATGTTCAGGCGGCTCATCACAGGTGTTAGGATCTCTGTGCAACTCTGTTATCTTCCATTAAGTCCTTCCCTGGTCTTTTGCAAAGCTGGGTTTTTTTGGTGTGTGTTTGCTTTTGTCTTATTATTAATTTCTAAGATTGACATTAGTGTTTCAAATTATCAGGGCACCTTAATTGCATGTTTTATTTTTTATAGAAAGACTATAAAAAAGATCTGGAGACAGAGATTAAAGGGAGAGGCATGCAGGTGAGCGCAGACACTTTAGAGATCCAGAGAGCTAAGAGAGCATCCGAAATGGCCAGCCAGGTAAGTCTGAAACAAACATTTGAAATTGTATGTAGGACGAATATAAATGGGTATTTCCACATGAGTGGTTTTGAGATTCAAACACATAAATACGAACATTGCTATGGGAGGTTGAGCAAAACTTGAAGATTATTTTCTGTTCTTTTAGAAAGAATATAAGAAAGATTTAGAAAATGAAATTAAAGGGAGAGGAATGCAAATGAGCATGGACATCCCAGATATGCTTCGAGCCAGGAGAGCATCTGAAATCTACAGCGAGGTTGGTAGAGACTAAAGTTGCTCAGAATAAAGTATTCTAACAGTCTGTCACCGTGCGCTGGGTCTCTCTGACATAGCTTTTCAAGGGCCTTGTTGGTGAGTTGTTTAAAGTCAGTTCACTCTGTTATATAAAACCATTTGCTAAACTTGGTTACCCTCACTAATGAAAGAGACAACTGCTGTAATTCTGTTCAACAAACATTGAGTGCCTGAGCTGTCCTTGTTGACGGTCCTATTTGAGTTCAAGGACATTCTGACTTTCTTTTTAGACTATTACACAGTTGGCTGTACTGTGCACACTACAGAAAAAAAGATTATAAAATGAGTGGTCACTTACCCACTTAATAGTGAACATTATCATTAAAATGAACAAGTCCAGTTAAGAGTGGATAAAATTGCAGAAGATATAAGGTGAAACTGAATATTAACTTAAAGTTAAAAGAAAAACTAAGTTTCCTTGGTAAAATTTAATTTGCCGAGTATATCTATTATATATCCTTTATGTATTGGACAATTTGTATGTATTTATGTACACAAAAGACAATATTTAATGGAAGAAGTTATTGATAAAATATGATTTGGGCAAAAATACTAGTGAGTAATTGCTTTGCTATAACATTTTCATTGAAAAGAATGAATATCTATGGAAAAAATATAAACGGAATAACATTTTTTAATGTCATAGAAAATTGATCACAGAATTAAATTTGATTAATGGGGCTTATGTTGATAATAATGTTAACAGAAATTGACCAAATTCATTAAATTCCATTTAAAACATAAGCAAGTAACATAAGCATTCCCTGGCTTAAAAGGAGAGTGTCAAGATGGCAGAGTTAAAAGTCAAAGGAGTTGACTGCTTCTCAGTCTCCTTAGATGACCCAGCAGTAGATGACCCTGGAGTGCGTTTTCATCATTCCCTTGTGTCTCATAATGACACGTGAACTTGGTCAAGTCGACACTAATTATACTAGCTGAATAAAACCCTAGTTAAATAAGTAAAATGAGTAAATGCCCATTTGCATCAATGGAGAAAAATTGCTCTCAGCAGTGCCAAGTTCATTTGTTTATTTGTTCAGTAAATACTTCCTGACTACCTGTAAAACTATATAATAAAATTAGAAATTAGACATACCTCTGCCGCCGGGGAACTTTAGGCTAATTGTGCAAAAAAGAGTATTCTAAACTATTATTGTTTTTGGAGTTGTTGGGTTTGGAGAGTGGGGTCCTGGGTTCACTCTGGGAAAGGTTCTACTGGAGCTCCCTTTCACCAGCACTGGTGAGTTCCCAGGCAAGTTTCTCCAGGACACAGAGACATTAGTTATATCCCAAAGGGTAGGTTTATTATAAAATGGAGAAAAGAAGAAAGGACACTGGTATAGACACAAATGGGCAGAAAGGGCTGCCCTGAAAGGGATAGGTTTGCCACGAGAGAGGACTGCATGACCCCAGGCAGGCAGCCTTGATAAGAGCTGCCTCTGCTGAGGGAGGGCAGTGACGAGAAGCCCCGGTAGGCTGTGGCAGGCAGGAAGGCTGCTGCCCTGCAGACGGACAGAGTTGGCCAAAAGAAGCACCTGCATAGGCACAGGTGGGCAGGACTGCTGCCCCTCATCACTGCAGAGATTGCACTGATATAACCTTTTTCTCTTTGGGAGGAATTCACTCCTTCCTGGGGTGGTTGGTTTGTTGTTGACTTTGAGTAAATTATGTAGAATTTGAAAGGGGCCAGGTTTCTACAATGTTCCTCAATCTCCATATCTTCACCTTCAGGTCTGAGCTCCTGACACTCCCTATAGCAGTTTGTTACCTGCTTGGGTCTTGTGCTTTGTGATCTAGGCATGGCACCTAAGGATCTTAGTTCCTATACCTGGGTTAATGGCTGTATTAATTCCTACTACTCCCACCTCCAGCTCTTGGCATTGTGTGAGCCAGTTTTCTGATCTTGTGATGCCTCCTTCCAGTTTTTCATGCCCATCACTAGACATGAAAGAGTAGGTCAATTAAAAGTGGCACAGCCATCAAGACCTCCTAAGCCTTTGAATTGGTGGGATGGGAGCCCTTGTCTGAGTAGAAGGCTGCTTTCCTGGACCGTTTGCTTACTTTTTTTGAATGCTCCCTTTATTTCTGCTGTCGCATCAGGAATTGCTTTGAACCCTGAGCGATAATATAGAGCACGTGCATATGGTAGAATTGGAAGAAGTAGTATTTTCTCTCTGTCTCATATGTACATATACACACACTATTTCAGATTCGTATCAATTGTTTATATTTTCAGAAAAAGTATAAAGATGAAGCAGAGAAGCTACTTTCTAACTATTCTACTGTGGTAGATACTCCCGAAATTCAGAGGATTAAAACGACTCAACAAAACATTAGTGCGGTGAGTAGCCATGATTTCTTTTCAGTTCTCACCTCGAAATTGTGTTTTGTAAGGGGGGGGGGGCTCTTTTCTCATTGTTTGATTTTCTGCTGCATTGCTTGAATTTCTATCAAATGTATTATCTTTCTTTAAAAGAATAAAAGTGCCAAATGTTCTGACAAGTTATAATTTATCAAGATTGTTTTAGAATTACAAATTCAAATTTTCTTCTTTGGTACAAGTGACAGTTATTTTTAACTACATTTTATCATTTCACTCAGGAAAGAGGCCCTATTTTTTAAACAGATTTACTTAGAAGATGAGGTTATTTTCTTTCTGGTCATTGATTATTGAACTGACAATGTATCTAAGGGTAGTTTGTAAACAATCTAGACTGTTATATTTTTATCCTGAGGAATGAGGAATTGCATCAGCAGTATTAGTTAAAGATAGGGTTTATGTTTAGTGTACATATAAAACTGAACTCTAAAATTATAATAAAAATAATAAAATTAATCGTGCAACCAATATTTTAATATAGAATTAGCTCACTTAGTAATTAAACAAGTCCTATCAATGTTTAAATTCTATTGTCTGAACACTTCTGACATATTTCCTACTTTCTGATAAGCTACCAAGCTCTAACCCTTAGTGTGTGCAAGTCAGGTACCTTTAGGGCCTTCAAAGGTAGGCTGTGGAAGGAAGTCCTATGGAAAAGAAGATGAAGGGGAAGAGGCTGTTTGGCATCTCATGTCCTGGTCATTGTGTTCCAGATTTCTAACTTTTGCTTCCGAGATCGAATGAGATCGGGCGCATTCAGGGTGGTATGGCTGTAGACTGGATTTCTAACTTTTGGAGGAAAACATCTGTCTCTCCCAATCCTCACTAGCACTTCTTGGATTACCAGGGACAATAACTGTTCACTTATGTCTTTCTCATAGTCATTATATTTTTCTGTAGAGTGCTTTTGTTTTGCTTTGTGTTTGGAAGGGGTAGATGTTGTAGGAGTGGAGATTCCTTGGGGGAAGAATGAATAACTAAATAGGAGATAAGGAAATTAGCCTGATTAATATTAATGTTGATGTAATTTATATTTTCTTTGAAGGGAATGTGGTCAACTTTATGTTTGAAGAATAGCACTACTAAAAATTTCATGCTTTTTTGATAAATTATAGCTGTCTGAATGAGCTTTCATTATATGTGTTCTGATTTTTCTCAAATGTATGTGTGGCATTTATATTTGAAGAGAGAAATGCTAGTTTGTCAGCTTAAATTCTTAAATAATCTGCAACTACCTTTTACAACTCTACAAGAACAGTTCTTTTTTTGAGAACAACTTTTAGAGGGTTAATTATAAGATTATGAAGTATGAGACCAAGTTGAACATTTATTCTAAAATGGAATATTTAATTGATTAATACAACATTGGTACTCATAAATAGAAGCTGTATCCACATTACTTTAAAACCCGAGAAATGTCTGTCTTTTATAAGAAATAGATCTAAGACTTGAATTCTAATAAGCTTAGAATTTTTTTTTCCTTCTCTTACAATAAAGGTATTTTATAAGAAAGAAATAGGAGCTGGCACAGCAGTGAAAGATACTCCAGAGATTAATCGAGTGAAGAAAAATCAGCAGAATATTAGTTCAGTAAGTTTTCTATAGCATTAATTGTCCTTTCCAAAAGCAAACATAAGCTAGATAAATGTTCTTAGTTCATTATTAAACTGACTGCCTTTCTCTTTTATTCTTCATTTTGTTGAAATGCTGTTTCATCAAATATCAAAGGCTTAACTTTCAGAAGGAAACAGTAGCCTTGTTCCCCTTGAACTAAAGCAGTGTTTCGTCTTGATATATCATAGTGCATAAGAGATAGATCACTTTAATAGTACAGTAATGAAATCTAGGACTAGATTTCATCTTTTTGAACAGTATTTTAGCTGTATTAAATTTTTCAGGGGAAGGATAAATTTCAGTACCTCTTCAAGTTTGGAGGAAAGAAATTTTACCCTGCTAGAATGATTAAAGGTCCCAGAACATTTATTTGGTGGCTGAAGAGAAATTTTGAAAGGCCTCATTTGTGTCTACTTCTTCCAGTTTACAGCAAGGAAAAACATACACCTTTTCTGTAATTTGTAAGATAACTTACTCTCCTATTCCCTTTGAACTTGAGGGAAGGGTAGAGGAGGTACTTAACTTATGGGTAAAATCTTCTCCATGCAGTGCTTGACATTTACAATGGACAATTGCTGTGCTTACCAATAGTTATTCTTACATGAACATTAGTGTGTTTGTTCTTGTTGAGAAAGTCAAAAGGTTTTCCCCCTAGATCCCCTTCCTTGACCTTCACCTTTGGAAGCAGTGCTTTCAAGCTTGGTTAAGGGTAGTCCAAATAGAATGGCCTTGATTAGACGCCTGTTTGTAACTCTGATCCTAGAATATGGGTGAGTGCTGATATTTGAGCAGGAAGATTAAGAGCGGAAGGGTATTGCTGTAGTAAAACATCAGAATGAATTTAAAAAAAACTCTTCAGACTACGAGGACAATACAGCCTCTTTAGAATGAATGACTCTGTCTTCTGAAGAAAGTATAAAGAGAATGACCTTCTGAGGAGGCTGTGTAAGAGTGTTCTGATTTACCCAGGCAAGAACCTGTGTTAGCCAACACGTGGGTCTGGGAGAAGAATTAGTTTGAAAGAGACTCGTAAAGTGTTTGTTTTCTTCTCTTTCTGATGATAGTATTTGAAATGTACCCATCCGTGTACTGGGATTTAATGTTACAAATGTTCTGTAGTGCACATTTCTATTGCCTACAGTGAAATGACTGTGCCATTTAGATTAGTTTAGAGTTGTTTGAAAAACAAAAATGTTCATCTTTAATCATGTTTAGCTTTTCACCCGAGGAAAATCACACAAAATAGTACAGTATATCATTTCTTTCCCCAGCATCTCATTGCCTCTTCTAGCAAATGTTAAATGTATGCTTCTGCGTGCGTGAGGTTGGGCCATAAACTCCTGCTTAGTATTCAAATGGAAAGTTGCCCTTTCAAGATTAGCTAGATCTGTCAAACCAAGATATGATTCTTTAACATTTAAAGATCTCGACATTTCTACCTCCAGAGTACAAGGCTTTTAGCTATTAGTTTTCTCTGTTAAGAGCTATTTTTAAATCTTATTTAGAGGTAACCTGCCTCAGTGTACTCTCAGTTTAACTCTTTACATCTAGACTAATACTGGAATTTTTTTTTGCATGTTAAATCAATAGATACTGAAACACAGATGAAATCTTGGATATTTAGGTACCGTTTCTCCATGACTGTCAGTGCGGATTTCAACTCTCATCATTTCAAACACCACCAACTGACTTCTAGCATATTTTGTGTAGACTGAAATCTTTGCCAAATTTCAACTCATGCCCCTTATCCCTAGCCTACATTTCCATACATATAAATACATGTTTCCTTTTTCTTGAGTTCAATCTTTCATGAATTTTAGACTTACTAAAATGCCACCTGGTATGATAACATCACCATTTGCTTCATATGTTTATTATGGTAATGTTAATTTATAATTGTGTGTTTTATGGATATAGGCTCACACTTCTACAAGTATATACTAGCATATCACCTCATGCCTACTGCCACCACCAAAGCAGAAACAATCTTGCACTATAGTCCGCTGAGTCCCCTACTCCTCCTGTCTCTCCTTTGTAGCCTTTCTTTCTGGTAGCCCTATTCTAGAAATTTCTTGCTGGATAGAAAGTAATACATTATTTTATTATGTAAGCTGATCTCCAAGGTTTTTGTGCACCTGTATAATGATAACATTTATTTTTATAAATAACATTTGCTTATTTTAATTTAAAAAATCTATAATGATAGGTAGATGAATATATGTGGGTTTATTTGCATGTTTCAATAATGGAATTCTGAAAACATCAGTTTAATTAAAATGCTGGAATTTAAAATTTCAATTATACAATAATTAGAAATGAGTTTTTTTGAGAATGCTTAATTTAGAATGTTTTGAGCTTTGTGTTGAATAAAAATTTATAGTTTGTTTTAATGAATTACACAGGTGAGATACAAAGAAGAGATAAAACAGGCCACAGCCATTTCTGATCCTCCAGAGCTAAAGAGAGTTAAAGAAAACCAGAAGAACATCAGCAATGTGTGATCATATTTATTTAAGTACTTTTTCTGTTTTAATGGATGTTTGTTCACAGTGAGGGTAGAACTACTGAATAGGTCAGGTTCCATTACAGTAAATAACACTGCTGGAGGGCCAGTTCCTTGAAGATGGAGATAATTTCATACATCTTTATGTCACACTAGCCCAATGCTGGTGCGTGCACAAAGAAACATGTTACTGAATGCCTACTATGTCCTTGTTCCTGGGGACCTTCAAAGATGAGTGATATATCCCTTAAGGTTAGAGACTGAGTATTCTTAAGGTCTTTAGAAGGAACAGGCATAGAAACAATTATGCAATGTTTAACTGCTGTGAGAAAAACTAACTGCTATAAGAAAAAGGTGTTTACTATGCTTTTTGAGTAACTTCCATTCAATATCTCATTTAATCATAAATAAAAATTCCTCTTGGTAGAAATGCAGGAAGGCTGTGTCAGAGAGAGAAAAACATCCTTGGAGAAAAAATATCATGTGAATGAAATCTTGGTGAATTCATAGGGTTTTGGGTGGTTTCATGAGGAAGTTCCTTCCTGGTCAAGCAGTCTGAATATGTATGTGGAGGATCCAAGACATGTTCAAGAAGGGATAGGTTTAATGTGATGAATACAAGGTGGCAGGAGATGATGGTGGGGAGAGAGGTGGTCAAGGTCATAAGAAGTTAGTCGGGAGTCCCACAGTGTCCTACTGTGTGGTTCACAGCCCAGCATGGTATTTAAGATGATATTCAGAGGCCCATTAATCATCAGGTCTTGACTTAGTGATTAATTTTTTTCAATATGTCTCTTTTTAGAAAAGAATTTTCAATTTATCATAGAGACATAACACTCTCTTAAAATAACTTTATTTAAAGATAATATGGGGGCCCGCCCTGGTGGTGCAGTGGGTTGAGCAAAGCACTATGAAGCAAACCGCAGCCACTGCAGCACGAGTTCGATCCCTGCCACCGGCCAGGGAGGAGGCCCACATGGCATAGCAGACCTCTCCTGCCTCGCCAGCTGCTCCCCTCAGTAGTGTGTTTCTGTCAATCTGCCTGTTCTGCATCCTGCTCTGTCTGATGGATTCTCTCACCACCCCCACACCTCTGGCCTGTACCCCAGTGCTTGTATGCATAAATAAATAAATCTTTAAAAAAATAAAGATAATATGAAGTTAATGGAAAAATAATACTATAAATCATAACACAGGTGATATAATATGGCATATGGTGCCTGGTATGTCCATGATGGAATTTGGATAACACTGGATTAGTGGGAAAGAATATCAATCCTGTACATACATACATCAAGGAGAGCAGAGAAGTCACAGCAGAAGGGATGACATCCTTTCACATTTATTTTCAAGGTTCATCAGACTTTACACTGGCACCTCAAGTGCATCTCAAGTCCATTTTATTTGTGGGCCCCATGGGCCTTGGAAATTCTTGCAAAATCAAATTCTTAACATTAAATTTAAACTTCAAAAAAATAGTAAGACTGTCCTTGAGGGATGCTATATAATGTATTTTAGCCTGTAGTTTTAACTTTATCTGTCAAATTCATCTGATGGTCTTGCTATCCTGTTTCTTTGTGTTGGGCACTTACCTGTTGTGGATGTTGTGCATCACTGGGAAACTTGACCACAAATGATGGGACTGACTCCACTGGCTAAGAAAGAAGCCCCTCTGCACAGTCAGTCAGGAAGATTGCCATGAGGACAGTTAGATTACAGGCCTTCCAGTGTTGGGCTTTGTGCAGAAGGAGACTGAGTTTCAGCTACCTCTCAGTGGCCCTCTGTCACTAGGATGCAGGAATAGGGCTGTGGGGAGTCATTTGTCCAATAGCAGGGGTGCAGAATCTTTGTTTAAAAATTGTAGTAAAATAGTAAAATAACATTAAATCTACCAGTTTAACCATAGAATTATTCTACAATACAAAATGGTAATTTGATAAAAATTGCTTTAGTATATGAAAGAAATGATTGCACAGAAAGGATCACATATTACTACTGATAAGATAACCTCAGAGAGGCTGCTAAGAAATACTACTTTTTGAAGAATAACCATTAAAAGTGAAATTCAAAACAATCCTTGGATGAGAAAATGTAGAAAAACGTAGTCTGGGATCACTAAGATGATGGCATCTACCAGCAGCGTATTTTCCTGTAAAATCCAATGAAGATTTTAACAAATGAATGCTGTGTAGTATGTGACATTCCTTTTAATATTTCTCAGTGTTGTGGTACATGTCTCCTTCTTTTAACCCACGTTGTCTTGCACCTTGTCTCCCAGCTCCAGTATAAAGAGCAGAGCTACAAGGCAACCCCAGTCAGCACGACACCAGAGATTGAGAGAGTGAGGAGGAACCAGGAGCAGCTGAGCATGGCAAGTTGGTTCTGCATTCTCTTATATTTTTATCAAGCATTTCCTACTTTCATTCTTTATAACACTCTCTGAAAAGCTTAAACCATCTCTGTATTTGAAGCCCCTTTGCACATTTACATATTGAAAAGCATGCACTTTGGCTCTCCCTTGTGAGTTCAGGAAAACATGGGACTGTGTTTTGTAATATAGCCATGTTTGTTTATCCGGAAATCTTCATTAAGCATGCTTAGTGTGCTAGGCATTGTTCTGGTCACTAGTATACAAAAACTGGTAGGGCTCAGTTCCTGTCCTCATGGACCTCGTAGTTTTAGTTGTCAAATATCAGAAAATACAACCAGGTAAGGACTTGGAGTACAGTGGGTCTGTTGTCAATCTAAGAAAAAGAATCTCTTGGAACAGGGCAAAGAAAGACCTGGCTTGACTGGGGTTCTAAGATAGAATATTGAGACAGGACCTTTATCAGTAAAATGGAAAACATTATTTAGTCATTCAATAACCTGTTGCTAAGAAAGAATGAGAATTAACAATTGTGATTGTTAATTTCTAACATGGACCCTGTGTGAAGTGCTTTATGGGAGCCCATGAAATTGGCACTGTTCTTAGGTGGGAAACATACTTGGGGAAGTCAGAGGACAGGTTGGGCACCTAGGGTTTGTGAGGACATAGTTGGGACTTGAACCCAGACCTCCCAGAATTAAAAAATCCCTGTCAAAGATGCTTCCCAATAGTTATTTTTTTCTGTTTTCTGATCTCTTTATGGAACTTTTACCAATATAAACACTAGTCTACTTGTAAAACAGATAAAATCTTTTGAAAGACTTTAAGAGTCCTCCCTGGTGGAAGAGAAAATTGTGCCAAATTCTGCTTTATCATCCTTATCATGTCCTTGGTAGGTGGCACAAGTGAGGGGCCTCTAACTTCTTGTGGAGGTGAAATCCCAGGGTCAAAGTATAAAGTCAGCCACAGTGACTTCACTATAATTCTCTATAACGACTTCACTCTCACTTTTCTGCCTTTTATTTTCCGTTATTTTGTTTATGGAATCTCTAGTCAATTTTGATATTGAACAGTAAAGTATTTATGAAAGTGTCATTTTTACAGAGGACAACCAGCACTTTGTACTTGCTAAGTAGGATGACACAAAATACAGGTATGGAGTGGGGAAGAAAGTTCACTCATCTACTATGGAGAATACATGTGTAAAGTGGTAGGGTCGATTTTGAGGCTCATCCTCTGTGGTCCTTGGGTGGAAGCCGTTCTACTAACTATAAAATCCTTCTTTATCTTCCACAGGTAAAATACAAAGGAGAGATGAAACAGGCAACAACCATTTCTGATCCACCAGAGCTAAAGAGAGTTAAAGAAAATCAGAAGAACATCAGCAATGTGTGATCTTAGCAACTTTCTTCTTGTGATAGCAAACATATTATCAATATGTCAAGGGAGGGATTGTATTTACAAATTGTGACAACCTTGTGTTGATATTCTGCTCTCAATTCACTATCAGTTTATTTGAAAGGTTTCAGGGTCTTAGGCATGGTAGGTGCAGCAGGGTGTTCCCTGCGCCAGAGTTCTCAGTGACTAGCAGTGTGACTTTTGTGTGCAGGTTGTAATGTGTCTCTTATCTTCACACTGCAGCTGCTGTGGCTCTCCAGAGTGCCATGTAGTAGCTTTGGGTGTCTTGACCAATAAATAAGTTTTTCCATTATCTTTCCTACCTGGATGCTTTCTTGTTTTCTGGTCCCCCTCAGCCTCCTCTCCAGGTCTCAGCTAGTGTCACCCTATTTTTGGATGATGTCTAGGGAGAAATGATAAAGTGTGCAGACTGAGTAGGTCGTGGAACAGACCCACGTCACAGGCTCTTGAAGAGGAGCCGTCAGTTTTCACTTAGACAACAACCCCTGGCCTGCTCTAACTTTCTTCTGTTTATGTAATCTATGGCTGTAGTTCACTGAGAGAAGGCTTTTTTGAAGTCATTAACATATAGATTGGGTTTTTTGGAAGAGGAAATTTGGAAATCTATTAAAGTTCAAAGAAATCGTTTATTCTTCAAACTTTTATGAAGTCATTTGACCAGATTATAAAGCAAAGGCAGGTTATTGTTTGGCACTTTTCTTAACACTGTAATTTGGAGATGTAGATGCTCTTCTCTTCCTGGTATATTTAGAGTCACACTTGATGTGACTCCATTACTCTCAAAAAGGAAAGTGGTAATTGAGAAGGAGGAATGGAGTAGTGGGAAGCCTGCTGGCCCTTTGATGGATGACCATGGCCACATACTTAAAAGCATCCTTCCAAAAGTTCTGCCACATTTAATTTGTAAGAAACCACCATAGGATAGTACCATTCTAAACCCAGAGGAGTACCTATAAATAATCGCTGAAGACAATACTTATCATATCTCTTTATGATACAATGCATACTGTGGCTTTCATGATGTATGTCCATTATTTTGAGGCCATACACAGTGATTTGGACACATCAAAACATCTATGGGTGGAGTAAAATTGATTGATTATGATGCAAGGTTTTTAATTATGATAGGTCTCTGACAGTAACTTCTTTTTAAAATTTTTTTTGCTAGTTCTTTGAAATAAACACTTTGAAATGCATATTTAGTTGATTTGATTCACAGTACTCTTCTGTTTTCTGAAATGTTAGGTTTGTTATAAAAGTCAGTTGGGAAGATCCACGGCTTTAAGTGTAACTCCTGAAATGGAAAGAGTAAAGAAGAATCAAGAAAATATTAGTTCGGCAAGTGTTTTTATTAATTTTGGACTATCTCAAAGGATGTGGCCTTTATTGTTTATCTATAGTCCTTTTTTTAATCTCAGAAAATGAAATTCTGTTTTTAAAGAAACATTTATAATATAGTCAATAAGTACACACATTATTTCAAATAACTTCCAACAGTTTCCACTGAAAATTTATATTTTCTTGCAAACCTTTATTGATATTATCAGATGTGACAGTTACATTAAAGTTTAGTGTTAAACTAGACCACATTCATTTAAACAGTGATTCATGTTATTTTAGCCAGTGTCTTTGAAAGTGGTAAAGTCTTTGATGCATAATTTATGTAACTGTAATTTTATGGATGTAGATTGCTAAATGCTCTTTGAGCAACCAAATAAAGAATGAGTCTTTACTACAAAGAAAGGATAAAAAAAATCTTTAAATACATTTAATATAGAAATCAGCTACTCATTAAAGTCCTGTGGTACATATCAGCCTTATTTGGAGCATGTGCTTCTCTTAGTGAGTATCAGGGCACATATGCCCTCAGGTCTGCAATAATTGGTGTCCTACTCTTATACATAATCAGCTTCACAAATGGCAGTTCTGATGATCAGCTGTCAAGAGGGACTCTATGCCTGGGGATCTGCATTTAGGTTCTTTAATTTATAGCTCTCTAGTGGCATTTCTGTCCAGAGATGCTGACTGTATCAACATAAATTACCTTTAAGCTTTGGCTGCTTAGAGGAAAACTTGCTTTGTTTTTCATTCTTTCTCTCCTCTATGAAAGTGAAACAAAAGGAAATAGAGGGAAGCTTGGCTTATACTCTTCAACAATGCTATTGTTGAAACAGGAAAACAGGAAATAAAGAAACAGGAAACAGGAAATAAAGGAACAGGAAACAGGAAATAAAGGAACAGAAACAGTCAGTAAAAATCATCTACTGACTATATTGTTAGTGGATATTGGCTACTTGCACATTTGTTTTCAGTTGGTAAAGAGGTTTAATTTTTGTTATAGTGTTTGAGAGCAAAATTTTAGGTTGCACTCCTAAAACAAAATAATTCCCTGAACTAGCTACATAGGAAATAAACCAAAATATTTTTGGGAAGCTTGAAAAAGTTATGTAATTTTTTTAAATTATAATTGTCTTATAAGTGTATCTGCTGTTTGCTTTGCAGGTAAAATATACCCAAGACCATAAGCAGATGAAAGGTAGACCAAGTGTGATTTTAGATACACCTGGTCTGAGATATGCCAAAGAAGCACAAAATCATATTTCAATGGTAGGGTACAAGCAGCTCCTCACGACTAAAACATACTAAGGCACAACACCACTGAGTGTACCAATGGCTTAGTTCACCATTAATCTGGATAACTAACAAAGCATGGAAATGAGGACCCACTCATCCTATAGGGCCTGTTGAAATGTAATGGAAATATTTAGTCTAATAAAATAATTTTTCTCAGTGACTTTTTTGGTGTGTTTTTATTTCTAATGCGATTACTATAAATGCATCTTGTGAAAGACATTTGCCTGGAATTCGTTCTGATTAATTTAAATGGAGTTTGGTGTGTTTGCATGTTGCAAAGAATATTAAAATAGAAGTATTTTTTAAAAGTTTCATAAAATCTCATTATAAACCATAAAATACATCCATTAAAATTGTACAGTTTAATGATTTATATAATTGATAGACTTAAACATCCACCACCTTAATCTACTGTCAGCAGATCTGAAATATATGCTTTAAAGTACATGTGTTTTTGTAATGATATACAAAAAGTTATATGCATATAATTAGTTGTAACTTTCCAAATCTAATTTTAGATAATACTTTTTTTGAATAATTGTGTGGAAATAACTTATTTTATTGCATACTAAAGTTTAAGAGACAGGAAATCAATATATAGTTAAATTTGTATATTTGGGAAGTGACCAGGATTTAAGAAATACAATTTTTCAACCATCTTACAGATATGCAGTCTTCTCTATAACTTAAAAGCACTGCTAACCGTATGATGAAAAGCACTGTGAAGTGATCTGCTCTTGATTTCTGATGTAGGAAACTGAAGATTCAGGCATCGTTTTGGGAATAGTTGGAAAGTATGCGTATTAGCGAATAATCCTGAAGCAAGTGGTTCGGTGAAAGCCACCACTTTATCAAAATCAGGACATTTCAATTTGAGTTAATGTTGTTTTTCCTTGTTTTTCAGGTGAAATATCATGAAGATTTTGAAAAGACAAAGGGAAGGGGCTTCACTCCTGTCGTGGATGACCCCGTGACAGAGCGTGTGCGGAAGAACACCCAGGTGGTCAGCGACGCCGCCTACAAAGGTGTCCATCCTCACATCGTGGAGATGGACAGGAGACCTGGGATCATTGTCGGTAAGCTCAGTGCTTCTCTGCAGGTCTGCGTGGCCCAGAATCAAACTGCCTTAGATTTAGAACCAGCCTCCTTACTCATCCTCCTCCTCTTGTTTTATGGGGTGATCAGTGGGGAATGGACCACTGGCTAGTGTTGCCGTAAGAACCTTGTTGAACTGGATTATTGGATTGATGACATTCACTAGGTATCATTGTAGGGTCTTTCTCTTTTTGAACATTCTTCCTCGTTCATCACGTTCTTGTCTTAAGAATGCTCTTGCTTGTTAAAGAAGAAATGCAAACATTAGACAGGGATGAAAGCAATGATTAAACAACTGTTTTGTTTTCCTTTAGCTTGTGTACCTGATCAGTGTACTGAACTGCAGACATCATCTGCACGGGGTTCAGAAATGACAGAAATAACTGCATTTAAGTCCTAACCACAAGTACACATGTGAAGGGATTCTCCTGTTGTTCCATTATATGAATAGCTTATGTATTTTCTAGTATTATTTATGACCTGGGATAATTGACTTGAGCGCTTCTTCAAAGTCCCATAAGTCTGAGAGGAAGGAATCTTCCCTTCTCTGTTGTCAGTCAGGGGGAATCTTAGGATCACAGCATTGAAAGGGGACTGAGAGTCCAAGACCATCCTGAAGTCCAAGGTGAGACTGGAAAGGAAAGTTTCTGATGTTTCAGTATCTGTCACCTATTTTTCCAAACTGAGCATCTCAATTTATGTAGCTAAGTCAGTAGTAATTTTGGTAATCACATGACATGCATCTCAGTCCTCTCAGGTTATCTTCCCCTGCTCAGGTAAGGCATTATTGGGGGGGGGGGGGGGACTAGGGAAAGCCCANGGGGGGGGGGGGGGGGGGGGGGGGACTAGTGAAAGACCATTGAGAGGTGAGATGGACGGAGAAAGTGTATACTGATATGACAGGTCAAATCTTAGTTTAAGATAAGAGTACTGAAATGAGGCCACTGAGTTCCTTGGATGATTACTGAAGCATCTCCGGAAGAGTTTTTCTAATTGGGATTCTAAATGTATTTGTGGGAAATTGATAGTTTTGTTGATATTCCCATGCTGATTGCTTAAAAGAATCACATTAAGTTGGGTAGAGTTGCTGTCTGCACAGCCTGCCTCTGGGGCTCTCTTCCCCCTCCTCAACTGGAGACAGAAATGATAAATTCCCTGCCAGAAACTGAAGAACTGAAGTTCTCTCAACTTTGACCTCCAACAATTCAGTACTCATTACCTTTGAGATATAAATCATTAATATTTTAAGAACCTAAGATGTGTAGCTCTAATTTATCCACTTACTGGATAATTCAGAAGTCATTTTATTTTATTTTTTATTAGGGGAAACTGTTTTCCATTGAGCACTTGCCTATAAAACCACAAAATGTACATTCAACAAATGTAAAAGTTCTGTGCCAGGCATAGAAATATGGGTTGAGATTTTCTCAGTGATTAGGCTCAGTCAATTGTGCTGCTTCTATTTTTGTTGCTCTTTATTAGTTGTATAACCTTGGTCAAAATGTTTTGATCTCTCTCTGCCTCAGTTTCCTCATCTATAAAATCTAGATAATATTGCCTACTTTAATATGTTATGAAACTTGAATAAGTTGTGTTTTAACTGGAAATAGTGCCTGGCATACAATCAGCACTAAATAATAATTAAAAACAAATGTCCAGTTCCATTTGTTTTTACTATTTGTTTTACTGTTACAGTAAGTCCTTATTATTGTCAATAGATTCATGGAAACTGCAAATTTAAGCAAAATTCTGCATAACAAAAGCAAGACCGCAAATGTTGTTTTGTCCAGTGTTGGCTGGGGCTCTCTCTCATCAACATTATAACAAAAAAGCATTCGATAAAATAAGATTGTGTGTGGACCTGCTATAATAATTTTTACTCAAGATCCATTTCAGCTGCACATCCATAAGTAGGTTTTTATTTTCCTGTAGTTGGTCCAAAACTACACAGGTTTATGATAACCCTTTGTTGGTGAGACTGATAAACCTGGGAAATTCTAATTAGATTTACTTTTCCCTCCCACTAAAAGAGGAGTACAAGTTGGTGCAGTCAGATTACTGACCACAGCAGTAAAGGAGGATGGGTAGGAGAGGCGGAAGCTGCTCCTTGTTCATTTTCCCACCCCGCTGGTTCTGTGCAGTGCTTTATGGCACTTTTCTAATCTGTGTATCTTACGCAGGTTGGTTTACTCTTGTCCCTCAGAATAAGGGGACTTGCCACTTGCCTGCATTTTCATTTGTCTCTGTTACAGGGAGAGACGATTTGTTTGTTTGTTTCGTTTTCTCAGGCAAAAAAACCTCTCAGTCACTTCCTATGAATGAATCATTCACATGTCTTTCATCAGGAGTTTTATTTTTATTTTTTTTTTTTAAAGATTTATTTATTTATGCATACAAGCACTGGGGCACAGACCAGAGGTGGGGGGGGAGGGGGGGCGAGAGGATTCACCACAGAGAGCGGGGAGCAGAACAGGCAGATAACAGAAGTACACTGCTGAGGGGAGCAGCGGGCACAGCAGGAGAGATCCGCCGCACCATGTGGGTCCCCCTCCCTGGCCGGCAGCAGGGATCGAACTCATGCTGCAAGTGGCTGCCGTTTGCTTCATAGTGCGCCGCTCAACCCACTGCGCCATCAGGGGAGGCCCTCATCAGGAGTTTTAATCAAACATTTTACTCCTTTCAGCTGGAGCAGGGCAGGGCTCTGGGCACAGGGAGGGGGCAGCTGTGCAGAGCTGTGTGATGTGATGTGCATGTGTGTCAGGGGTGAGTCAGAGGTTCCACTTGGAAGGTCAGTGAAAAATATACTAGGTGACTTAGATTTGATCACAAGTTGTCTGAATAAATCCTTGTGACCTGAATATCCTTCCCTTCCCCTTTGAAGTCTGTAACACAGTGGGTTTGCTTGCTACATGTTTGCTTTTTATATCCACCCCTTTTGAGGCTAGGTGGACTCTCTTTGGTGCTGACATTTTTTTTTTTTTTCATTCTTGATTTGTTCATTTCTTCCTTTTGGTAAAAAGACCTCAAAGTTTGGCGCACAGACCCTGGCTCCATCTTCGACATTGATCCCCTGGAAGACAATATTCAGTCCAGAAGTCTCCATATGCTCTCTGGTACTGCTTACATTTTGAGTTCCTCTCCATTTACATGCTTTTGTCCTGAAAATGAAGCCACTCTGAACTGTAGAGGCAAATTGTGCCAACTGTGTAATGTAAATTTTAAAGTTGATTCAAAACCCAAAAAAGTGCCAGGCTATTTTAAAATACCATTTATCATTTATGAAAACAAAATTTGCAAAAGGGTTTTGAATACATCCTCCATTGGTTGTTCTAGATTCATTTAAAAAGGCATATAGGCCATACTTGCATATGTTTTTTATTAGTGAATATGATTTAAAGGTTTTCTGAGCTTACAAATACAGTTCTTTGGAGTACACGAAACCTTTGAGATTTGTTTTATGAAAAATATTGTTATAATATTTTAAAGGTAGATTTAAAGAAATATCTTGAAACAAAGGGCATGTTTTCTATATAGCATCATAAGTATCTTAAAATAGATTTTTATCCTTGAGTTTTTTATAAAATGCAAAATTTATAGTCTATGTAAATGTTTACCTGACTTTTAACTTAGAATGTTTATAATTAAAGGCAAAACTGATTGGTTTGGACATTTCAGACTTTCAGGCCGTACTTGGCAAAATTAAAGCTTGGAGAATTACACAATTTTTAAAACAATGTTAGTAGATACGTCATCTAGGTCTTGTTCTGTCCCCTGATTTCTACTCTAGAATTGTTAATTGTTGGTATTAATAAAATTAAATGCTCAAGGCAAGGTAGGAATTATAATACTTCTCTAGTCAATTTGGTCCACATCATAAGCTAAACTGTGTCATCTACTTTTCTAAAAGCGAAGAAAAGGCAATAATCTTGTATGCCTGGTAATGCTTGAAAGCAGTTATTTATAACAGACATTATGCTTGATGGAAATTCTTAGTTTGCCAGTGTTTTCTTAGTTTGTCAATCTCCCATTCCCCATCTTTCCTTTAAAAATAAAAACTAAGGATAAATGAGATAACTTTTAATCATTGACATAGCCGATACAATGTATGCAGAAATTTGGAAGTAGATGATTAGAACTTAAAATCGCTGAGTTTGTCGATTATAATTTAATAATAACGAACTGTTCGAGTTATTTGTGAATATTTTCCCTCCAATATAGAAAAAGCGAGTCAATATAGAAGACACCGATCTCGATCTCACTCCAGCAGTACTTTTGGTACAGGGCTGGGTGATGACAAATCAGAAATATCCGAGACTTACCCTAGCTTTTCATGCTGCAGTGAGGTAACAAGACCGTCTGATGAAGGAGGTATCAAACATTTAACACTCAAAGAAAATTAATCCATTTTTAAAAATGTGTCACAAGCATGTCTTCAACATAATCTTTACTTTGCACATACATTCTATATCTTTTTTAAAATGTTAATTATGTTTAGAAAGTTCTTTTAAAAAAAAAACTACTAATTTGCATGTTTGTTCCCCCCCCCCCCCCCCCCCCCCGTCTTCACTCTTTTCATTGCAAATGGATCTTTAATGACAAAGTGTCTTGGGACCTACTATGTGAATCTGTGTGTGATGGATATATACAGAGGTGTGGTGGAAACTTGAATTCTGCCAAGAATTTGATTTCCATTAAGGAAAATCAATCTTACAGTTATAGTTGAGTGACTAAGAGGTTTCTATGAATTTGTTTGTGTTTAAATAGTGATATACAGCTGCGGCAGAATTAGAACTTGCCAAGAACGGAATTGGGTATGATGCTTGGGATATATGTGATTTTTTTTAAGTGGAAGATACTGTTGATTGTCCATAATCTCTATATTTTATATACCATCTTTTTCCTCTGCCTTCTCCTAGTTTCTGTGATCAAGCTGGTGCATTAGATCTTGAACTTTTAGTTGAAGTTGTTTGGATGTTAAAGAAATCCTGCAGATGAAACTGTTATTAAAGATTAAGATGAAAATGTTGCCTCACTCACTGCAGCTATGCCTTAATGCAGCAGGCAGAGGAGAGGATGGAAGCACATAAGAACAAAAGAAATATTGAATTTCCTTTTCAACCACAAAAGTCAGAGTGTGAAATCCCTAATATAGGCATTTTGATGTTGAACAACTTAAACACCACACACCAAAAAAAAAAAAAAAAAAACATGACTGAAGAGCTGATGAAATTATGAAAGCACTTTGTAATTTTGCATTGTTTTTTGTAATCATTAAAATGAAACATGAGAAAAAAATCAGTTACATTCTATACATATTAAATTATGCATTCAAACTGGTTGGGCTTGGTTGAAGGTATGAAGGGTCTCCTTTATGGTTCTAGTGAAATATTTGTGAACTACTTTTACTTGCTCATATTCAGTAGATAAGATATATAGGTGAACTCTTTTTTGGGGGTCTAGTTCTTTAACAAAGTGTTCAATAGCCTCTTGAGATTTTTTTGTTTTTGAACCTAGGGTTATTGATTTTTCCCTTCAGTGTTTTCTGTGGTTCTGGAGGTGTAGAATAATGTTGACATTTGATGAAAGAAATAAAACCCAGAGCAAATACAAGAACGTATTTTGTCTAACCTTTCTTAATTTGCTAACTTCCGCATACTGGAGTTGACATCTCCCCCAGAAGCATCTTTGCTTCAATAGTGCCCCTTTTACTTCATGTGTGGACACACCAGTAGCCATTCTTTATTCACCAAGTGTTTACTGAATGCTTTTTGTGCATCAACCAAGAGTTTGGATCTAGAACTGCACAAGGCAGCAAGGAAAAGAGACATGTATCTGCTCTAAGAGACTCAGAGTCTGGTAGGGACCCTGGTATCAGCAGATATTTGCCTAAGCAATATACAGTTATGGATGGAGTAATCTTTATGAGGGCATAGAATCTATGATTCTATCTGGCCTTGATATGAGGGAAACCTCCCCTAAGGAAGGAATATTTGGGCTGAGTTGGGAATGGTAAGTAAAAGTTAACTAGACCAAGGGGACTTGGGAGAATGTTGGGAGAAGAATGTTTCTGCTAGAGAGAATAGAGCACTGAAATGGTGACTCAGTGAGACAGTCACATGGAGGTGTTAGTTGGGCAGCTAGTGTTCAGAGAAGCCTACTCTGAAGATGAACATGGAAGTCATCGTCCATGGTGATGTAGGTCCGGGATGAGTCTGTTATGAGTCTCATCTGTGATGAGATAGATGTTTGAGCAGCTAAGTCTAGATTCACTTGTCTCAGGCTCTATTCTCTCCTCCAGGACTGCATTTGCTGTTGGTTTAGCTCTTCTTTCTTTTCTGAAGCCACCACTCCTTTCTTCTAATTATTTCTAGCAAGAGGACCCTACACTGTGCCAAACCGAGAGAGAAGAATGTCTTCATTGAAAGAATACATAAATATTATTGCATTTGTGATAGACTAAAAGTAGGCATTTATAAACGTCTGTCCTTAGTCATCTGTTAAGAGGCCAAGATGCTCTGATTAGTGACATTTCCTATTTGGAAAACAGACATTGAAAGGGGTACCAATGGCTATAACATAAACACAAGTGATAGTATACCCACGTGATATCTGAGTTAATTTGAGAAGATTCAGGGTACATGGGATTATACTCCTGATTTCATTTATTTGAAGTGAAGCAAAAGCATATTTCTTTATTTAAATGGTTAGTGACATAGCAAACCTATTATGTTCAAAACTGTCTTTCACGTCTCACCTTCTCCCTAAAATTCTGTGACTTTTTTTGGCTTCCTTGCGCTAAGTGATCCCAGCAACTTTCCAGGTAATGAAGCAAATTCTTTGGAGTCATCCTCAACTCTTGTCTTTTACTCACACACCACATCCAACAATTAGCCAATCTGGAAGCTCAACCAGGAAGACTCTGTCTGCTTGAACCACCCTGCCCTCACTACTGTGCCAGCTGCTGCTGCTGTCCGTTGGGTCAGCCCAAGTACTTCCCTGCTTCTGCCCTTGGTACCCCATGCCACTAGAGCCCTGCCCAGGGCTGCTTTCTACTAACCAGCTAGAATATCTGACTGAAACATACATTGTATCATGTCATTCTTTGCTATCATTTCATTCTGAATATAACCTAAATCCTCACTACTGCTGGCAAAGCCCCCAGTGGAACTGGCTGCGGAGAACTTATTTCCTCGTTCTCTCCATCCCCTGGTTTAACCACGCCATATTGGTCTCTCTACTTCACTCAGACCTTCCACAAAAGTACCCCTGGGCCTTTGCACTTACTGCCTTCCTACCTGGAATGCTGTCCTTCTTTCACCTCACCCTTTCCCTGGTGTTTGCGTGCCTATCCCTTTTCTGCTCAGATGTCACTTTATTAGAGACTTTTCTACATAAAGTAGACCCTTACCTGTGCTCTTCTGTCCCTTTTATGCCTTTCTTTTCTCTTGTAGCAGTTGACACCACCTGGAATATATATTGGTTTATTTGCTTGTCTGCCTCTGCTTTGCTAGAACAAAAGCCCTACCAGAACAGGGAGTTTGGCTGATTTGTTAATTACTCTATCTCCAGCTCTTGGAATAAACAGCCAGCAATTATTTGATGACTGAATGCAATGAGCAAATTAATATTTTAAAAGCCAAAACCACATACATAAATATATGTAAGTATACATTTAAAAAGAAGTGAAATTCTATTGTCAGAGGCTTTTAAGGAAATTCTTCCATTTTTGTTTTGATATGTTTCAGTGACATTAAAGCATAGTTGAAAAACAACCTAAAGTGGAAACATCCCCAGCTTTTTTTTTTTTTTTTTTCCTTTTTCTGGTGGGGAAAAGAAAGAGTAGCATCCATGAATTCTTGGTTGCTTTGAAATTTAGGGTCCTCTTTGAAATATGTCTGATGTTGGGCGCTGGTAGGGAGGTGCTGATTGACTCTGTGGAAAGAGGAAGCTTTCATGATGATGACAGCTGTTTGATGAAAACCTTTAGTGTCTATGGCAGTAAGCATTAATCACATGTATTTGTTTAAATACTCTTCTAGAAATTGTAAAATATTCTAGAGCAATATTTGTCAGTGGCAAGACAAAGAATAAAGAAAATGTACTTAAAATGGCTCCCTTTTTTTCTTTCACATTTTGTTGAGATTCTTGTTTTGATGGCAGTTTTATGTGATGATGTGTTATGCCCCAAGAGGTGGCCTTTTACAGCGGGTGTCTCCCCACTGTTGCAGTGCTGTGGGTGGCAGGTGTGTTCTGCAGTAAACATGACACTGGACCTCACGAGTGCTCTCACTTCATGGTCTGGATTCTACACCTGGGCAGGAAGAATGTAGAACAAGAACTTCGTAAGACATTTTACATTTCCTAGACTGAGAGACTTAAATTTAAACTCTTCCTCTCTTCCTTCTACACGTGAGTGTGTTCTGTTCTAAGGAGGTCTGTTTTACTTTGTCAGTTATTGCCTGGTCAGTTATGAACTGACTTAGGGAACTGCATAGGAGCCAGAGGAAGTTCTCATTGTTAGGACAAAGGGTTAAACAATCAGCTCATTTCCTTGAGGCAAAGTCCAATGTTTCCATCATTCACATTTGGTTTTCATGAGCATTAACATATAAGCATTCTCCTTTAAGTTTTTATCATTGTTTTAGTTATGTGTGTTTCACGATATTTTTCCATCTTGCTTTGATTGTGGAATATTTTCATTTTCTTATGTGATTATTTTGGGCTTTCTTTGCTTTTCAGTCTACTTTCCAGGATATTAAGTTACCAAAGGGTTTTTCATTTTACATCTCTACTGTGTTACTTTGATTCAATAAAGGAGGCTTTTATTTAAAGTTCATCTAATTTTGTTTTGATTCTTGAATAGTATTATTTGAAATGATCTTTATTGCCTTTTGGTATTAGATTAGGTTAACTTATTTTTGTTTGACACACATTTCCTTTAGTAGAAATAATCCTGATGGTTTCTGCTTATTTCACTTCAAGGTTTTCTTTGATCTTTGTGTTTGTCTTTAGTTAAGTGGGGCTGCAACATGAATTTGCCTTCTGCTACATTTGTATGTCTTTGGTTTTCCTTAATGCATAGTGTTCATATTGCTAGTATTTTTATGTGTTTGTAATCTCACCCATATTTACCCTCCTGAGTTTGAACTTGTGCTTAGTTTCGCTTCAGGTATTTTATATGTTTCTGCTTTCCTGAGGAGCATCTAAATATGGGCATGTGATGGGGGAGGGAAAGCAGATGTACTTTCCCAATGAGACATTTTCATTTTCAATGTCCCAACCTTGCTAACTTTTCCATTTTTTTTTTTTTAATAAAAGAGTCATTGTGAAGACCTGGCCTTTTCTCAAGTGACAGTAAGTTTTGGAATTCTGTGACAGATCCATCTGAACTGTGTCTGTAGCCTTTTATCCCGTGTGGTATGTCCTCAAAGAGGTAAGGGTCTAAGACATGCTTCAGTATGTTTGCTCCACTTAATATCTATAGTGAGCAACAGGACAGCGCACCAAGATGGGAGTCACTTGCCCTGCTATTTTATAGGCACCGATAACTCCATCTGTTTAGTCACCAAACTTTTATCTAGTGTCTGTCATACGTGTGAGATACTGGGAACACAGAAACGAAAGCTCCAGTCATCTGTTTCTAGGCATTTAGGTTGTTGCCATAGCTTAACTATTATAAATAGTGCTACGAGAAACATAGGAGTTCAAGTTTTCTTTCTAATTAGTGTTTCAATTCTTTTATCAGTCTTCTTGCTCCAGCCACACAGGTCTCTGGCTGTCTTGCACACCAGACCTTCTTCCACTGTGGGCCTTTGAAGCCTTGTGTCAATTTTTGGGAACACTCTCTGAGTGATTTTGGGACCTGTTCTTTTCCTTCACTGAATATGTGTTGACAAAACCGAAAGACTTTGCTTGAGTACTTCACCACAGAAGACCTTAACCCACTTACATTCTCTACCCCCTTACCTTATTTTCCTCTTAACTCTTATAAGGTTTTTTGAGGTATAACTGATATACAAAGTTGTACATCTTTAGTGTGTAGTTTTTGATGAGTTTATTTATTTAAATGATTTATTTATTTATTTTATATATATATTTGACAGATTTTGATGAGTTTAAACATATGTATACACCCATGTTACAATCACCTTAGTCAAATAACTGAATGTATCTGCTACCTTTAAAAATTCCTTCATGTTCTGTGTGTGATTAAATCAATTGACATAAGATCTATCCTCTTAACATATTTTAAAGTGCACAATACAGGATAAACACCACAATACAGCACAAGTGTCACATTGTACAGCAGGTCTCTAGAAATTATCTGTCTTGTATAACTGAAACCTTATACCTGTTGAGCAGCAATTCCCTATTTCCCCTTCCTCCCAGCTTCTGGCAACCATCACTCTATTTTCTGTTTTATGAGTTTGGTTGTTTTAGACATTTTGTGTAAGTAGAATTTTTGCAGTGTTAGTCCTCTGTGACTGGCTCATTCTTTTAGTATAATATCTTGTAGGTTCATCTTTGTTATCACAAGTGGAAAGATTTCCTTCTTTTAAAAGGCTGAATAATAGTCCTTTGGATATTATTCCATATAATATCACATTTTTTTTGGAGGTACCATATCCCATTTTCTTTATTCTTCTGTTCTTTGTTATTTGGATTGTTTTTATATCTTGGCTATTTTGAACGGTGCTGCAATGAATAAGGGGCCTCAGATATCTATTTCAGATTAGGAAAATTAAGATCAAAATTGCAATGAGATATCACTTTTCCTCCATTAGTACAGTTATTTTTAAAAAATTAACAAGTGTTTGTGAGGATGCAGAGAACTCTGGATATTTACACTGTTGGTGAGGATGGGGAGTGGTGTGCTGCTTTGGAAAGTTGGTATAGAGGTTCCTCAACAATTAAAAATCAAGTTATGATATAATCGAGCAATTCCACTTCCAGGTATATATTTATAACTGTTTTTTACTACCAGACATTCCATTTTGCATTATTTATTTGTACAATTTCTATAGCTCTCCTGGAATGTACACTTTAGAACAGATTTTTTTTCTGCTTGCTTTATTCTCTTTTCTCTAGCTAGCATGTAGAACAGTACCTTCATTATAGTATGCCCTCAAAAAAATACTGAATACATAAATATATGTAAATTAAATTTGGGCTGAAATACAAAGCAGCAGCTTTGCTACCTGTGTTAAATTACTAAAACCTGGCATTAGCCTTCAATTTATTAGTGTCTAATTAGAGTTAATTTAATTTGAGTGTAACCGTGCAATAATAATCCTTATTAAAGTTATTTTTGAAAGCAGTAACGTAAATATATTACTGGAATGTAGCCTTGTAACCTATGTTTATCCAAAGCCTGAGTCAGCTAATGACCTTTCATTTTCATTACCAAGACATCAGTAAATTACTTTTACATTAACACTTGTCATATAAGTACGTCTCATCTCAGCATTTTATTTTACTAATACATCTGTTCTCAGTAAGGACTCAGTGAAGTAGAAGTGACCATCAGATGCTGAAATTCCTATCTTCCATGTCTTCTATTTCAGAGTATTCCAGTTTATTGTTAGATCATTAACTCAGAGAATACCATGGAGACAGCCAGCCTGTGGTTTAGCTTTCCTCCTAGTAACAAGCACAGGACCCAGAGTACACAGTGAATAAATGGTGAATTCAAGGAAACAAATGCAAGAACATCCTTTTTATAGACTCGGTGAAGAGTACGCCAAATTCCTGAGGAATTTTGCCATTTAATTGAGACAGAAATAATAAACACAGGCATGATATAAAAATACACTATTAACATATTTTAAAAATGACATATATCTCCAACCAGCAGTGTTTCAAACTCTGATATAAATAATGATCATAATGTCACAGTCCTTTGCATGCTATTTGCGTTAATTTTTTGGTGACTTTCTTTTCCTGCTGAGGAGTTATATTTTGTTATTTATAGATAGCAATTTGCCCCTGGTTCAAGATTATTAGTTTTTACTTACGTGCCGTTTTAAAATTGGATAACAAGAACAGCCTACTAGAAATACATTTCTGACTTTGAATTTTTTGCCTGCATTTAAAATAAACATTTCAATATTTCTATTTTAACTATTACTACAGTTTTCTGATTATTGATTGGCAAATTCCAACACCCTGAAAAAAAATCCAAAACGTTCCCAGCCTGACTTCTGTAAATACATTCAACAAGAGAATCTCAGTTGTTTTATTTCCCTACTATACTTGAGTATTATTTCCAAACTGAATTCAAGAATTTTGCTAGTATCTTCATTTACATTTAGGAAGATTTGAAGAGTGAAATACTAAATTTTGCTTGTAAAACTAATCTTCAGGAAAATTAGTGAATTTTTTCACTTTATAATGAGAAATTCAGTTAGTAGAATATTATGTGATGATATTTAGGCATTTAACTAGTGTATCTGACTTGTCAAAAAACATATTGCAAATTGTTAGGAACTTTTAGACATTTCTCTTGCTCTCCCCAAGAAAAGGGTTTTAGTGTTTTGATGGAATTTGAAGTCTTTAGACAAACTCATATTCCTCATATCATAGGCTTAGGATGAAGGCAGCAGCATCAGTTTCCTGAGAGTGAAGTTAGGGAAAGGATCAAATACTAATGAATAGCACTTGTCCCAAGATCCACATGTGTCTTTCATTGATTTGCCAAAATTAAATCAAAGGGTTCCATATGTGTACGAAGGAGAAACAGCTGACACTTAAAGTAGCAAATAATAAAACATTAAAAATATATTTCCTGTAAAGTCGAGTTGACTGAGAGAAAGAGAAGGTTTGATCATCAGTAAGATATAAATATGGCTATAGTATATGCACCAAATAAAAAAAACTTTGTAAGAGCTTTATAAACTGTAAAGTGGCATACATACATAAAAGAGAATAGGTTTTCTAGGGTTTCACAATGTTGAACATTAGCAATGAAAATGAAAACAGTAGTTTTTGGTTTCTGTGGATTAAAGTTTATGTCTAAGTTGAGAATAGACTGGGTATCCATACGTATTTACTGTCATATATAAAACAGTAAGTCATAATGTTATCTTTGTAGTCACACATTTCCCTGCTCTCCCCCAACTTCCTATTTTATCCAGGTGCTCCACATTCTTCCTCCCCAAGCCCCAGGCTAGAGGTCATGGAGATTGGATCCTGACTTAACAGGAATAACTTAAAATTTCTGTGGGCTGTGAAAGCTGGAGATGCATATTGAGTTTCTGCATTTTGTTCATTGTCTCCTATTTCCCAGGCTCATTGTTATGTGCTTTTGTCTGTGACCAGATTCCCTGATCCTTATTGCTGAATCTGTACCCCAATAGTTCCTATCAGCCCATGCTACATTTTTCAAACATATTGGTTCTTGATCTTTATCTTATACTACATACCTGATCTTGTGTTTATTGCTCTTTCTGTCAGGCTCTTCCCTAGATCACATCTAACTAATTGTACCTAGACCTGTACCCTACCTGATTGTAACTCTTCATACTTCTCTAGTCACAGATACTCCTGAACTTAGAGCTTGGGCTTTGGGGGTCCAGACTACCCTCTATACTCATTCCTCACATTTCTGTATCTTCAGATCATGTCAGGTACACATTGAGACAGTTTCATATGTGGTCATCAGTTGAAAGAAATAGACTAGCTCATTCCACAATGTAATCAATACTCTGATATGTCTACAGATATAATTAGTGTGGCTTTTCACTAAAGGTGTCTAGTGTAAAACTATTTGGGAACTCCTTCTGGATTGATGATGCTTCCTAAGAGTCAATATTTGAATTGATCAGTGCAAGGTGAAAAACAAATGCATAGCCAGTTTTAAGTCTTTAAAAAGTATGTATCTATCCAATGGGTATTTGCAGAATATCCATTGCAAGGGTTTAATGAGAATTTCTTTCAAGTTCTTGCAAAATGGATCTTCCTGTGTAAGATTGATTTTCACAATGTTGGTGGTTGTAGCCACTGAGGAAAATTGGAATTTGCTGTGAACTGACTTTTCAGTCATGGCATAATTTGTGTCCAAAAGCTAGTCTTGGTGACATGGCTTACCTAAATGGAAACAGCACTCCTGTCTACCTGCTATTCCTAAGTTCCCAATTGTTTTCATCTTATCAAAGAACTGCCTCAAATTATATAGTTACTTGACAAAGAAATACATGTAGATAGATAGGTAATCGCCATGGTGTACATTTCTTTATTTTCATCTTTGTTGTGGGTGATTGTGTGTATTTATGTGCCTTAGCACACTTTGTAAATTTTGTGCCTTGAGAATATTGATAAAAGTTGTAATTTGGGGCAGAAATTCTCTTTTTCCCTCAGTGACAGTCCTGTGGTTTGAGATACACTTACAAATTGGGGAGTTTATTCTGGATTAAATAGCTAAAATTTAGAAACAACTCTGATAAAAATATACTCAAGTTGAAATTCAAATCTAATGAAGGACTAAATTGACTAATCTGAAGCAAAATGGCAGATATTCTTAAATCTAAAGCCCTCTAATTCCATTCAAACCATATTATGTCTTAGCTCTGTTCTGACAGAGAACATTCACAGAATGTTTTTGAAAGCATTGCTTTCAAATGTACTGCTTTTTTGGGTTTTCAAGACTAAGTTTAGCTGACAGATAATTTAAACTGTACATAATTTTCTGATTTTTCCCCCACATTTAGGAATTATAGAGCTTCAAAAACATTATTTTAGAAATTCTTACTTGAGACAACTAAACAAAACATATAAATGAATGGTCGAATATAATGTCTGTCTTCAGAGTTCTAAGCAGTACATCTAAATTTACTTCTTTCACAGTCAACAGGTAATTTAACAGGTAATATTTATCAAATATTCCTGATTAATAAGGTAATCAAATATCTTATATTTGACTAATGCAACATTATAAGACTGTTATTTGAATTTAAGGAAGAAATAGTTAAATAATCTTCAGACTGAGTTTGTCATTATGCTGATGTTGTCCTGGGGGTGGGGCATTTTTCAGAGGATGGTCACAGAATGATTTTGAAAAGCATTAGGTGACCTCGTTATGGACAGCCTTTTATTGATGAATGGAAAAGTGGTTGAAATTATATTAGGAAATGTGATCGAACAGTGTTGATAGTATGGGGTATGGGATAAAGTGATTGAATGACACTTGCCCTTTATACAGTAGGATACTGTTGGCAATGGGGGGAAGAAATAAAGACTACACAACACACACACACACACACACACACACTTATCATATGTCAAAATGACCGTTCAAAGAAGTCGAAAAGCCTTTGCTTCAGAAAGCATGCTATGGCCTGTGATATGTACTTACTTTTCTAAAAGTGAATGAATTATTCTCACTGTAATTTCTTCCAGACATATTCTAGCTTCTCATCAACTGTATTCACATAAACTTCTTGTGGGGTTTATACCCCAAAGTTTACCACAAAAAGTCAAAGGCAAATAGAGTAACCTCTGTGAATCTAACATATGCCCCTAAGCCCTCTTTTCCTTTGCTTTTCCCTCCCTCTCATCCTGTCTGCCCCACAGCAGGGATGACTGGTGAACTGCTCCCAGAAACTTCCCTGTTCTGCAGACCCTAGTGCTATTTCACATGTCTGAATTTGCATGGTTATTTGGAGATTAATCTTACACTCTAAATTTGGTTCCTGATTACTGGTTTTTAAATCCTGGCTCCTCTCTAGCTCTGCTATTTTTCACCAAGTTACTGAATCATACTGACCTTCAGAGTCTTCATTATGGAATATGGAGAATTTGGGAATCTGTAATATGGGAATTCGTCAGCTAATGCATATGACATGCTAACTCAGTTTATAAGTAGGAGGACTGACTGTGCCAACTTGCCTGAAGTGAAGGGGTTCTTTAGTTCTTTCTGTACTGAGTGAGCTCTGGATAAGTTTGGAGCAAACTGAGGTGGTCCCCCTCCTTGTCAGCATTTCAGTTACATTATTCAAAATTTATTATATGCGTATTTTGTATTCCCTGGGAAGCAGAATCGTGTGCTGAGGTGCTTTACTACCTTATTTTAGATCACATTTTCTTGAAAAGATTTGCAGGACCTTGTGGTAATTAAATTTACTAAGACTGAAAAATGAAAGCTGATATGGGAGTTTATAGGAAAAAAATCATTAGGAACCTAGCATTGGCTTGGAGATATAAGTCTTAACTTTTCAAAGATAATTGCGGTTGCACTGAACCTTGTTCCTCTCAGGTGGTGACTAGGTCCTGATCTGCTTTGCCACTCAGGGACATGGGGTGACCTTCCATTAGTCTGCTCCCCCTTGTGATGGCGCCTTGGGATGCTTGCTTTACAGAAATGAAGCATGTTAACTTCTGAATTCCTCCAGTGAGCTTTCTTTTGACTCAGATTTCTGCCTATAATACCCAGTTGCTTTTTGAGTCAAGGGTTTAAACTCTTGTCTCCATAAATTCTGGCAGCCAGTCACAGTGGGGACTGTATTTTAGCTTGCTTCAAGTGCTATCACAGAATGCCATAATCTGGGTGGTTTATAAACAATAGAAATTTATTTTTCACAATTCTGGAAGCCAGAAGTGTCATATGAAGGTACTAGTAGGGTTGGTTCTCCAGATCGCTGTTTTTTCCTTATGTCTCCTAAGATGAAAGGACACTAGTCCCATTCTGAGAGCTCTGTCCTCATGACCTGACTTTCCCACAGTCCTTGCCTCCTGACAGCATCGCCTCGTGTGTTGGGAGCTGAACATATGAATTCTTGGGGGAGGGACATTGTAGAAGGAGAGAAGGAACTGGGGACAGCATCTTTTTAAATTAATTAATTAATTGATACTTTTTGATGTTTGCTTTCTTTTCTCAGATGTAGGCCCCACAGAATTTCTACCACCAGTTCATCTTGCACCATCACCATAGTCCCTTGTGTTCTTCCCACCCTCACTTTGTTCTCTTTATCTCTTCCTCCCCTGCAGAATGTCTCTGATTTGTAATTGTCTCTTAATTGCTTTGTGGTTTTGTTGTGTTTTTTATTGTTGTTATTATTTTTTCACTTGGTCCCTCATTTGGTTCCCCTGTATTCTTCCTATAAGTGAAACCATCCAATATTTTTCATTTTCTTTCTGACTTATTTCACTGAGCATGATCCCTTCTAGCTCCATCCATGTTGCTGCAAATGGCATTATTTTACCTTTTTGATTGCTGCATAGTATTCCAGTATGATTATATACCACATCTTCTTGATCTAGTCATCTATTTTGGGGCATTTGGGTTGTTTCCATTTCTTTCCTTTTATAAATAATTCTGCAATAAACATAGTGGTGCAAGGTAACTTCAGCTTTTGAATTAATGTTTTTGTGTCCTTTGGGTAGATCCCTAAGAGTAGAATTGCTGGGTCATATGGCATCTTTAAAATAGTTCATGTGAGCCCCTAAATTTGTGTCAGGTAAGGGAGAAAGAAAATCAGTGTTCCAACATAATGACTGCCTTTTTGAAGATTAAAAAAAAAAATTATGTATCTTTGTTTAGTCCCACACCAGAGATTCTCAAATTGATTTGGAGAACCTGGACATAGCATAGCTTTAAATGATCACTGATGAATTTAATGATTAAATGATTAAGATAATAACAAATGAAGAAATGACTCGTTTAAATGTATAAAAACCAATTCAGGATTGCCAGTCTGAGGGCATGCAGTTGGAATTATTGGCTCACACATTTAAGTGGAAGTGCCCTAAGTCTTTAGAGACATTAACTTAATTGGACAAAGGGCAGATGTCCAGATTCAACACTGTTCTAGGAGTGCAGTTGTTGTTACTCCTTTTAAGCCCAGCATGCCTCAAACATGGCGGGCAATGATAATCGCTGGTATTTGTGGAAGCTTACTAAGGGACCAGCAAGGTAGTAAGCCCTGTGTGCACATGAACCCACTTATAATTGAAAGTTGAAGGAGGGCATGAATGAATGGCCAATGCTTTCAGCTCCCAACACAAAGACATGAGTCTTTTACTCAGCTAATTAAGTGGGCCTAGATATTTATGGGGATTTCATCATTTTTTCTTTGTGAGGACATTTTGATAATATCCTTCATATCTCTTGATATCAAATATTTAAATTGAGTTGGTAATATTAAAAGTGCTATTTTCTGAAGTATTTGAGGTTTGTGTTTTAATAAGTATATAGTATTCTGCAATCTAATTTTTCTTTGGTGCTACATTGAGACATTAAATAACTATTCATAATAACATTGTAATAAGAATTGGTTCAAGAACTATTTTTAAAAAATTCCACCAATATCACTATCATCTGGAGAACATAATGATTTATAATTTTCTGATGATTAAATTTCTTTTAAGTTTGATGTTCTCATACCTCATTAGAACAGATGTGCCACTTATAAATATTAATTATTCAGCACACCCAAGAAGTACATCTGCTTTATTCTTTTATTATAAAATCTGTCCTGGATAAATCAACCTGTAATGATTACTTTATATATGCAACCTGATTGAACAAAAATGGCAACCTAGTATAGTTTTTTTCTAAGCACATATATAAGTTTTTCTAATGTATTACATAATTATTCAAACTATAATGAGTGAAATGCTACCAAAATACCGTCATTTATAACCCGTGCTTTACATTCTAAGTCACAAATTCTTCAACATATTTACAATTCACAAGTGTGTGTGAACTGGTTTTGTTTTTTTCCTAGAATTTGGTGTTCTAACAGGACTAGGTCTTTTGAATGTCATTGATGAGAACACAAACTGGGTGAATACTATTGAGATACTATTTGTCTTTGATGTAGGAAAGTAATGTTCAAGAGGTTCTTTGAGAGGTTTGGTTTCTCAGACTTTTGTAACATTCAACTGCAATACTTAGTCTTGACTCATAGTCAAAATAAAATGGAGATTTAACATATTCTGAATAAAGGTTTCTTGTAAGGGTGTAGACTTATGAGCTTCTTGACTTATGCTGTGTTTCAAATCCTGTAAAGGTAACTTCAGCTTTAAGTCTTGAAATGTTAGCGCCTCCTGTTCCTTGACACAAATCTGTTGGAAACATTTATACTCTGTCATTGGTTTGATAATCCTGTGAAGTTCTTCTAAATTTCTTATTCTGATTTTTTAAAATATTTCTGAGGATTACATGGCCAAATGAAAGCATGATTTTATTAAGGTATTTTGTTTTTCATGTGTGTCTTTTAACAGCATCTGCAATATGAAAAAAACAACTATTTCTAATGTGTTTTAATTGCATGTTTAACTGATTTCCTGAATATGTCCTTAATTACTGAAATTTATACTAATCCAAAGGGATTGCTTATAATATCACAAACCAAATTTCACATGACACTGAAAATGGTATTTTATTCCAGAAGATTAATTCCCAAGTCGCATGAGGACTTGGGAAGGGTATTTTGAAACTCACTGTCAAGTCTTTGTGTGTATTTCTATGCAGCACCTGTTCTTCCTGGAGCTTACCAGCAAAGTCATTCCCAAGGCTATGGGTACATGCACCAGACCAGCCTGTCATCTGTGAGGTCAATGCAGCACTCACCAAACCTAGTAAGTATCAATTTGTAGTAGCTCTTCTTTCCTGGACATGCATTTGATTTCCAAAATATAAATGCACATGACATTGAATCGAATAGTACTATGTAGTTAGGCCTGTGATAACTGTATCTGTATGGAAGATCACAACTTTTTTTCCTTGTTATTATTCCTTAAATAATATAGCATGCATCTATTTATGGTAGTTCTGTTGTATTAGGTATTGTAAGTATCCAGAGATGATTTAAGGCAATGGGAGGATGTGCACAGGTTATATGTAAGTGCTACACCACTTTATATAAGGACTTGAATATTCTTGGATTTTGATATCTGAGGGGGTTCCTGGAACCTTCTGTGGATAACAAGGAACAACTATGTTGAACATTTTCATATAAAGAATAAACGATGATGAGCTGTCATTTGTGCACCTCTTCTGAAGGAAGCAATAGAACATAGGAAGAATCTGCCTCTATGAAATCCAATTGTTACTTCATGATTAGCCAATTATGATCTTCATTCAGGTGTAAAAAAGCACAACATTTGGTTGCTAGTTAACTAGTTAATCTTGCCTTTAATCAAAATGACCACTAATATTGAGATAACACAACTGACATATATCTTTGAATCCTCCTACTTGAAATCTTGAAGTACTGATTCATTCATCCGAGGTAACGGTTGGAAGCTTGTTGGAGATCATCAGGGAGCATGTGGCATCTCATGACAAAATTGCTTCTCCACACTCCTTATACAGCCACGTGGCCTTTTGCTGAAACAGGCGGCCCTAGGGTAGTGTGGGAGTCATCTTTAACTGCTCTGCAGTGCTTTGTGTCTTAGCCAGTTTTATCAGTCTGAATACACTTGATTTTGAGGTGATCTGATGTTAGTATTAACCGAACTCTTGGCCTTAAATGTGAAAAAATACATTATCAACTCAATGTAAAATTTTATCATTAGAACAAGGATTTAGTTATATGTATGTTAAATTTTAGGACACTTGTAGCTAAATTTCTATCACTATGATGAAAACCTATGAAGTGAGTATATATAGATTTTTCTTTTATTTGTTTTATATGTTTCTAAAAAACAACAGTAGTTCTTAGTTACTGTTTAAGAAAAGTTCATTGTTTCTGCCGGGGGTGTTGGGTGGTGGTACCTGTCTGTAGACTAGGGGGCAGTCTGTATAACCTGGATCTCTGGAGTTATTTGAAGCTGACAAGAGTTGTCTTCACTGCTTCAAAGTTTGCTTTCTGATGGGCCACCCATTAGCATCTTTCTCTATACCTATTCTGGTCCCCAAATACTACATTTTTTTTTTTTTGCTAGTCTAGTAAACACAAAGTGAACACAATTAGGACACCGGACTCTGGTTGACAGATTTCCAGAAATAAATGTGCTTGGAAACATTCCTAATAGTTACTTTCGGGATTGGTTGGTTTGTTGTTATTGGCATTTGTGAGTGTGTCTATTTGGTGTTTGTCAAATTCGAGTAACCCCTGCTTTCCTCTCCCAGAGGACCTACCGAGCCATGTACGATTACAGTGCCCAGGATGAAGATGAAGTCTCCTTCAGGGATGGCGACTACATTGTCAACGTGCAGCCCATCGACGACGGCTGGATGTACGGGACAGTGCAAAGAACAGGGAAGACAGGGATGCTGCCCGCCAATTACATTGAGTTTGTTAATTAAGTCCTCCTCCTTGCCCGTTGAGCTTTATTCTAATGTATACTAAACCCAATCTTTTTAAGAGATAGAAAGATACTTTTAAGATGACTTGGCAGTTATTCTACAATGATCTATCCTTATTTGGACAGTCAGACACACAGGTACCAGGATGAAGGAATGACTTCTGGGCTGAAAACAGCAGCATGTTCAGTAATTCCTAAAAACAAAATAATTAGGTCTGGAGACCTGGTGCTGCTAATTGTGTTAATGGTTTCCTCTGATTGGCTATTGAACCCTTCTGGGAAATGTATTTTTGTAGACTTTAATAGAGCTGTTGATTGTCCCTTAAATGTAATGAATATATGAAACTTCTTAGCTGTCACTTTGGAATCACCAGAAGCCAATTCTCTCAATTCAGTAACATAGCCAATAATTTAAAGACCATTTAACTTTTGAGTCTTTGGCAATTTCCAATTCAAGTGAAAACTGCCTAATATAATAAATGTAAGCAGTGGCAGAATGACACTTTGGTTAAAATTCTATTGACTGGTGGCCTTAGATGCCTACAATCTTCTACTAAACAAAGGAATTTCTTTGTTCCTTTGGCTGACTTGGATCTATTTATTTCTCATTTGTACCAAGGCAATCCTACACTCCATTTACATTCTGTGGGCCCAAGTCTATGGAGTCCACAGAATGGCAGGACAAAATGACTTCACAGCTACTCTGCAAATAGCAAAATTTAAGGTCATCTATATTATTTCCCTACTAGGCTTTACCCTGTTGCATGTCATGTAGGTTCAAGCTTCTGTAACATAGGCAGCTGCACTGCCCATTCCTGTTATTAAAGCAAAAAGTGTGGCTGATATCTAAAAATCGTTTGCTCTGTGCCAGCTCATCAGAGAAACATATTTTGAAAAGTTGCTTGAGATTCTCCTGCTGCATTGCACTCTAGTTTTGGAAGATTTACACCTTAGACAATAGTTGTATACTCTAGTAAGTAAGTGATTTAGGTGTTTATTGAACAGCTTTAATTAACTTAATGCCAGTGAAGTTAAGAAAAAACAAAACAAAACAAAACTTGACAGGACCCAGTGGGGAAAAAAAAGAACAGAATATGAAATGTGCTGAAGTAAACCAGCAAACAAAACATTGCCAGCTCTGCAGAGAGAGCGGTTTCTCTCTTTGGAACGTGGTAGTCAGATTCTGGAGTGGCAATCTACCCACTGAAACTGGTTAATGAAAAAACTTTCTTTCCATTTTTGGGTTTTTTTCTAAATCATGTTCAGTGAATGAGATAGGCATGTCCACAGAGATTCTATTCTCAGTATAGGTCCCACAGGTTGTTGACTAAACAAAAGAAATGATCACATTTGACTTTCAAATGAGTGACCTTGCGGGCATTTGCTGGCTCTCAGCCACAGCCATCGCCCTTGCTGGCAGGTCATGAATCAGTTTTACCTGGAGTCCACAGTCAAGATCACCTAAGAGATTAACTAATTTCCATCAGCAATCCCATGTTTTTCTGATTGTACAATTTCTTGGACTTGCAACAGGGTAGTATTCTTATAAGGTCTGACTGCAGTAATGATAAAATTGGAAAAAACATTCACAGAAATTAATAAAATGTATAGGTCTTGTATAGTATATTCAAGAAAATTAACAAGATATCCTATAAGTTAACTTTTATTAAAATACTTATTAGTCCAAAGGTAAATGTTAGTTCATTTAGATCTTTGAAAAGTTAGCACATACTTTTAAAAATCTGTAGTTTTTTCTTACTAAAAATTTAAATAAATTTTACTACATTCAACCTGCATATGTAACACTGACATGAAGTTGAAATTAAAAATCAGACAAATAACTAGAGATTTTTTTGAGGGGATTTTACAGATGATTAGATATACCATTTGACTGATAACCTGTTTGAGTGACCAGTCACGAGTAAATTGTTTAAATTCCATCTCTATTTTGATGTATTCTATACAAACCTACAAAAGACCAACTGAACTTGAAATGTTCCTGCAAAAATTTCTGTACATTAAAAGTGAGGGCAATAACTTTGCTCAATTTTATTATGTCATTAGGTAAATATTTACATTTCACCCAGGCAAACCATTTCTTTGGATTTTATATATATATATATATATATATATATGTGTGTGAGTAGTTGTTGATTAAATTTGCAGACTAAATGTAGGACAGGTACAATTTTTGATAAATAGCACACTTATAGGAAGCTGAAGGGAAATTGACTTGAAATGATTATAATCAGGAAAGTTACCATAAAATAACAGTTTGATGTTTCATTGTTTTTCTTCTCCACCAATTCAGAAATCAGATTCATCGAATGTATAAGTCAATATGAATATGGGGAATAATTCTCCTAAAATTTTAAGCTTCACATAATGTTGGCACAGCAAGATGTGTCTGCTTCCAGCCTTCAGGAATTAAGATGTTAACAGAATTTAACTAAAGAATAGTTACTTTACAATAAAGTCTGAGGCTGAATAAGCTGTTCCGTGCTCTTGAGACGGACCTGGTCGTGTTGTTCATAGAGCATCTCAGCAGAAAAACAGGAAATATACACACATGGATATGTATGTGCACACACACAGTATAAAAATGCTATTTTTATGGCATCATTTTGAAAGACTACATTCTTAGACGCTTCCAACATGTGCTCTCTCCACATTGAATTTGGCAACAGGTATCTCATCCACAAGGTTGACAGCTAAAGAAGAGTTAAAAAAATAAACAAACAAATCTTTTTACAATCAAGTTAAAGAAGACTGTGTAAATGCCCAAGCACAGGAAGCATGCGCCTATTTTCTAAATTTGAGGTGTTCTGGAGCTTGATAAAAGCACAAGGAACAGTTCGATACACTTTTAAAAAAGGGTTCCAAAACCAAATCTGTATGTGGGTCGTATCTCTCTTGAGAGAAGTATAGCAACAGAATATAATGCTTTTGTTGTAAGTTTTTGTAGTAAATGTTTTTACTAATTCCTGTTCTCTAGAAGGCTTTCTATTTCTATTCTGAGGCAAAAAGAATTCTGTGTCTTCTTGTTATTGTTTACACATCGGTAGTGAAACCCAGTTTGAGATATTTATCAGATGCCCATACAGTCTCTGAATCTTCTCAGGCTTCCCGCACCTCCAAAGACCACGTAGGAATTTGCAAGCACAATTCCCAGGAGCACCTTGTATGACCGTGGGTCAGCTCAGCCTAGCCAAGCCCCTCTCCTGCCACTAGGCAGGACATTGCTTGCATATGATGAGTTTTCCCCATTTTCCCAGTCTTTCTTTCCTTCTCCTCTTTGTGTCAGACTGGAAAGTACTCCTGGAGTTGGGAAGCAGACTTTTCTAAAACAGTGGATATTCAAAAAATAGATATTTTTCAGGTTTGTCCCTCTCCAGCAGAATGTTTTGAATGAAAAGATAATGTGTATGATTCCTTTATAACACATCCTATATAAAGTGGGTATAGTTTATACCAAAATGATAATAGAGATATTTACCAAAATAGGTGCCTTTTTGATTACCCTTATTTATCCATAATAGCCTTGGAAAGAAAACCAAGCAAAGAAGCTTCTGCCTATTCTATAGTAATATTTTATTATACACAATTGGTATTTTTGTGGTGGGGAAGTGAGATGCTCCTGACAGATATGAAATGTGAGAGCTGATTGTATTTTACCTCTAAGGGTTTAGGATGTTAGAAAATACTGATTTCTCCCATCTATTTCTGAAAGGTTCTTTGTGGACTTATATATAGTTGAGATGCATAAACATTAACTTTAGGTTTGGGATTTGCAATACCTGTTGTAAGATAGAAGTATTATGTTATGAGGCTGAATTCACTACATAAGATGAAATTCACTTCATAAATCATTATACCTTAGCTATTTGCCTCTGATAATCTAAAAGTGACTTGAGTGTGATTGTTTTGGGTAACTTGATACAGGGGTAAGAAAGTTTTAGTTAAGTTAGAAGCTATGTAAACTAAATTAAGAATGTTAAAATGAAAGTCTCCTTCTGAAGTATTCCATGCCCACTAGGGTCCATTCCAGGAAAGTAACTGTCAACTCGTGATCAAAAAATGCAAGATATTGTACGATGCTTCCATAGCCATCATTCCTTGATCCTTAGACTACTGGAATCCATACGCCTGGAAGGACCCTCTGGGAAAATTTCCTCCCTGATTGTCAATATTACTTCAGTATATTCGTGGGAACTCCATAAGCTTTTTGTGTTTGTTAAATGGTATCCAGTTTGCATAGTATTTACTTCCTTGTAGTCCAGTTGCTGTTAAGAATGACTTACTTTAAAGGAAAAGAGAAAATTGCATCAGAGTCTCATTCTTCAGTGTCCATAGAATGAATGACTGAGGATTTAGAAGCAGCGCCAAGTGGGGTGATGGCCTTGATGTAGAACTGTTGGTCTTTGACCTGTGGTAAAAATGCAAAATTGAATCATTGTTCACTTTGGCTTCTATTTGCTTCAAAATATGTAGAATTCTGGTTGATGATTAACTTGCAAGATTGTGCTAACTTTGAAATCGTACAGTTTTGAAGCGTATACCATGCTTTTGAGATAAAGGGGCTTACAGAATGATACACTGTTACTAATATAATTTGGCTTTTGTTATGCAAATTGTTAACACCAGCTATTAAAATATATTTTAGTAGAAATGCTTTAATTCATGTTTTTTTTTCCTCTACACTGTGAATTTTTAAGCCTTGGTGGACTAGAGCAACATCGTGCTGCCCAAAGGACTAACCTATGCAAACTAGTTCACATTTTAGTGGATGTCACAGTCAGTGTGTAAAGAGACATTACTTCCCCCTACACAATGTGCAGTGGCATTGAAGTGACACGTAAAGGCTAGCATTGTGTACGTGTAGTGTAGTAACTCACAAACCCCTCAAGGCTCCGTAATCATTAGTATTAGTATTTCTTGAAAAGCAAATCGCTGACTTACCTATTAAAACTACTTGAACGATGTCAGAACCAGGAATGACAGAGGGATGCGCCAGCCGTGGTTCAGTGTGGTCACTGCAAGTGTTTGCCTATGATGGAACCGCATTCTCAGATGCACTCTCTTCAGGGTAATATTATTCTGTCTTCTTTCTGTGTTTGTAAAACCTGATATCACTTTAATTTCTTATCTCTACACATTCAGTTTGCTGAAATAAATGCAGGATATAACAAAATGGTTCTACTTCTTGGTTGTCACCGTGGTTTCTTGGTGCATGGGCCGTTGATGATACCCCGGGTCTTAGGTTTATTGTGACAACTCACATCAAGTCACCCCAGAGGTGAACGCTGACTCCAGGCACTTACACCTGTGAGTCGTTTCGACTGAGTCTCCCCCAAGAAAATTTAGTTTTCAATGATAACAATATTATGCATTTTGAAGCTCAGTATCTGATTTTATATCAAAGTACTATAATAATACATCATTGTAGTTCACTGCTTTCAAGATTAGATTCCTCACATGTCCTCAACAGTACATTTTTAATTTTCTTATATTTGCAAGATCAAAGAAACAGCTTGGAGCAAAGAATAGAAAATGCACAAATTGAGTACATGAAACAGAAGATACTGTGATTTCTCAGCTAAGAATGACTCATTTATTATCAACCTAATTGCTTTCTCCCCCTAATTTTCTCATAATTGAAAAAGGAAGTTAGGTCTTTTATTTACCCTCATATAAATCTATTGAAACTTGGATCCTAATCTTTTTATATTATGATATCAAAGTTCTTTGATGGCTCATAATCCCACCTAATTGTAAACTGATAAACTTTGTGGATAACACAATTAATTCACATGCTTATAGACCTCTTCTTCCCAACCTTAAATTTTCTGTTTTTTGATATTACAAAAGAGTGAAGTGTATATGTATGTGCTATTAGTCAGCAAACACATTGATGATATTTCAAACTACAATTTATTTGAAGAATGTGCTTTCTTTTCTCCTTCCAAGATTTCTTTTCTTTCCCTGATTATAAATTTACTCTTCAGAACCCAAGCCACAGAGAAATGAATAACTTGGGAAGTTTTTTTTTCTGAGCTTTAATAATTTAAATTTAGAATATACTATGCTTATGATTTTATTATCCTAACTTAAAAATGGGTAAAGTTAGCTTTCATTATGTACTTGAGTTATTCAAGACCATCAGGAATCTTGCAAAATAACTTTTTACAAAAATACTCAGACTTAAAAAGTAGATAAAAGGAAAGTTTTGTTCCCTCCTTTGTGTAAACTGCTTCTCCTACACAGAGATTGAATAAGAGTGTTGTGCTGGCAGAAAACTGGATATAGTCCAAGTGTGAACTTTGGCTACTTTCTGCAATTCTAGGCAAAATTCTCAGAACTTTGTCTGTTATATTTGTATTTGGGAGCAAAGAAGTTCTGATGAAAATAGAATGAACAAATCAACTTAAAGGGTAAAAAGTCAATATTAGAATAAAGGATCCAGTTACTGATTTCATATTTATACCATGATACTTCTTTGGTCTTTGCTACCTTTTTCCTTTTCTTTAAGAAGCAAACATGAAAGAGACTAGTAGACTGAAACAGAGGAAAAAACAAAATCCAAACTTCTGTTATTCCACTTGAAAAACTAAGGAAATTTTGTATGCCATTACCCCCATTTAAGATGATTCTTTAAGTGATTCTTGACCCAGCATAGCCATACTAATGCCTTTTTCTGAGGTTTGTGTTGATTTCTAAGGCCATGTGGTCCCCACGAATGCTTGTTTACGGGATAATCGCGACCTCTCTCCCTTGAACTCATGACTCTGGTCAGAGCTGACTGGACGGTGGTAACCCATTTCCATGCTGCCCGGGCACCCTCGATAGGACTGCACACAGACTTTGCCCCACAACAGTGAGGGGGCCAGAATCATCCAACTGTTGTTGAAGCACCTGAGTCAGAGCATGCTGCATGTTGGGTAGTTAACCATATTATGGAACGCTAAAAGACACAGAGAAAGATGGAACAAGTCAGGACTGAGGAAACAGAAACATGAGCAAGAAAAAGTCTGGAGATGGAGGTGTTTGGAGTAAGTGGAATAAAAGGTAAAATAGATGGTAGTGGCAGGAGCCATGCAGAGAGAAGAAACTGATGTATGTTGACTCCCTTTGGTGAGGGAACCCTAGTTCCCCACTAGGAAGTGGGGCGCCAGCCTTCTGGCCCAGTGCCTGAGACTGCTCAGCCGCCCTGTACACCTTCTCCTCACAGCTCCTGAATATGGATGGGCTTGCATGGTGCTCCCCAAACAAAGCACTAAGTGGCATGTGTGACTCAAGTGTTGACTTCATTTTTACTGTTTCAAACATTACAAGGTTGTCAATGATTTTTTTGTTTTCTTCTACAATATGTTGTATTACACTTTATATATCCTATAGAAAATCATTTTAGTTGGAAGTTACTTCCCTGGGCCCCGTGAAGGGTATCTGTAATTTATATGAAATGATTTAACTTCAACCAGTGGGTATGTAGAGAGAAAAGAATGGGAATTTAAGGAAATGTGCTCATGATTTCTAAGTGTTTGGCAAAAAAAGAGGGGTGGCCACCTTAAAGAGTGACACAGGAGCTGGAATTCCAGGGGTAAAAGCTGAGGTTTTTATGGAGAATGTTTAGAAAGGCCTAAGATTTCTGGGTTTACTCACTGATCACTCTTGATTAAGGTGGATGAAGCAATGACCATAATTTATTCATTCAACGGATGTATTCAGTGTTTATGTGATTCAAAGGATAGACACTGACTTTTCTCAGAAAGCTTACATTCTGGCATTATATTAACAATTAGGGACAATTGTTAATTGTACACTTGTAGATATACATGTGTACTTGCACACAATTACTTCATTGCAGTTTGAGAGAGATTTGTGAAAGGGAAGCCTAGTGCATTCTGCATTCCTCCAGCAGGGGAGGGGAAGTATAGATTTGGGGGGAGGGGGCAGAAGACTTCCTGAGGAGCTGCTCTTTGAATTGAACTCTGGAAACTGCACTGATAACAGTCTTGGCCCATCTGGACACGTGGGAAAATTTAGTCACTGGCAGTGAGTGGTAGAAATACTCATACTCCAGTCTTTCCCAAATTTTAATTGAAGCAGCAATGGTAGGTTTTCACATTTTTAATAAAATCAAATTCTTTATGAGAAAAAAAATCACCACGTGTCCCGAATTTATATGCATGTACTACCCTTTTACTATTTTAATCATGACTTACTCCACCTTAAAAAAAACACAAAGACTTAGCAGGTTTCGAAAATTTAATTCCATAAAAAAAGTTTTACAGACATGGAATACTTCACTTCCTCTTTTGGATAATTGATTGTTATGTAGCCTTTCCTGCATCCTTGCTTCTTTGCTGAATATTTTTGGAAAGTGTGTGCTCACTGGAGTTCATCGTGATACACGGTCTGCAGCAGCACCATTGGTTAAACGCTCTTCTCTCCTGTTTTGAATTTCACAGATTTGGGAATTTTTATTCCCATCTTGTACATGATCTGAGTTCGATTTGCTACATTAACTGGGCAACATGGAAAAATTACTCTCAGTGCAAGCAAGAAAGATGTTGGTAATTATTTGTAATAACTCCTTGCTCTAAGGTGAATCAGCTTTGTTCACAGAATTCTAGCAAGACATTTGAACATCTGCCTGCGTTGGAAGTGTGACAGCATTTTGCACAACCATTTAAATTAATAAATGATAGTATTTGGGATGTGTTTGTTTTCCCTAATTGATGCCTGATAAAGCACTTGTTGTGGGAACACTCTTTGATATTTATAAATATTTCCTGGCTACAGGTACATTTTTCTTTTAGAAAGAAATTAAGTTTCAAGATGTTGCCACAAAAATAGTTTATAAACCCTATAAAAGATGTAAGCATCTTTTTTTTTTGTATTGCTTTATTCCCCCCAAAAGGGGAGCTCTGATGATATAATATTTTCACATCTGTATAGTAACACAGCGTCTTTTGTTTGCAAGACAAATCCCTGCTAGTTCACGTGAGTTTTAGTGGGGCTGGGAGAAGAGGAGCCTGGGAATCCTGCCAGACACACCTGCTAGGCCCCTTCCAGACCAGTCCTGGAGACCCTGCTCTGCCTACAGCCATCCCCAGCAGAAGAAACAAGGGACATGCATGGGGAGATTTTTTCCAACTTCTATGATTTCTGTCCTAGAGAGGCATGGGAGTGGTGGGGAGAGGATGGTTCCCATGAGGATTTATTTTCATAGCAGACAAAAATGTTTATGGCTTGAGGATAATGACTATATTGTGCCAAACACTGAACATTTTCAATGTTTGAAGGAGATATTTTGAAAACTTCAATGTGGCTTCTGAAATTGATAGAAGTTGCTTGATCATAACTGAGACCCTAAAATGGTAGGTTCATAATACTTAATTCTAAGAATGTGTCAGGTTATATTTATGTACCGATCAGTGACCTAGGTTATCGATTGCTGTGGGTGGGAGTTACCAGCCTGTAAGGGTAACTGGAAAAATATCAGGCTTTCCCCCCTCCTGCCATTGGCGTAATGATGAACACCTGTGGTTCTGCCTGCATGCCTAAGTGGGCATGCGCAAATGGGTGCATCTGGGCTGAGACACAGGCGTATAAGGGTGGCGTCACAAGGACACTAGCAGCAGAGCATCAGAGCAGAAAACAAGAGGAGAGAGGCGCGAGAGAAGAGTAAGTAGCAGCAGCAGTAGTGGCAGAGACAAGAGGCTAGAGAGCCGGGAGTGTGAGCGTGGGGTTAGAGAAATCAGGTCTTTCCACCCTCCCCACCACTGTGATGATGGACACCAAGGTGGGCATGCGCAAGTGGGTGCACCTGAGTTTGACATGGGCTTAAATGGGTGGCATCATGAGGACCGACAGTACTGACCAACATGAGCAATAGCAAGCAGCCGAGAGACTGAGATGCGACTGGGAGCTGTGGGGCCTGCCAGCCTCCTGCCCACCCCCACCCCATGCCTGCCATGTACCTGGCCACCTCTACTAAATAAAGCATAAAAGCCACCGAGGGCTCCAAGACTTCCTTTCCTTGACCCGTCTGCTAAGAACCATCCCGAATTTGCTCTGTCCGCCTTCCTGCCACTACAGTGAGATGTGCCGGGAGCTAGGAGGCATGCCAGCCTCCTGGAACCACCCCGCCCCCTGCCTGTCGTATACCTGGTTGCCTCTGATGATAAAAGCCTAAAAAAGCCACTGAGGGCTCCAGGACTGTTTCTTGACCCATCTGCCACTATCATCGAGAACTTGCTCTGTGCCCTTCCTGCCACCACACAGCCAAAGGAAGTTCTAGTGCCAAAGTTGACTGTCAGCTGAGTGATTACCTGTGGGCAAGCAGCATCAGTGACAGGAAAAGGAAGAAAGGAAGTAATTGAGAGAGGGCAAGACCTGAAGCTTCCAGGTCTCACTGACCAAAAACCTCAAAATTTTTGCCTCAAGTGGAATAATTGGGCCTTTCAAATTTTTTTCAAGACCAAGAAGTAGAATACCCTGTGTTGACCTTATGTACCTTCTCCTATCTTTGCAATTTAGTGATAGCCACAAAATAATGCTGCACTCCATTTTGTTGCTTAACCTTTGGTGTGGAAAGCTAGATGTAGAACACATCTGGAAATTGGTGAGTACAAGCTGGGATCTATTCTTTGAATTAGGATTCTGTGATGCCACAACCTTTATCTGGATATTTGTCTTAAATCTGGGAAAATACGTTAATCTGAGGAGCGCTGAGTAGGTTCTGTGCTCTGTTGAATTTGGGAAGTCTGGCGTTGAGGTGGATGAGTTTTGACGAGGAACAGGCTGACGTTCCACGCACACAGCTGACGCTCAGAGATTTTCAGAGCAGAGGAACAGAGACCATTAGTCCACCTCCTTCCCATCTTCACATAGACATGGCACGAATGTCTCATTTGATAGATTTGAAAGCCAGGGCCTGAAAAATCTGGTGACTGTCACGGTGACCAGCACATAACTGGGAGGTGGCTACAAGCCCAACATCTCTCCCCCTGCCCCCTACTGTGCCATTCCCATCATGCACTGCTTTTCCTGCTGGACCCACAATCTGTTTCAAAAGGGGAAGAGAACGAGCACATATCTACAGTTGCCTTTCTTGTTGCTTTAATGTTCTAACAAGGGCTCTGCCCCGCAGCTGTGAGCACTGAGGAAAGTGATCCCAGGTGGTGGCTCGACTTTGATCACCCCAACTATAGCAAGGACACGCTGGGGTAACACAGCTCTTGATGGTGTCCAGACTCTCATATCACAGATTGGGAAGCTGGTATCTCATTTCCTTGAAGACTCTGCCACTACAAATTAAGATAAAAGGAGAACAGGGTCTCCGCGCACTGATAGGAAGTCGGAATGTGTCCTCCTGTTCAGTGTCCTGCCCCTTCTCCCGGGAAGGCCTCCCTACTGCGATTGAAGCCACCATCTGGTCCAAACTCAAACCACTTGTCGTTTGGGTGGTTAAGCGGCCTCAGAACTTCTAAGCAGCTTGTTTTTAAAATGTCATTTCAATAAGCATGTTTTAGACACCTCATGTTTGCCCCGCTTGTGCGGCCAGCAGGGTTGAGACTGGGACCGTGAGGTAGATTTGAGGCGCGTTATGACAAATCACTCCCTTGGCGATTGTGTGTGGTCCTCCGTCCCGTTACTATTTCCTTAGGCTTCATTCCTCAAAATGTAGTTACGATGCCAAATAGTTTTAAACTTTTGATATAATTTTAAGGTTTTTGATAAATATTTTTCTTTGTCCCTTAGCAAGATTTACCAGTTTAGAGACCGACCGTGAGTAGTTTGCTCTGCTTTGATGTCTTGTCATTTTCGTGATTGCTTGTGAAGCTGAACATTTTTTGCACGTGTTTATTGGCCATTTGCAGTTCGTTTTCCTCTGAACTTCTTGGTCTTTCATTCTGTGGCCTGGGGCATTCAGCATCGGGTATAAGTGCTTTTTTTTTTTTTTCTTCACTTTTAATGTATGTGACCCATTGACCGTCCAAAAGTTTCTTTTAATTTATACCCCATCACCAGTGTGTATCAGTTTCTTCAGGCTCTTTCTGACACGAATGCCATTGTTTATTTGATTTTTTCTGAGTACCCCTTTTAGTTACAGAAACTGCTTTGCGTCTGGTGCATGTTAATGCCATCATATTGTACATATACAATTGCTGTGTGTTAAGATCTAACAGGAGAGTAAGTGAGTTTTGAGGGGATGGATGTAGTGGAGCTTGTGCCTGTAAATGCTCAAGATTGCTGAGTGAGAGGAAGTATAAACAGAAAGGTAATGCAGGGAGAGAGCTGAGCACAAAAGAGGACAAGAGCACAAACAACACAGAATTGAATTACTCTACTCCAGTTTCCTCAACAAAGTGTCAGAGACTGGGTGGTTTAAGCAGCTGAAATATATTTTCTGACAATTCTGGTGACTGGAAGTTCGAGATCTAGGTGGAGCAGTTCTTCTAAGTTTTCTCTCCTTGGCTGAAAGATAACCATCTTGCCTGTCTTCACATGGTCTTCCCTCTACCTGTGTCCAAATTTCCTTATAAGGTCCCCAGTCGTATTGGATGAAGACCCATCCTCATGACCTTATTTTAACTTCACAGGCCCCATCTCGAAATAGAGTTACAGTCTGACAATGGGAAGTTAGGAGTTTGACCTACAAATTTTGGTGGGACAAAGTTCAGCCCATCACAGCACTGAATCATCAGTCTTTGTGAGTAGCCAGTTGCAAGCAGGTGTATCTTAGAAGGGTTGAGTTTAGAGAGCATTTAAAATGGAGAAACCAATTATCCAAGGAAGGTATCTGAAAGATGAAGAAACTAGGAACCAGAAAGATGAGATGATTAACCTACCATCACATTGCAAGTTAGTCACAGATTTAGGACTTATAACTTCAATTCTCATTTCACGCTGCAGGGAACCTACCACCTACTATACTGGGAATTTGGGTTTATATATTAGTATAGAATGGAGGTTCACACTCCTCCTTGTTCTACATGGCTTACCCTTCCTCACCTCTAAAACCTTGTAAAACCTCCAATTATACTTGATGTTGGTCCCAGGATGTTTTACTGGATCTTGTATTTTATTAATTACAGCCAATTTTGCTCTCTTTTAATAAGTTTTTAAAACAACTTCATCTACTAAGATGTGAGAGACTGAGAAAGCACAATTGGTTAGTCCTATTGTGCCAATTACTATTCCAACTTCTGTCTACTTGGCTATTGTATATAATCACAAAAATCAGTGTTGATCTGTGCAAAAAAATAGTTGCTGATTTCCCAAACAATGTAGCTTGTTTTTAAGTTTTTATATTCACTCTTCCCTGATACAGAGATATACTACGTATTGGTATAACAACACAGTACTTAATAAGGAAACACAACAACTTAATAAAGAAACAGAACATCCAATTGTCTTAACACTGGATAAATTTATCTTCATTGCCTAAGCTTCCTTTCACTTTAATCAGATTGTTTCCAGGATGGTGAGTGGCTGGCAGATCATGAACTCATGGAGATGGCTCACTATGCTAGAGGGACGCTGAAGAAATGTCAAGTCTTGATTGCCACAGCTACAATCTGAAGAAGACCGCCTTTAACTTCTTGGAAGGTGTTACTTGAGTCTGTGCAATGAAGATAAGCTTTCTCTTTTATGCATGGTCTATATAGTCTATCTGTGAAAAACCTTAGCACAGTATTTTGCTCATAGGAGTGCTTAATCAATGGCAACAGTGGCACTCTGTGAGGGATGCCCTTCCCAGTTGTTTTAAAAGAGAATTTACTTCAATTATATCTGGGATCATTAAATGGTAAAGGATCAGTGCAAATCCATGTACTCGATAAGAACACATTAAATATTAATTGAGCATTTATTGATTATAATGCGATGATATAAAAATATGTTAGAACCTCTGGGTTTGTGATGAGGAGAGGATCTGGACAAAGCAAACTGTGTTACCTTTTAAAAAGCAAGATGTTTGTGTCAATACATTACTGAAATTGGTAGAGAAATGTGGTATATTTTTGCATATTATGCTTTGGAAATGACTATGATTAATTTTTGAAGTAGCAGAGTAGAGGTAGTTAGTGACTTTTAAAAATGCATAGTTAATTGAATCACTGGCAGTTAAACATGAACAGATTTAATTATATGAAAGTGACACAAGAGGGCACCTGTGGACTGTTTCTGAATACCTTTGCTACAATACTGAATAATCAGTATCATAGGAAATTGTCTTTCATAAACTTATTAAGTAGATACACTAAAATGCTTTTATTTAGACACAGTTTTACTACTCGAATGATAAAAAGTTGTCAAATAATGATGCAATTTCCATTTAACTGATTGTCCATAGTATTTCCTGGTGATGTCTTAAGGATCATTGGATGATCTGAGGGTTGGGTAGGAAATGAATGGAGGTGCTCACAACTCGAGGGATTGTTTGGCCCCTCTGGAAGCATATTTGTTAGAATGGAACATGTTCTGTGCAGCAGAGCTTGGTAATCTTGCAGTGCTGGACAGGAATGTATGCGCTTCTGTGTTTTCACACATATCCTAGACATTGGTTTACTCTTAGCATTTTGGTTGTCATCCTTTGAATTTATAGTAGGTGAATAGCCTGTATGATACCTCTGGACTCTGAGTTCTGTCTTGATATCAGACAGACCCTTTGCACAAGGATAATGTACCTTGAGCCAGATGCCGAGAATGTTCCAGGCCTGAATGGTATCCAGTTTAAGGGGTTTGGGAAGTTGTATGAGGACAGTTAAAGAAAGGACTCTGTCTCAGCATAAAGACAGAGAGCTATGGATGGAGCTGTAATGGATTTGCTGTGCTTCAGCAAAGATGATTTTTTTTTTTGTTCCAATCGAATTCTTTTTATTTTATTTTTTAAATTGAGGTAACATTGGATTACAACATGCTATATGATTTAAAGGTATAGGATCACCCCCTTCAGTTGTTGTTAGGACACCACTAAGACACCTGTAGTCTCCCACCATAGTCTGTGGTGCTCCTACACCTTTCTGTTCTCGCCTCTGCCCCATCTCCTCTGATAACCTCAGTTATACAGTCAAAGTTCTAGGGTTTGTTCTTGGTTTGGCTTTATATGATACTTCATTTTGTTTATCTATATTCCACATGTAAGTGATACCATCTGTTATCTGTTTTTCTCCTTCTGACTTATTTTGTTTAGCATAATTCCTTCTGGTTGCATCCATGTTGTTACTAATGGCACAAGTTTGTCTTTTTCATAGCTGAGTAGTATTCCACTTTGCATATATACCAAAAGATACCATAGCGAATTGGAGAAAATACTTACACACAATATATCTGACAAGGTGCTGGTATTCAATATCTACAAAGAACACATACAACTCAGCAGGAAGAAAACAAATAACCCAATAAAAAAATGGGCAGAAGAACAAAATAGGCACTTTCTTTAAAGAAGACATACAGGGGAAAAAGTGCTCAGCATCACTTATGGTCAGGGAAATGCACAATTCAGTACCATCACTCACCTTTGAGGATGGCCCACATCAAAAAGATCAGAAACAACAAATGTTGGTAAGGATGTGAAGAATAAAGAACACTTGTACCCTGTTGGTCGGCATGTAGACTGTCCAGCTCCTATGAGAAACTATGGAGTCTCTTCAAAATACTAATAACAGATCTACTATAGGATATATCAATTTCATTCCTAGATATCTACCTGAAGAATCCAAAAAACATTAATTTGGAGGGCTATATGAATGCATATGTTTGCTATTTACAATAACCAAGTTTTGAAGACAAACTAAATGCTCAGTGACATTGGTTTTAGAACAAATTTGCTTTGTGAAATGGACAGTTATAAAATTTTCAGAGCCTTCCAAAAATGAATAAAAAAGGTCATTGTCACTGAAATATTATCAATGAGCCTTCATTAATTATGTACATGGAGAAAGGTCCAGCCCATGGTAAGTGCAAGTAAGCCATACAGGATCTTCTGAACTGAATTCAGGGAAGAGATGGGATTGGGTGGGCTATGGTTCAAGTCTGACCACAGGATCACGTGTGTCCCCAGAGAGCAGTACTTTTGTCACTGGGACACAGTGTGTGCTGCAGGGCATGCTAGCTTGGCAAATTGAAAATGATACTAATAAAGCCTGGGCAAAGACATGTGAGACAATCGTGTGTGGTATGTGTGACTTCATGGTGAGAAAGTAAAGTGGAGCTAGTCCAGGTGAGTACAGAGTGGCATCTAAGGTCTCAAGAACTGGCTGTGTGACTGACCATCTATCCAGAACAGCAGTGCAGGGGTGTATGTCCTAAATTTTAATCTCAGTTCCAATTCAAAAACTAGTGACAGGATGTCATCCAAAAGATCGAGCTAATGAAATATTGACAAGCCATTCAAAATGTGCATGGTGGTTGGGGTCTTCAGTGAGAGAAAACAGTTAGGTGACAAACCAGATCAGACCTTCTCTCATAGGTCTTGATGTAGTCGTGGATCACACATCAAGAAACACTTTGCTCATTGTGCTGCTTCAAAACATTTTACTGGTAAGGACAAGAACATCTCCATAGCTGCTGGCTTTCTCAAGAGTCTCTGAGTTCTAATATAATAGAACAATCTATATAATAAAGGACTTGCAGCCCCAAATGATGGGAAATAGAAGCCTTAATTCATGTCATGAGTTCATGTTTTCAGGTGCAGCCAAGTTTCCTCCGGGGTACTGGAGGAATTTAAATATGTAATCAGGGCGTACCACTGGTGATTTTTTTAAAAAGGCAGAAAAATGATGACAAGTAAGTGCCATAAGTTCTGAAAAGGGTGGACTCCAGAAATGACAGACTAATAAATTTGGTCGAAGTTTGGTCAACTTGTAGAGTGAATTTTAAGCAGATGTCTTATGAGCATTTTGAAAGGAATGTGTTGACTGCTAGAAGACATGGAGCCACTAGGGACAAATCATGTCAAACTAACCTCATCTCCTTTTATGAAAACATTTTACTAGGAGATCAGGATCGGGGGTTGTGGAGGCAGTGACAGAGATCTAGCGTTTCTTGGTTTTAGGAAAACATTTGGCAAAATCTGTCAGATATCACACAGGTTGAATTTTAATTAGGCACACCTGAAACTCACAAAGTTATAATGCAATATTTCTTCAGTAATAAAAGTCCCCAATGTGTTGCAGAAGTGAGTGGATGATGAAGGATGCATCATCAACCAACAAAGGGATGAGTTAATTAACATAAAATAGTTTAAAAAATATTTCCTAATTGAAATAAAATCAAGTTATAGCCTTTTTATGCCATAGGCCAAAACAAACTTCAGAATAAAATTTTAAAAGTTAAACTACCAAAAGGAAGAAAATATAGATGGTTATTTAATGATTTTGGCATAAGAAAGGATTACTAATCACACTGCAATTGAAAAAACCCACATCAAAAAAGGGCTGTTATTGTGAATGTAAAGTTTATTTTAAAATTATTTTCAGTAAGCATTTAGTTTTGATGTAGTTGGAAATTCTTGTTCATTGGTAAGGAACAATACAGAGAGGTTCTATGTACATTTTACTTGGTTTTTCCCAATGGAAATATCTTGTAAAATTCACACTATGTGGAAAAGGTTGGCCACACTTGTCTAGATCCTAATCTTAAAAGGAAAACACTCTATTACATTTAACATGAGCATTACATACACACATATATATCTACATATATATAGTTACAAACTATATTCAGTGTCCAGAAAGAATAACACAAGGTGCCTTGAGAGTGTATTCTAGAAGCACTTTGTTAAACCTGGAATTTCAAGAGGGTTTTCAAGGTAGAAGGAACCATGTGTTGTCCATCTGGACTTTGTACTTGCTAAAGTAGTGCAAGAGATGAGAGGAGAATGCCAAGGGAAGAAGCAGGCAGGTGGGGCTGGCTTTGTGAAACTTAGGAACCACGGTGTTGGTATTTATCCAAATAATAACAATAAAGACACAAAAACCAAAAATGAAAAGACAAGGACAAATTGGGGACACTTGGTGGGGAGGGGGAAGGTGGAGGGTTCAGGGAAGATGGGAGCACGAGGGACTGAGGTGATGGTGCACTGGTGTTACGGTGATGGTGCACTGGTGTTATGGTGATGGGGAATACATGGGGATTACAATTGATGTCAAATATGTAAATTTAAAAAATTATAAATAAACAGAAACAAATAAATCATTTCTCTAAACTTTAAAAAAAAAAGAACAATGAGACATTTTTCAAGGTTCTAACAGTGAAATAAAATTATATTAGAATTGGGTCTTTAAAAGTCCATACTTCCTGTTGTGTGGAGAATAAACTGGAGGGGGAGCGATGAATAGAATCAATCAGTCATAATGGTCATAATTAGATGTTGCTTGTACTAGGCTGATGGCAGTGGCCAGGGAAATATGAGAAAAAGGTGACATGCTTTAATTTGCTGTAAGTTCACAGAAAACTAGGGATATAATGTAGTTTTTGGAAAATCTGAATTTTTATACGAATGTGTAGTGGCAGGATGGGGGTGGCACTGGAGGCAGGTTCAGGATGGTTCTGGGCAGACAGGTCAAGGAAGGAGAGTCTCGGAGCCCTTGGTGGCTTTTCATACTTTATTTAGTAGAGGTGGCCAGGTACATGGCAGGCAGGGGTGCCGGGGGGCCGGGAGGCTGGCAGGCATCTCACCCGCTCGGCTGCTTCTTCTCTCTGCCACTGCTGCTGCTTGTCAGTACTGTCGGTTGGTCCTCACAGTTCTGTCTGTTCTCATGACGCTGCCCATTTATGCCCGTGTCCAACACAGGTGCGCCCACTTGCGCATGCCCACCCTGGAATGCTCACAGCACCTCAGGTGTCCATCATCAGTGGTGGGAGGGTGGAAATACCTGATCAACCTTTACCCTATAGAATGTTACACTATTCTTATTATGGAGACATACAGAGAAAAACTACTTTGGTATAAAATTTTCCAATTTAGGTAGCTGCTATAACATTCCAAATGTATAAACTCAGGCAAGTTTTTTCCCCCCAAGTTCTTTACAGTTAGATAGGGTCATGTGAGAAAGTTCTGACTAACGGGGTATACAAGAAGGATGTGTGACAGTGTTTGAAAGCCCACCTTCCTTAAGAAAGAACTGGCACCTTCTCACTGCCTTTTTCTCCGCCCTCCCCCATCCCTCCCCTCCCCTTCCTTTCTTCTTTTCTTCAGCATTGCCACCTGGAAGGAATTACTCCTTCATTCCATAAGGGCTACGAGTCCCATAAGGTGCTGGGTCCCTAAAGAATCCAAGCAGATCACCTGAATATTGTTTTTATGCTTCGTTTTTGTTTTTCTGTAAGAATGAAATCAACGGAGATTTTCTTTCTTATTGGTGACCAGCCTTGAACTATCTGTTTCATATAGATCAATACCAACACCATTTAGAAAATGTAATATGTATGAAATGCCCAGAAATTATAGGCGATCACTAAATATTTTGTCTTCCATGCTTTCCCTAACCAAGCAACAACTACTACAACAAAAAAAAAAAACACCCTTATAATTCTGCCCTTAAATAATGGAGATTAAATTTTTGTTTTTCTTGCATTTTGGCAAACTAGAATATATCCAGGAGAAAGTCCTTGGTCGTGAGCAGGCCAGAATCACATTATACAGGGAACATTCAGTTACAGGAGTTGCGTTTGTTACTTTCAAACAAGTGTGCTTTCACAAGGATTTGGGTGTCTCAGGCAAGTGGGACCCAACAATTCCATCTATGCCAATGGTATTGGGACTGAGTTAGCCACAGCTCTGCTGGAGGCCACAGCTGGTATTTTTAACCACAGGAAACTGGAGGGTTTGGGAGACAGCTGGGCATTTGCACACTCACAGATTGGACATGGTGTAAGGCACCAAGAGCTATTTAGATAAAAATGCCCCGCTCTCTTGTCTGAACTGTAAGGGCTCCTAACGCTGCGAGGGGTCGGTGGTCTTCACTGTGTCTCCAAGGAGTCAGGGGGGACCTGGGAAGGCTTCTCAGAGGCTGCCGTGGAGGGTGGAGGGCAGTGATGGGTAAGTGTGGCGGGGCAGGTGGCTGCTTCTTCCGTGAGGTTGTGGGTAATATAACTTTTGAGAAAGGATTACTTAAAAGTTCTGGAAATCCAAATGTGGAAAGTAATTTTAAGGTCTCTAAGCCTGACGTGGAAACTGAGAATGAAGTAATACTGGTCCCAGCTCAACCTGTTCAGTAGCCTGTTCTCAGCTGTGCTAAGGCTACTTGAATTTACTTTCAACTTGCATAGGGTAATTCTGAAAGGAGTTGGGGCTCCAAACAAAATGTAAGTGGGGACGTTGAAAGCCAAATAGAAGAGGACATCTGAATGCAACACTAGAGCTTTCCTAAGAGCTTATCTGTGTCCACAGAGGATGCGATCTGGTAGGAAGTCGGTCATAGCAGTGGATTTATGATGATGTTGGCAGTGGTACTTTATCATAGGAGTTGGAAGAGTTGTAATGAGATGCGAAAGCTGATTTTCACATGGATAGCTTCTAGGGTTATTCCTTTTTTCAGGTGTATTTTAAAAAATGACCTTTTTCATTAAGGTAATGTTGTTTTACAGCACTGTGTGTGATTTAGTGTATAGTGCACATTCACCAGCAAGACACCCATAGTCCTTTGCAAACTGACCCCCTTGCTTCCTCTCTAACATACTTCCTCTCTGGTAGTTTCAATTCTATAGCTCAATTTCTAATTTTTTTTTGGGGATTAGTTTTGTCTAGTCTCTTGTTTTGCTTTATATTCCATACATCAGTGAAATCATCCAATATTTGTCTTTCTTCTTTTGATTTATTACACCTGGTGTAATCCCCTCCAGTTCCAGGTTTATTCTTATTTAAATGATACATGCTCCTGGGTCATATCTGATGCCTCATCACCTGAAGGGTCCTTTATGGTTTGCATAAAGAGATGCAACCTCAACTCACATTGCATGCCTAAGAAATTTCTTTCCTTTCATTCCTCCCACCACACTGAACTTGTGATCCAGCCACTCTAAGTGACTTGCAGTTACCAGATGAATCCATGTTTTCCCATCCTCCATGCTTCCTGCTTTGAAAACCCTATTCTATCCCCTAGTTATCACCCTTGCACAGGTCCGTTGTCATGCTGATCACACTGGAAACTTTGTCCATCTTTTTCTACAAGGCTACCACAGATTTTTTTTTAACCACTTAATAGCAGTCATATCCTGTCACCCAAAGCTGATCAGAGATATTTGGTGACTGAGTTAATTTTCAAACTCACTAGACATTTTCATGAAGCTTGAATAGCCTTTATCCTCAAAGAGGTTTGCAAAGACACTGATCTCAATGCAGCAACAGCCTCATGAGATATTCTGAGCACTCCCAGGGGCTCTGGTTGGTTAGTGTAGCATCGTTTCATCAGACCAGGAGGTTCTACACACCCACAAGAGGACCACTTCTGGTCTTTCTTTGTCTACTCTTGAACCCTGCAGGGGTGGAGAAGAGATTTCTGTCATGGGGAAGAGCAGGGAAGCATGCTCTGCACAGCTGTTTTCTGACTCAGTCTTCCTGCAGGGGTTTGAATTGTGGCACCCCCATCAGTATCTTTCCCCCATCTGCAGGAGGGTGTCTTGTGACAGAGGCCTGGTGCAGTTAGTGTTATGGACTGAATGTTTGTGCTCTCTTGCACCTCTCATTCCTATGTTGAAATCCTAATCTCCATTGTGATGAAACTGGAGGTGGTCTTCCAGAAGAAATTAGGGTACATTGGGTCATGAGGATAGAGTCCTGATGAAGAGATCAAAACCCTTGTAAAATGAAGGAAAAACACTAGATCTCTTTCTGCACGTACTCACCAAGGAAAGGCCATAAAGGGCAGACCTAGGATGAGGGCTTTCACCAGAAACTGATCATGCTGGCAACTTGATCTTAGATTTCCAGCCTCCAAAACCATGAGAAATAATTATTTGCTGCTAAGTTATCCAGTCTGCGTATTCTGTATAGCAGTCCTACTTGAAGACAGTGGATATGTCTGATGGACAGGCAAGCCCTTTTGGAATGCTCTATAACCACATTGTTGAGTCACCTTTATCACTAAGGCAGCTTGAATTTGGTCCAAATATGCTTGAATTCTCTGTTTTATATCTTGGTAAGAAGGGAGGAAAGGAATATTGCACAGACACCCTAGACAACAGATGGAGTTATAAAGCCCAGCATTGCAAGCAAAAGTTGGTATGGCCAAAACCACTTTACCTAGGAATTACTGAAGCCCCATTGCCAGTCCAAGCTCTAACGCTCACTGCCTTTGCTGCCAGGGCCAAGTCCAATGAATTTTCTGGCCCTATTTTTTTTCAGCTTTAAAATGAAAGTGTTAGACTAGTTGACCTTTCATCGGGTTACTTTTTTAACTCTAAAGGTTTATGAATTCATGATTATAATCAACCCAAAGTAGGTTCTAGATGGATAGGGAGTCTTTTGTCTCTTGGTAACTGGCAGAGACTCTTAGTTGACTCTGTATTATCCATTCACTTTCTTTTTCAATACAAACCTCTGGTTTTTACTGGCTGAGAATGAGAAGATACAGTTCTGGCTCCTCTTGAAGCTAGGAAGCTTTGCAGAAACTATCTGGGAAGACTCCTAAAGGAGGATTCTTAGAGAGCTGTTAGGTCCTTCTTTGTTCTTTTCCCATCCTCCTGCTTCCCTGGAATGTGAAAATACTGGCTGGAACCCCAACAGCCAGCAAGAAGTCATAAGCAAAGGTTGGTAGAAAGATAAAAGGACCAAGGGTTATTGATAACATGGTAGAACAATCACAAACATCCTAAAATGCTTGCTTCCAGATCTATTTTATGTGAAAAAAGAAATAATTCAGTGTTATTTTTGGTCTCTATTGCCAGTAGTTGAATAAAATTTCTAAATAATACAACTCATTTAGTTTTCTCTTGTAAAGGATAATCCTTCAATAAGATGGAGAGCCTAAACCTGCAGTGCTCATTCTTAGAACACAAGGGAGTCTATGCCCAGAATAAACGCTCCTTTGCTTCTAGACACAAGAGACTCCGTAGAACTGAAGAGTCACTGTTTTAGTTGACCCTGACCATCAGCTCCTGTTCCAACCAGCCCAATCTGATTATTTTTTCAGATACCCCTAATAGTTAACAACTGTCGATCCAAAGAAACCTGTTGGCCAAAAATTCTTTTCAACTGACAAAATGTACTACTCCCTGCCAAATATGAAATAATACTTAGTCATTTTAAATGAACACTATAAAGCCTTGCAGGCTGCAGCTCATGTGTTTTGCGGCCTTATGAAGTAAGTAATGACAGGAAAATAGATATTCGGTTAAATCAAGCAAGTGACATTCCTCTTTAACCATCTCAAGACGCTTTTACAAAGTTCCTGGATATGATAAAGGTGAGGATTTCCATCAAGAATGCTCACATGTTTCTTGCACATTGCTTTTGATGGTAGCTGTGGCACTGTGGGCACATGTGTCAATTGGGAGACCTGAACTTGAACTTCAGTTTTTCTAAGCAGCTCCAGGACTCTGACAAGTCACTTAGCTTCTGGGCCTCTGTTTCTTTCACTATAGAATCGGGATATGAATATTTATCTCACAGGGCTACTGTAAGGACTAATATGATAGGTGACATACCTGACAATAGGGCCCAATGGGGACGGAGGCGCTGTTTAGTAAACATATTTAACCTGAGTCTTATGTCACCAGATAGAGGTTATCTGGAATCTAGAATTTCATCCCAGAGTATTGATTAGTATTTTAAAATACAGTCAGACCTCACCAAGTCATTTGGTGTTCAAATAAATTAAACTTTGGCTGTGGTTGGGTACAGGAAGGAACTGACAGTGTTTGAGTGATGTGACCCAGTAGGGCTCTAGGGACGACTTGCTGACAGCTCCAATTGGGTGTGGGTGGTTAACAGTGTGAAGGACAGGACTGGAATTAAATATAAAGTTTGACAAGTTTAATAATGAGCAAGAGAGTGTAATTCACTTAGGGAGGGAAACCAGTGGCCACGGCTGGACGATGTTGGGGGGGTGGGTGGGTCTGGCTCTGTGTAAACAAGCAAAGGAGGCAGGGGTGGCTGTGAGGGTTGAGGAGTAGAGATGGCAGCTGCTCAGCTACAGGCTGAGGCCTGTAGACTAAACACAGGGGTGAAAGGAACCCCTAAACGCTACCTTTCAGTATAGGTGACTGCACTGCAAGGAAATTTATGAAGTGAACATGAGGAAATTCCAGATGAAAACAAGCCCCACTGGGTTGATCAGCTCTGCCAAGGTGCACTGTGCCACATGGGCGCTCTCATTTCATCCTTAAAACAAATGTGCAGCCAGGCAGGCGTCCCGCCACCTGTATAATGGTCAGTTAACTGAGGAAAAGAGATGTTAAATGGTGGATTGGATGGAGCTGAGACCAAAACCAAGTGGTGCCTTGGGTCTTCACAGGATAAAGAATCAGTAGCGCAGATCTCCACACATAGTGGGTGCTCAACACAAGGTCATTGTTGATGCAGCTGAGGAAGGGGATGGGCCTGTTCTTTCCATTTGGAAAGCAGGACATTCACGTGACTCACTCATGCTCTTGGAAGCAACCGGTCAGCTGCTGTCTGCCTCCATCTATTATGAAGCTAAAACAAGAGGAAATGGGTTTCAGCCACATGTGGAATCCGTGCATTCTGAAATAAGCTTCTTCCTTAAAAAAAAAAAAAATAGACTTCAGGTGCAAGTTTTGTGACATTAGTAAAGAAAATAATAAAATAAATGGCAGCAATAAAATAGTTCCATAAAAGCTAAAAAATTTGTATCATGGAAACAACATGTTTTCATCACGCTCAGCTAGGTGAGGACTTTTTTTTTAAAGTGGGGCATTCTCATTCATTCTCAGTTGCGCCCAAATACCTCTCCTCAGCTCCTAATAAAAACCAAGGGATTTAAGTCCTCTGTGTGAATTGCGGCATTTGGGGAAGAAATCAGTCTCATGAAAAGCTATTAACAGGGGTGCAGGTACTCCTCCTCTTAAGAGGATGATTCCCACAGAGCACCTTGTGGCCATAATTAACACCTGTGATCCCCAGGTGCTGACACTCAGCAGGGGTCCATCAAGCAGCAAGCTCAAGGCCATGGCTCATAATACAACAACCTAGTTTGCTCTCATTGCCTTTTCTTTCCTCAGACTGCTAAGATCTGAACTCTGCAGCCCTGTATAGCCCTTCTCTCTCTTTCTACCTTTGCTAGTTTGCACCAATTCCCCTGCTTATTCTCCTAAACACATAGTGTCAAAATCAAGATCAGCTTCACACACATGCACTTCCCAGGGAGTTAGTTCAGATTCTGAGTCAGTAGTTCTGGGTACCACCTGAGATGAGGCAGTTCTAACTAGCTCTGAGGTACTGCGGCTGCTGCTGGTCTATCAGCTACTGTTTTAGTCACAGGGATAAGCTGAAGGCCTCTTGCTTGGGAAGAGAGGCTGGTTCCTGGTCCTGCATCCCTCCTGCCAGTTCAGAGGGCAGGGCACAAGAACATGTCCTGTGTGCCAAGAACACGGGAACACAGACAAACTTAGATCACTGAAACCTTCCTCCTGAGACTTGTTTAGCAAGTAAGAAAGTCGAACACCCCGTCTTGGGAAGCTTTCAAAATTCCTTCTGTGTCCTGCAATTAGGGTAAGTGCTGACCTTGGGCTTGCCTAGAGATGAGTGCGGGGGCAGGAAAGCAAAACTAGACGGTTCTTTAAGCCTTTACATTATGGAACCCTGGAGACAATGGTGTGTGGGGATGGATCCCCAGCGACCCGAGTCATCGTTTCCTTCTTCTCAGTTTTGTTTAGTTTTCTGGTTTTGTTTTGTTTTGTCAACCAAATGCCAAGCATTCCCAACCACAGTAACATTTTCTAACCATTGAATTTTCAAAGCAAATCTCCAGCAGGGGGTACCTTGCATATACCCATAGACTTTATCATGATAATGACTTTCCTGTTCTATGTGCAATGAGCCAAGAGAGTCTTCAAAGGCCTTTTACCAAAAATGCATTTTCCCTCTGAAATATTCATTTAAGTAATTCAGCTACCTACCCCAGGCTCATGATGAATTATTTAGATAATTGCTTTAATTCTCTGCTTCATTTTGCTAATGTAGATCTGGCCTTTGCTTATAGATTTATTGCCAGCGTCATGTTTTTCAGGGAACAAGAATTACTAAAGGGTTGATTGTTTCAATGGGGTTTACTGCTGAGGCATTAGCAATAACTACATGTCCTCATCTACACTTAGAATCTTTTTGTGAGTCTGATTATTAGCTGCATTGGAGACAATTCTCATCTGGGAGTAGGTGGTGAGAGAAGGAAACATCTAAAATCACTGACTAAAAGTTACTATATGAAGCTCTAAATATTATTAAGTACTGTGTTTCGATTAGACTGTCACATTAAATTTTTCCAAAAAACAATGTAGTAAGTACATTTTCCAATAATTGCCTAACATGATCCATAAGAAACGTTTCCTCCTGTGTGACTTGAGACTTAATGAATGCCCACTCAGTACCTACAGCTGTATCTTCACTAGCGCGGGCTGTTCTGGCTCAGGACCCACTGTCTTCCTTCTATTTAGCTTGTGTAATTTGATGTGACTGTAGCTGGAGGCAATTTGGTTGGCAGTCTTGGAGTGGAAGAAAGCGAGCAAAATCAGCATAAGAAGTGCCTGGATGTGGCTTGAAGATAAGGGATGATAAAAAGGAGCTCATATTAAAAAAAAAAAAAATTCTGGTGGCCTGCTAGGTCTCTGAGTGAGAGAAGGGAGAAATGTAACTGAATCTCAAAGACATGAAAAGCCAAAACATATAGGAGAATTAAGGGCAAAGGAAAAGAGAGAAACCCTACACTTTAGAAATTGTTTAGGGATTCTGAAAAAGGCCATCTATCTAGCCCAGTTCTATCTTACCGTGAAACACTCAAGCAAAGTGAGAGGTGGGAAGTAAGCCAGCTTTATGTCTTTGTGACTTGTCAGTGGTACTCCCTCCTGAAACAAGAAAGCCTGGGTTTCTGCATGGAAAGGGGAAAGGCCTTTTAAGTCCCCAAGCTCAAACTATTTGAAGAGCCACTTACAAAAAAATAAACAAAGGCTTTATGGAACTCTTTTTCTCATTAAAACCAACACCCAGTAGGAATTATAGTCACCACCAGCCACACTGTGAGGGTCTGTTTGGAAAGTCTCAGAGTCCTTCATTGAACTGTTTATTACTAAGCCCAGTCATCAGTGCCTGAAATTTCTCTTTTCCTTTCAGTGGCTTTGACTCCGGGTATTGCAACACTCTGGCTGGTGAAGCTGAACTTTTCCAGGCTCGTTGAATTTCTTAAGTAGGCAAACAGATATTTGGCTTCTAAATTATTCCATAATGCCACAAATATTTTCTAGCTGCCTGGCCTGGCCTGGAGCCTTTTAGAAGGTTTCCAACCTGACCCCATTATCTAAATTATTAATTTGAATGACACTCAATATAGTACTGGAGTGAGCATTTTTCTTCTTATTTAAAGTTATTGATGAGCTGCTGATGGTTTCATGTGGGTGAAAAAGATTGACTTGTTTAAATGTCATTTTTTTTCTGCTACTGTTGCCACAAGCACTGTTAGTTTGGAATCTGGTAGGGATCCTGAATTTTGATGACAAAGTGCCTTCAAGCCTCATCATTGACATTCCACCTTTTGCTTTCAGTCACTGGGATAGCTAATCCTGAGAACTAGATACCATTCTTGACCTGTCCTTTTCTTTGCAGCTAGTGATCCACAGAGAACCTAGTCATCTAGGTTTATCACATCTTAGTTGTAACTTTCCCCACTGCCGGAACCTACTGCCCTTTGGGAGAAGCCCCATCTTCTTGGTTCTAGTATGATCCACTTTTCCGGTCTCATCTGTTCCCACAGTGTTTCTCGGCTCCATGCTGCCACCTGAACTACTCTCAGTGTCTGAAACATACCATACTCTGTTTTTCAGGCCTGCAGTTGTATTATTCCATTTTCCTAAAATTGCCCCTGGAGTAATTTTAACGAATCTTTAATTCTTGCTTTAGGTGTTAGTTTTGCCTCAAGGCCTGCCCTTTCAGGAAAGCACACCTTAAATCACAGGACATCAAATGGCAGGATTGTCTCCCACGCATGTCTGTCTGGACCTCAAGTCCTGTTTCAGCCACTGTGTCATTTGCTTCTATGAAGGACCACCACAGTCTTTGTCCTCTGTGGAGTTTGCCCAAAAAGGATAGACTAAATTTTCTTGTCTAAATCCTGCCTAGCGAGACCTTTCTTCCTTTTCTCATCTTCTACATTGATACTCATCTACCTTTCATTCAATAGGATTTAACAAGATCCTTCTATTCTTTTTCTTCTGCTTGCTTTGAGTTGTGAGAATCCAGCTTCTAGTGCATCTGGAAGGGATGACAGTCACAGAATTCCCCATTTGCTTCTCAAACCAAAAAGCTGTATCAGTCTCTAATGTTAAGACACCCAAACCCTTCACAATCCCAACTTGCTTTCTGAGTTTTCATATTATAACTCATACATTAAGTCCTCATTTAATGTGGTTGATAGGTTCTTAAAAACTGGAACTTTAAGTAAAACAATGTAAAAGGAAACCAACTTTATCATGGGTTAGTTGGTACAACAAGAGTTAAATACCTATGGCATATTTCTATTTTATTTAGGTCTTCTAAAGGCCTAAAAGCACTTCCAAAGTTAAACAATGATCTAAATTCACTCATTTTCTAACATGCTAATCCCAGTTCAGTCTTGTGGGTGACCAGAGTTCATTCCAGCAGCACCTCTGGGTAGAAGGCAGGAACCAAGTCTCCGTGGCAGGTATCTCCCACATCCCACACTCACTTAGTCTGGGTCTGCTGAGACATGTGAATGAACATCTTTGAGATGTGGGAGGGAACTGGAGTCCTGGGAGAAAAACTACCTGGTAAGGGGAGAACATTCAAATTCCACACAGCAGTGGGCCCATTAGATCTGATCTTTTTTCTTTTCAACATTATAATGAACTGATATTGAACAAACTGATGTTATCTGAAGACTTGCTATATATGTAATTGATGAATGAGGCTAGTGTCTCAGGGTCTGTGTAGGTTAGTGTTTCTCAGTCTAGTATCCCAAGGAAGTGCTATTGTCTTGAGCAATGTTCCATGAAAAAAATCTCTGGTCAAACATATCTGGCTTATGTGGTATGTGGGAAACACTGCTACACCTCTCTAGGAGCTACTTATAATGCGGGAATTCTAGAACAGAAACCAGTTGAGTATAGATTTTGAACTTGTCCCAAGGTGAGAGAACTGGTGGTTAAGAGAGGGATGAAGCTGATAAGAGAACCAGATGTTCTATGACTTACTGCAGCTGTTTTGACAGGTTTGGCCACCCTAGCCTAGAATCTTCCTGGCCATAGATGACAGACTCTTGAAAGGTGCAGTCATCCTTCCAGACCACAGGAGTCTAGGGCAGGCAAGCCAGACAGCGCAGCAGGCGAAGCCAGTCACTTAAACCACACAATTAACAGAGAAGGATCACCTGAGAGTCAGTCTCTGGCTAATGACTCTTGATATCAAATCAAGTACACCAGCTAAGACTCCATTTCAAAATAGAAGTCCTTTGTGTTTTCTTCAGCTGTGTTCTCAAAGTAATCACACTTAAAAGAAGACACAATAGGCCAGGCACCCATCTCAAAGGATGGCACATTGAGATTTGAAACTCTATTTCCATTCCTCATAGCTCATTACTGCCATGTCGCACTCGGCAGACAGATGCCACGCATTAGGCAGCGATTTCCTGGAGCATGGTTTGCATTACCAGTCATCTTGCTCCCTTGCTGAATTTCAGGACTGTGCAATACTTTGAAACACTGTTAACTCCAGCCAATTTTATCATCTAGTACATAAGGTACTAGATCAAAGGGTAGGTGCTTCCAAGCATAATGAAATATGGACTTAATTTTATATAGATATCACAAGGAAACATTGGAATACATTAAAAATCATGACAGCTGTAGTTTTGCAAATGTATTGTTCCCACGACTAACAACTTAGTTAATGTCTTTGAATTGGGTGCTATAGTGTAGTCAAAAGGAGATTTAGAAACTTGACGAGAGGGAATTTATATAGTCTAGTAAAAGGAGTTATATTTTTGCTTTGAAGTTTAGACTGTTCTGTGATGAGACTATGGGACTTCCAGTGAAACAAAAACTGGACTTGATACAATGTAGGAGTGAGAAAACCATGCTGAAATGTATGACAGAGGCATATATACAGTTGATTCTTGGGGACTCGGGGCACCGACCCCCCTGTACAGTAAAATATCTACATGTAAGTTTTGATTCCCCCAAAACTAATAACCTGCTATTGATTGGAAGCCTTGCCAATAACAGTTAACACATATTTTGTATTTGTAGGCATTATATGCTGTATTCTTACAGTAAAGTAAGTAGAGAAAAGCAAATGTTATTAAGAAAATCATAAGCATGAGGATATATAGTTACAGTGTTGGACTTTTTAATTGAAAAAGTCCACACATAAGTGGATCCATGTGGTTCAAACCTGTGTGGTTCAAAGGTCAACTGTATACTGCAAGTAAGGAGGTGATACATTTGCCTTCAATAAACACTTGTTCTGTTCTTCCCCCATGGCGCACAGATGCTCTCATACCTGCTAGACACCCTGATGTGAGGAAATTAATTTGCATTGTTTAATCTATCCAGTCTGTGGTAGAGTAGCCCACAAAACCAATACCCTATCTAATCAGGAATTAACAGAAGAAAGAAAAAAATTATTATTATTTCAAAATAACTTTAAAAAAGAGCATTGAAAAATTCAAAACCTATTTATAATTAAAAACCTTTAGCAAACTAGAAATAGAAGGAAATATTCTCAATTTGAAAAAGGGTGCTTAAAAAATTTAAAAGGAAAAATTGAGTACTTTCTTCTGAAATCTAGAACAGGACAAACATATCTGTTCTTACCAGTTGTAGTCTACATTATCTTGAGGTGATAGTTCAGTGAAGCAAGAAAAATAAGCAAAAGGCATAAATATTAGGAAGGAAGAAATGATACTGTATTTGCACATGTCATGTTTAATACCTGTCAAAATAGTAAGAAAGATGCAAAATAACATCTCGAATCAGTACATTCTCAAGATACCAGGTCAAATGATAATAATCAAATAATATTTCTGTAAATAGTAAGAAATGGTTGGAAAAAAATTGAAAAACCATTTGCAATAGCCTATGTCTTATAATTCTTAGGTATGAAATTAACAAAATATGTGCAGGTTGTTTCTTGGGAAGTATGATATATTGTTGCATGGATTGGAAAACTCAATATTGTTAAGGCATCAGTTCACACCACTTTCATGTATAGATGCAACACATTCAAAATACAACATTTTTGGAGCAAAACTGACAAGCTGATTCTAAAATTTATATGGAAATGCACAGGACCTGGAATAGTCAAAGCATTCTTGCAAAATAATGAAGTCTGAGAACTTACACTATTTGATTTGTGACTTTAAAATTATGGTAATGACAATATTATGATAATGGCAACATACAGATGATGGACTAGACAGAAGTCTAGACATAGTTTTACACTTACGCGGTGAATTGATTTTGACAAAGATGCCAATGCACTTCACTGGGGAAAGGTGCTGGCATCACTTGCTGCTTAGATGAGAAAGTTGAAGAAGGTGGCAACTGTGGCCCAGAGGAATTAAATGAATTACTCTATGTCAAACAGATGAGCCAGGGCTTCTAATTTGGTGGTTTGGAGTGGTGTTTACTACCCAAATGCTTCCTTTGACAGTAGTTTGGTACATTTGTCTTTAGTTTGTACAAAATACAGCCTGAAGTTATGTGGCTAGGTAATTTTTCCAATGTGTTTTTGGTATCTATTTGATTACAAAGGAGTACTGAGATTTAACAATGTGTTCTTCCAGAACAGTACACACCTAGCAGACCACATGAGCTACAGTCTGATTGAATCAAAAGTCCTAATAATGGGTATATCTTGTCTCTCCAAGTTGTCCTTATTTAGCACACTTTAAAAAAAAAATTTATTTATGCATACAAGACCTGGGGCACAGGCCAGAGTTGCGGGAGGTGAGAGGATCCACCAGAGACAGAGGGGGAGCAGAAGAAGCAGATTGACTGAAATACACTGCTGAGGGGAGCAGCAGGCAAGGCAGGAGAGGTCTGCTGTGCCATGTGGGTCACCTCCCTGGCTGGGGATCAAACTCAGGCTTCAGTGCCTCGGATGCTTCACAGTACAGCGCTCAACCTGCTGCGCCACTAGGGAGGCCCTGTAGCACACTCTTAATGCCACTAATAAGTATCTTTAAAAATCTCTGAGTTCTTTGTTTCTTTAATGAAGTTCCTTAAATTAGCAATTAAAAAGAATAATCAAAAATTGGCATTTTCTCTTATTGTGGTAATGAATTACATTTGGATAAAGGTAGCATTGGGTATTGAGGCAGATGGAAAAGGAGTGACTGACAGTTTCAGGTCAGAAAACACTGGTGTTTGATCATTGCAAAGTTTTATATTTTCTGTCAGCTTGAGTCTGGGAGATACCTATTTTCTGAAGCTGGTTTGAATACCTTTTGAAAATATTTTTAAAAAATCAAGAAGAGACCCATATAAATATGGCACAGCAGGGAAAAAGTAATGAAGATAAAAGATGTTTGGCCCAGTAGAACAGAATGGGGTAGGAGACAGGTTTTAGGAAACAACAAGAATTCCAGGTACTGTGACTTGATATGTTTGTCATATGACATGTCAGAGATCTTTGTAGAACTCTTCTACTGTGTGGTTTGGAACATTTCAACTGCTTTGGGATGATAGAATATTTTCAGTTACAATCTCATAGGAAAAGAGTATAGTTGACATGGGAAAGAGATTTGAGATCTTATTATCTAACCAAATATAGAATAAAGATGAAGCAAGTAAGCCTTGAAAAGTTAATTGACTTGGTCGGGCTAATGCAGCCAGTAACCACTGCAGGACAAGGCTGGGTGTTTTTCGGATGCCAAGAGCAGGGTTGCTATCATTATATCCTGTCACTTTTCAGCTTCGATTATTTTACCCAGCACACAGACACTTTTAATCATAAAAAGAATGTTAGATGGAACTTTTCTGGTCTTGGGCTTTCAGCTGAGAATAACACTGTTGTCTCCATCTGCAGAGCTTGGTAATAGGTGGCTGAGCAGGTCACCTACTCACAGCCACCTTACGTCATGTGGAAGAAGAGCTGCCATTTGAGCATCTTATTTACAGGGGACACCTGGCCAGCTCAGTGCCACTCCACTAAGACCTTTTGTCCTTTTACCTCTTTCAACCCTCTCCAGTCTCCACACTGGAGGAGGCACAAACAGCTCCTGAGTTGGGGAGCACACAGCGGGAGGAAAAAGAAATTCTAGTTCAGGTTTTTGAGTGTAGGTAGGTAACACTGAGCTATGGAGAAGGGAAGAAGTAATGGATGGGATGACAAATGGGAATTTTTATTCCTGGACTATGATTCTCAGAATGTCTAGAAAAAAATTACGAGTTCCTTCCTTATCCGGGTGGGGAAGTGAGAGCCACCAGAGCAACTTGAAGAGAGAATGAAGTAGAGAAGTAAGGCTACATCCTGCTTGCGTACCACAAGCCCAGCTAGCCCAGCATATCAGATAACTCTTCTGGAGGCTTAGCATGCTTGAAGCATCTACACAGTGTTCATTGGACTCACATATTACAGAGGCGAGGAGTGTCCTGATTCAAGGGCATTTGATGGGACCAGAAGATGTTCTAATCTATCTTTTTAAAGAGCACGTGGAGTTAAATTCATTGCAGTGTGACTAATCAGGACCTATGCAAAAGGATTTTGACTGCTTGCTGAAAGATGTTGAAACTAGTTTACTAAGCAATTAAGCTTTCAGAGAAGTATTGGTTACTGATTAGGGGGGGTGTGTTTTTCAAAGCAGTTGACCCTAAGTGGGAAGGAATGCTGCCTGCTTTTTTCCCCTTGAAATTATACTTTTCATGAATTTGTAAAGTTAGGATATTAGGTATTTCTTAAATTACCAACTCTACTACAAATATACTAAAATGTAAAAAAATAAACAAGAAAATCTATTGAGAAGTGAAATATTATTTAAGAGCTTCAAATTATGTATAAAACTAGTTGGTTCTAGCTAATTCCATGAAACAATTAAACCAGTAAATCTGACATCTAAAACTGGGTATAATCTCTACAGTCTGATTCTTTGTTTTACATTGTTATACTCAATTATTATTTTTAGTTTCTGTGGAAAGTATATTTTTAACTTTCAAAAAAATGCAATGATTCCATAAATTCTTTTTAGGCTTGGTAATTTGGTTGGCAGCCTTTCTATACAAGTGTACACAGACGGTGGTAACAGTTTTCTGATGAATTGTTCTGTTTTTCATTTGATGAAGGGTTTTAAAATATATTATTGTCCTTTCTCCAAATAGAAGTAGGTCTCTTTTCGCACTGTTGTTTCCTCAAACAGATGAAGTCTTTTCCATGAGTTATGTAGACAGGACTAATCAGCTCCAAGCATACCAGCAAGAGTGCCACAGCCTTGTTCCTTCCCATCTTTTAAATCAAAACATGGTTGAAAATATTTGCAAAGCAGGGGGTCAGAGCAAAGTTTTGCTACCTAAACTCTGTCCTACATCCTCATCATGGCAGATATTTACAAATAATATTCTGATAGTTTTGTCTGAATATTTTCTACTTGCTGTTCAGATTCATTTGTTACTTTCCTTTCTGTCCTGGGAAACTGGATTGTCCAAACTATGTCAACAGCTGCCTTTCACCTCTGACTTCTGGTGGAGTCTGGTCAAGGGGGGCACTAGTAGGAGGTGAGGGCAGAGGAGAGTGAGACTGAGGAGTCTCTTCTCACATGTCCTACCTGTACAGGCACCAGTAGGAGTTGAGGGCAGAGGAGAGTGAGACTGAGGAGTCTCTTCTCACATGTCCTACCTGTACAGGCACCAGTAGGAGGTGAGGGCAGAGGAGAGTGAGACTGAGGAGTCTCTTCTCACATGTCCTATCTGTACAGGCACCAGTAGGAGTTGAGGGCAGAGGAGAGTGAGACTGAGGAGTCTCTTCTCACATGTCCTACCTGTATAGGCACCAGTAGGAGGTGAGGGCAGAGGAGAGTGAGACTGAGGAGTCTCTTCTCACATGTCCTACCTGTACAGGCACCAGCATGAGCTGCGTGCCTGGGCTGAGGGCCCTTTCTCTGCATGTTCAGCACCACTCTTTCCTTTCTTTCCCTCAAGTCTGAGGGGGCTGAATTATCCTAGGGGTTAGCAGTTCCTTCCACTTACGCATAATTTGTTGTCTCTTGGTTACGCTTGCTTCAAAACACCCAATTTGGAGGCCCATTTTTTTCCTACTCCGAGTCTACTACATATTCAATACTTCTCTTGATGAGAAACCTGACAGCATCTATTCCAATCTGCCCTTGCCCTCTGTTGTCATTTAGTTGAATCCGTCTTTGACTTTCTTTTGTCTTGCTACACCACTTTCTAGATGCTTCCACTTAGAGACCTTTAGTGGTGAACAGGAGCAGAGCAATAATTTGTGTTTTTTTAGCACCTCCTAAGTCATGATTTCTTCTAATGTGGGAACTTCTGTATGCCCTCATCGCTTAGCGAAGAACTCTTGTCTGGCTTTTCCTAATATACATTTATTTTCCAATACACATTTACTGAAAGATACATTGGAAAAGGCTTGATGAAATACACACAAAGATGAAAGGAAAATAGGATTATTTTCTTCACATAGGATTATTATTTTAATGAGGATCAGTATATAACTGTTAATGAGTTGATATGACCTATCACATGTTAATAATATGGAATTTGGAGCTGCAAAGATAAGCCTGTTGGTGAAATATTTTGAAGGGAAACCATTTGAATGTCAACATTTACTTTAATGTTTTGCCACTCTCATTTTGCCACAGACCTAGATTTAGGTGCCAGTTTAACTGATGACCTTAGAGAAATAATATTTGTTTCACAGAATTATTTGAAAATATTCAAGAACTTTCTTTGACCCCCACAAACAGATCAGGCACTCAACAAATGTCATTCATTTGATAAGTACTAGCTCACTTTCTTTTGCATTTTTTCAAACCAAATCATAAAGGCCAAGAAATTGTACCCCAAAGCAATGAAAAACCAGAGCAGCTAACAAGCTATGGTTTCAATAGTCAGAATAATAATGCTAAAACCAGCTTTTAATTTGCTCTCAGTGTAGCTTCCTGTGATTTACCAAATATATGCAACTTCTCCTGGAGCTGAAAAATCAGAAAGCACATTTAGTTAATCCAGACATTCTTTTACTTGGATCAGAAATTAAAATCTTGTGATTCCGATCTCACAACAAAAAAATTCACATATAACTTAATATTTCCAGTATTCGTTAACATTTAAGCAATAACACATTTACTTAATCAAAGTGGCATAGTTAGGTATCCTAGAATTATAGATTCACTGCAAAAATGAGGAAGGAGGGACATGTAGGTCATAGAGGTATTTAGAGACCTATGTCTCTCATCTAGCATTCTTTCAAATTGTTATATATATATATCAATATATATACACACATATGTATATGTATACCTATATACACATACACATGTATATATGTGTACATTTTTTTACAAATTTTTTTGGTGGGGGAAAGCCTGTGTTTTTATGTTTTATATATATTTATATATTTATTTTTATATATTATATACATTAAATGTAAACTTTTATATAATTATATATATTTATTTTGACTGAGGGAAAAAAATCTTTTGAAAAATTCATTCATGATTCTTAGTATAGACTGTTGTTAGAATGGTGGTGCCCTGCTTTCTGTTAGCTAGAAGACTGTAAATTAAAAGGAAGCCATTTATCTTGTGGCATGATAAGTATGGAGATTAATGGATTTATGTAATACCCCAAAATAGCCAGCTAATACCATCTGATCAAGGATAGAAGTAGGAGCCATTAGCCCAAAAGTTTGTTTAATTGAATGACCCAGGGTGTTCTAAAAAGCTGCGTTGTTTGTCCTGGGCGGATTGAATTCAGTGAGGAGAATTTGCCTCACAATTTGCTGATGACTCTATCATTCCATTCATTCCAATGTACTTTCCTTTCACCTTTCATTTCCATCAGAAAGTTGACTGTGCTAAGATATCTGTTCTGTGGGGAAGAGAACATAGTCAGGGAATTGGAGTCATCCTGCTGCTGTCTTTTTAGTAGGTGCTCAATAAATTTATATAGAAATAAATGTATATATAAGCTAGAGAATTATGATTTCACTTTCTGAATATGGGATTTTGTACTAAGCTCAAAAACCAGTAACATCCATGAATTTCCAGCCAAGCTGTGCTGTGCTGGTGAAGATATTATTATTTTCAATTTGAAATGAAATATAAGAGAGAAAACATTTTAAAGAAAATAAAGTTAGGTTTACTATGAAGCATTGTAATTCACAGAAATGAAGGATGTTGATTTTTCCAGGCCTGTGTAATGTTTCTAATTCTATGATAATTAATAACATAATACCATTAATAGAAAATGTATTTATTATTCACAAAAAACTAGCTGCACTAATTAATGCATTTTAGGTATTACTTACTAAAAGAGTGTGTGGTTTTGAAATTTTAATTGAAAGCAATCAGTACTGTTTCTCTGTTATTTGTTGCCACAGGGTCAATGAAATGAAGTCACACTCTTGTCTGTGGACTTCAGGGTCATGACCTATTCAGAAACATACTATTGAGCACATTGTTTTGAGTTTTCTTCCTAATTAAGTATATTAACAGTAATTTTGAGGATAATGACAATAATAAGGGAAATTACTTTGGACAGAAGTTAACAAAGAAAATTATTTCCTGTCCTCCTGTTCTAGTTACTATTGTAGTATAACAAGTTATCAGAAGACTTAAAAATGTAAATTAACCATTTTGTTTTGTTAATATGTTGTTGGCTTGGAAAGGACCTATGCAGAAAGCTTTCCTCTGCTCTGCTGTATCTGGGTCTTCAGTTGTGGAGATTTGAGGACTAGAGAACTGGAATTATCTGTAGTCTCATTTGTTCACCACTTGACTGGGAGTTGATTTTGGTGTTAGCCGGGATCTCAACTGGGGCTGTTGGTCAGAACCCCTAGACAATGATTCCCAATGTGACTGAGTTTCTTCACAGTCTAGTTTCTGGTCCTAACAGCAAGTGCCCCTAGAGAACAAGATGGAAGCTGTCTCTTTCATGATCTGGCCTTAGGGGTCACCTTGTATCATATCAGCCCTCATCATAAATCTTCCCAGATATAAAGGGAGATGATACAGGCCTTATCTCTCAACAAAAAGTGTCAAAAGGACACCTGTATGATTGATAAGAGCCTAGAGGACTTCATTGTAAAACACAATCTGCTACAGCTCTACAGTTTTGATTTGCATCTCCCTGATAATAAATGATATTGAACATTTTTTCTATTGCCTGTTGATCCCTGGAATTTGTTCTTTGAAGAAGTGTCTATTTAGCTCTTCTACCATTTTTTGATTGGGTCTTTGTTTTCTTTTTGTTGTTTTCTCTTTGTAGCTCCCTTTCTTTGTCTCCTTTCTCTCTCACTTTCCCCCTTTCTTTCTCTTTCTTATTTTTTCTCATTAGATTTATTTAATTGTATTTGACAACATTTGTAGTCCCCAGGGAGTTCCCACCACCATTTCACTTGTGCACCATCACCTCAGACCCTTGTGCTCTTTATGCCCTCCTCCTGGTCTTTGCCCTCCCCTCCCTCCAACCCTCCACCATGTTCCCTTTGGTCTATCTTTAACCTTTTGATCTTGCTGAGTTTGTTTTTCTGTTGTAATTGCCCATTTCCTTGAGCTTTCTCTTTTTTTTTGTTCTTTTTTATTTTTTGTTGTAGTTGTTGTTCTTTCATATTCCTCCTAAAAATGAAGCCATCTGATATTTTTCTCTTGCCTTCTGACTTGTTTCACTGAATATAATTCCTTCTAGCTCCATCCATGTTTCTATAAATGTCCCTAGTTTATCATTTTTGATTGCTGACTAGTATTCCATTGTGTATATATACCACATCTTCTTGATCCATTCCTCTACTTCTGGGCATTTGGGTTGTTTCCAGGTCTTACCAATTATAAATAGTGCTGCAATAAACATTGGGGTACAGGTACTCTTTGGATCGGTGTTTTTGTGTCCTTTGGGTAGATCCCTAGGAGTGGGATTGCCAAATCATATGGTAGTTCCATCCCTAGTAGACCGAGGAACCTCCATACAGTCTTCCATAGTGGTTGGATTAACTTGCATTCCCACCAGCAGTGTAGTAGAATTCCTTTTTCTCCCCATCTTCGCCAACATATATGGTTGTTGGTTTTTTTGATGTGTGTCATTCTTATCCGTGTAAGGTGGAACCTCATTGTGATTTTAATTTGCATTTCCCTGATTATGAGAGATGTTGAACATTTTTTCATATACCTGTTGGCCATTTGTATGTCTTCTTTGGTGAAGTGTCTCAAGTTCTTCTGCTCATTTTTTGATTGGGTCATTTGCTTTGATTTTCTTGAGTCTTATGAGTTCTTTGTATATCTTTGTGATCAGTCCCTTGTCAGTTGTATGGGGTGCAAAGATTTTTTCCCAATCAGTGAGGAATCTTTTCGTTTTGGTTAATGTTTCTTTTGCTGTACAGAAGCTTTTTATCTTGATATAGTCCCATCTGTTTATCTTCTCTCTCATTTTTGTTGCTTTGAGGGATGCATCTTCAAAGGTGTTACTGAGATGTATGTCTTATAGCATTTTACCTATGTTCTCTATATTTTATGGTTTCAGTTCTTACATTCAAATCTTTTATCCATTTTGAGTTGATTTTTGTGCATGGTGTAAGGTAGTGATCTAGTTTCATTTTCTTGCATGTGGCTGACCAGTTTTGTCAGCACCATTTATTGAATAAGCTGTCCTTGTTCCATTGCATATTCTTTCCTCCTTTGTCAAAGATCAGGTGTCCATATATGTGTGGGCTTTACTTCTGGGCTTTCTATATGGTTCCATTGGTCTGTGTGTCTGTCTTTGTTCTAGTACCAAGCTGTTTTAATTACTATTGCTTTGTAGTAAAGTTTGAGGTCTGGGAGTGTGATACCGCCAATCCCCTTCTTTTTATCCAGGAGAGTTTTGGCTAATCGAGGGTTTTTGTGACTCCATATGAATTTCATCAATATTTGTTCAATTTCTTTGAAAAATGTCATTGAGATTTTTATTGGAACAGCATTGAATCTGTAAATTGCTTTTGGAATGATGGCCATTTTGATAATGTTGATTCTTCCTATCCATGAGCAAGGGATATCTTTCCATTTCTTCATGTCTTCTTTTATTTCTTTTAATAGTGTTATATAATTTTCTCCATATAGGTCTTTTGCTCCTTTTGTTAGGTTTATTCCCAAGTATTTGATTTTTTTGGCCTCAATTGTGAAAGGAATATTTTTCTTGATTCTTTCTTCTTCAGATTGGTTGTTTGTATATAGGAAGGCTACTGACTTTTGTGCATTGATCTTGTAACCCACTACTTTGCTAAACTGGTTGTTTTAATTAGATTTTCTGTAGAGCATTTAGGGTGCTCCAAGTATATTATCATATCATCTGCAAATAGTGATAGCTTACTTCTTCTTTCCCTATTTGGATGCCTTGTATGTCTTTCTCCTGTCTTATTGCTTTGGCTAGGACTTCCAGTGTTATACTGAATAGTAGGGGAGAGAGTGGGCATCCTTGTCTTATTCCTGATCTTAAAGGGAATGCTTTCAATTTTTCACCATTGAGGATAATATTGGCTGTGGGTTTGTCATATATAGCTTTTATCATGTTGAGATATAGTCCTTCTATCCCAAGGGTTTCAAATCTTCATCATGAATGGATATTGAACTTTGTCAAATGCCTTCTCTGCATCAATAGGTATGGTCATGTGGTTTTTATCCTTACTTTTGTTGATGTGTTGGATTACATTGATTGATTTTTGGATATTGAACCATCCTTCTGCCTCTGGGATAAATCCCATTTGGTCGTGATATATTATCCCTTTGATGAATTGTTGGATTCTGTTGGCTAGGATTTTATTGAGGATTTTTGCATCGGTGTTCATTAGAGCGATTGACCTGTAATTCTCTTTCTTTGTGTTGTCTTTCTTTGGTTTTGGTATTAGTGTAATGTTGGCTTCATAGAACATATTTGGTAGTAGTCCTTCTTTCTCAATTTTTTGAAAGAGTTTGTGTAGGATAGGTACTAGTTCATTTCTGAATGTTTGGTAGAATTCATTTGTGAATCCATCTGGTCCTGGGCTTTTGTTTTTGGGGAGTGCTTTGATTACTGCTTCAATCTCACCGCTCGTATCGGCCTGTTTAGGAGTTCTATTTCTTCTTTGTTTAGTTTTGGATGGTTTTATTGTTCCAGAAACTTTTCCATTTCTTCCAAATTGTTGAGCTTGTTAGCGGATAACTGTTCATAGTTTTGTCTGATTATTCTTTTAATCTCTTCTGGGTCTGTTGTGATTTCCCCTCTTTCATTTGTGATCTTATTTATTTTTTTCCCCATTTTTCCTTTGTTAGTCTGACTAGAGGTTTGTCTATTTTGTTTATTTTTTCAAAGAACCAACTTTTGGTTTCATTGATTTTATGGATTCTTTTTTTGATTTCTATTTCACATATTTCTGCTTTAATTTTTATTATTTCCATTCATCTAGTGGTTTTTGTTCTTCTGTTGTTCTTTTTTTAGTTCATTAAGTTAGATTGTTTCTTTGGGTTTTTTCTTGTTTGTTGATGTGAGCCTGGATTGCTATAAACTTCCCTCTTATTACTGCTTTTGCTGCATCCCATACATTCTGGAATAAGGTGTCTTCACTGTCATTATTTATTTTTTAACTTTCTCTGTGATTTCCTTCACAATCCATTGGTCTTCTATTAGTGTGGGTTTCAATTTCCATGACACAGGTAGGTTTCTTGTCTTCTTTTCGTGATTAATTTCTAGTTTGATGCCTTTAAGGTCAGAGAATATAGTTGGAATGATTTTGATTCCACTGTATTTATTGATATTGGTCTTGTGGCTCAGTATGTGGTCAATTCTGGAGAATGATCCATGTGCACTTGAGTAAAATGTATATTTTTATTTTTTTGGGTGTAGTGTCCTATATATGTCTGTTAAACTCATGAGTTCTAGGTCTTTATTTAGGGCTCTGGTTTCTTTGTTTATTTTTTGTCTTGTTGATCTGTCCATCAGTGACAGTGGAGTGTTGAAATCTCCTAATATATATGTATTTAATGTTCTCTTTCAGAGATGATAGTAATTGTCTGATATAATTTGGTGCTTCTTCATTTCTTACATATATATTGATGAGTGTTATGTCTTCTTGATTTACTGTGCCTTTGATCATTATGTAGTGTCTTTCCTTGTCTTTTTTTACCCTTTTAAATTTGAAGACTATTTTGTCTGATATAAGAATGGTTGTTCCTGCTTTTTTTCTTGGTCCATTAGCTTGTAGGTTTATTTACCAACCTTTTACTTTCAGTCTATGTTTGTCTTTTGTGTTTAAATGTGTTTCCTGGAGACAGCAGAAGTTTGGCTTCTGATTTTTAATCCAGCCTGCTACTCTGTGCCTTTTTACTGCTAAGTTTAGTCCATTTACATTTAGAGTTAAAATTGATATGCTGGCACCTGTATTTACCATTTTGTCTTTTTGTGGTTTGTTTTCCTTTGCCTTATCTTGTTCCTCTTATTCATTCTTCTGTTGGTTTTGGTTTTATTGCTTCTTGTATTATTTTTTGGAGTGGGGGTTTGATCGTGCTGAATTTCTGGAGTTTCTGTTTGTCTGGGAAAGTCCATATTTTTTCTTAATATATGAAGGAAAGCTATGCAGAATAGAGAATTCGTGGTTGGCATTTGGCGTCTTTTCACCGCCATCTTCAATTCAGTCTCTTTCTGTTTCTTTAACTGAAGCAACTGAAATACAATAACTGCACATATTTAACACCTATAATTTGTTTACTTTGAAACATATGCACACATAGCTGGAAGCATCACCTCAGTCAAGATAATGAACATATCTGTCTTTCCCCAAATTTTATAATACATGCCCTCTCTTCCTCTGTTCCATGCCCCCTTGCCCACCAATTCCCAAGCAAACACTGATATGTTCTGTATTTTTACAGATTATTTTGCATTCTAGTAATTTATATAAATGGAATTAGGTAGTATGTGTTGGTCTGACAATTCACCTATTGATGGACATTGGAGTGATTTCCAGTTTTTGGTTATGACAACTAAAACTGCTATGAAACTTTTGTGTACAAATTTTTGTATGGATATTGATTTAATTTCTCTTAAATACCTAATATAGTTGAATGGCTACAGCAGATGGTGTTACAACTAAGAAGTCATAACACTAAATATTGTCTAAGTCACAAAGATTTGCATTTATTTCTTTTTAAGATTTTTACAGGTTTAGCTTTAACATTTAGATCTTTGATCCATGAATATGGAGTACAGTTAAGTGACTAATCTCATTCTTTTGCACATGAATGTTTAGTTGCTTTAGCCATTTATTAAAAACACTATTCTTTCTTCCACTACATTTTCTTGGCATCCTTGTTAAAAATAATTTGACCATAAATACAAGGGTTTATCTCATGACTCTCATTTTTATTCCATTGGTATATGTCTTATCCTTATGCCAGAACCACACAATCATCATTGGAGAATTGTAATCGGTTTTGAAATAGGAATGTATGAATCTTCCAATCTTGTTCTTTCTCAAGATTGTTTTGGCTATTTTGGTTCTCTTGAACTTCCACATGAATTCCAGCATTAGTCTGTCTGATTTCAACCAAAAAAGGAGTTGCAACTTTATAGGACTTAGGTTATATATGCAGATTAATTTGGAGAAATGTAGTCATTTAGACAATTCACAAATATGTGCTATGGACTGAACTGTGTTTCCCAAATTCATGTGTTGAAGCCCTGGGCCCTAAGGTAATTGTACTTAGAGCTAAGGCTTTTAAGAGGTAATTAAGGTTAAATAAGGTCTTAAGGGTGAGGTTCTAATCTGATCAGATGAGTGTCCTTATAAAAAGAAATACAGGGAGTCCTTAGCTCCCTTTCTTTCTCTCCTCTCACTCTCCTCCTTTCTTTCTCATTCCCTGCTCCCCATCCCTCACCTTTCACTAAAGACACAGTGAGAAAGTGGCTGCCTAAAGGCAAGGAAGATAGGCCTCCCCACAACCTGAACATGAACATACCTAACAATGCAATTAGACTTCATGTAAGTCTGGATGTGCCATGTGCTCATTGGCATTAGGATGCAAGATAACTAACTTGGAGAGTGTTTAAAGACCAAGCATGTTAATTCTTCAAAAGCATACTCTTCAGCAGAGGTTCTGTGATATTTGAGAGGCTGTAGTGATCGATAGACTTATGCTGAAAGATCATAAAGTATTCTCAAGATTAAAATAAAGGGATTTAAGCAAAGAAGGAAGGGAATCAGGCTGAGCATAAATAATGAGAAATCAAGTCTGTGTCTGGCAGTGTGATGCCTTGCAATCTGTGGGGGAGAATGAACAGTAAAATCCACATAATCAGCACATGGATGCTACCCAGTTACCATTGGGAGAGACATAAAGCATGTGTGGAAATTAGCTCAGCTCGCTCTTCACTAATGATGGAAAGGCAATTGACCTGTGTACAGAATATATTTTAATTCTCAAACAGGGAATGATTTTGTAGTGTTTGTCAGAAGCAACGTTCATAAAACATTTGTCATCTTCTGATGAGAGGGTTTGCATTGTTTAAGCTGAAAATGTAAATTACTTTTGTTTTTTCCAGATGATTGAACATTTGCAGCATTGTGAAAGGTTTGGCTCACTCTGCCTCACACACACTGTCTCACACACAGTCTCTTTCTATGATAATTGCTTATTTGCATATCTAAGAGAGGTAGGTGGGGTGTAGTGAGAGACATCTTTGAAAACCAACCATTTCATATTTTAGATGCCTAAACTACTAAAAACCAAAATGTTTTCTCAGTGAACAATGTGACAGTGGATGCCAGATGGACTCGGTTTTCAGTCCAGGGGTCCCCATTCAAACAGTGCAAAGAAGCTCTCTGAAATTCCTATGGATTGAGAGAATTTGGAAGAGGAGTCTTTGGAAATTCTGCCCTCAGATATTAATATTTCACAAGTTTAAAAGTGAGGTTCTTTATCATGTCTCAACTACAGCCTATGAACATTTTACTACCTATGATCCTTTTATATTTTCTTCTTTAATTGCTGTGTAGCAGATGCATTTATATGTTACATTAGAAACTCAAAGGTAAATGGGTTTAGTTTTGAAAGTCCTACTGGATTTTAAAAAATATATTTGAAAAATTCTGTTATTTTTGTAGTTAGACACCCAGTTTTGTATAATTTTTGCTGTCAAAACATTTCTTTGGCATTACAAAATTTAGCCAAGAACCATACACCAATCATGAGGTTTCCACCTGTGGAACACATGATTATGAGTGCTACTTTGTTGGTTGGAAAGTTAGCTAACAGGAGCAGTTGAAATGTGGACCTCTTTTTTCCTAAACAAGATATTTATCTATGGAACATAAAATCAAAAATACTGATGCTTAATAGACTAAGAGGTGGGCCTCCCCTGGTGGCGCAGTGGGTTAAGCAGCGCACTATGAAGCAAACCGCAGCCACTTGCAGCATGAGTTCGATCCCTGCTGCCGGCCAGGGAG
>JAGFMF010011694.1:1183331-1195593 GCA_019455555.1 Galemys pyrenaicus
CCCTCAGCAGTGTACTTCTGTTATCTGCCTGTTCTGCTCCCCGCTCTCTGTGGTGAATCCTCTCGCCCTCCGACACATCTGGTCTGTGCCCCAGTGCTTATATGCATAAATAAATAAATCTTTAAAAAAAAAAAAAAAGACTAAGAGGAATTGCCCAGGAAATTAATTGAACACATTTCCAAAGGAAATTTCTCATTCCTCTTATCTTTAAAGATTTATTTATTTAGGCATACAAGAATGAGGGTGCAGGCCAGAGGTGGGGAGAGGTGGTGAGAGAATTCACCAGAGTGGGGAGCAGAACAGACAAATCTACTGAAATAAACTGCTGAGGGGGCTGTGAATGAGACAGGAAGGTCTGCTGCACCATGTGGGTCCCCTCCCTGGCCAGGAATCAAACTCATGCTGCAGTGGCTACAAATAGTTTCATAGTGCTGTGACTTAACCCCTTGTGCTACCAGGGAGGCCCTTCATTCCACCTTTTCATATTGGTTTTATGTTATTTGATCATATCTGCTATTTTTTCTTGCTAAAATAGGAAAGCATGTCCAAGTCACCCAGAATATATAAATAATTTCACTGTTCTCAAACTTCATCATCTCAGGTACTCTAAGAAAATGCCATAAACTGGGCAACTTACAAAGCAAACACCGATTTTTCACAATTTGGGAGTCCAAGATCAAGGAGCAGGCAGATATGGATCTGGTGAGGCACTATGTCCTGGCTCGCACATGGTTGTGTTCTCCTTTTATGCTCACATGGTGGAGAGTAGAGAGGGGAGAGCAGAGTAATAAGGGCACCCTTCCGACCTAGTGTTCTCCAAATACAGGTGTCTCCACTTTGAGTAAGTGCATCCTCTGTCACTCCACTTTTAGGAAGACCTACAGTCGTACCTGTTTCTACTCAGTGAAAGAATCCAGTGAGGTTTTTCACTTTCATGACAGAAGTCAAAAAGTAAAACTAGTATGAATTTGCAAAGTGAATTTACAGGGACAGTGGTGCCACCAAGCTCTTTCCTGGGAACTATTTCTACTTGCTGTGTATTTATCATCACTTGCCTGTTCTTACTATTTGTATGATTTGAGGGTTTATATGTTATTTGGAGTGATTTGGTGGGTTACTTTTTGGGTCTGGGAATGCTAACAATTTTCCAGTATAAATTAGGTGTAACTTCTTGTTTGCTTGACACCATTTCTGCCGAGAAAAGGTCTCATAAAAACACTCTGCTGTGGATAGTGGGGGAAGCCTGCACCACAGCGTTAAGGATGAGCATTTTAACCTGGATTTGAGGGGGACACAAACATTTAGCTCATAACAACCCCTCTAGTTTTAGCTTTTCTCATCAGACAGATTCATTATCTATTAGGTTAAACCTGTCAGATTCATCATAAATATTGTTTTTTTCTCTGAGGACCCTATGAAAGAAAATCAGAGTGAGGGATCAGAAGGGGATGAACCTATAGGGACAGAGGTGAACTGGAGAACCGGAGAGATTTAGATGAGGAGCAGAGAGCAAGAGGATAACTGGTAGATAGAGCCAAAGGCCCCCCAGCAGGGAGCCAGCACAGTGAGGACACAGAGGATTTGTCCCATAGTAGCCAGAGAGGGCAGGTTCGGAGAGCAGAGTTAGGGCTGGAGAATAGGAGAAACTTGGATTCTCTTTCCTGATTCACCTGCAGCAGCTTCTCAGTACCTGGCAATCACTCCTAGGCTCCAGGGGAGAGAGAAAGTTGCCAGAGAAAAGCTCATGGCATTTTGGTGTGGAAGTCTGGGACACCAAGGCCTACCAGCCCCCTAACCTTCCAGTGGACCCCCACGCTCAGCAAACCTGCACGCAGACACAGATGTGCCATTCGGTCTTCTCCTATTTCATTAAAACCAACAGGAAGAAAAATGAATATTAAAATGACCACCAGCATAACCATAAATCAGCTTTGCAACTATCAGCATTTTACCATATTTAAATTGTTTTTTTAAATATACATTGGGAATACAATAAAATCCTCCTTGGATCTCATTTTTCTTTCTTTCTTCTTCCTGGAGGTAACTACTCTCCTGAATTTTGTGTTTACCATAAAACCATGCATCCTTTTATACCATAAACAAATGTGTATCAATGAACAATAAAAATATTGTTTTGCACATTTTCACATTTTATCTAAGTAGTATACTACTACCATCCTTCTGTTACTTCTTTCACTCAGCATATATTTTCTGTTTTTTTTTAAAGATTTATTTTATTATGCATACAAGAACTGGGGTATAGGGCAGAGATGCAGTATGTGAGAGGAGTCACCAGAGACAGAGTGGGGAGCAGAACAGACAGATTGACTGAAATATACTGCTGAGGGGAGCAGCAGGTGAGACAGGAGAGGTCTGCTGCGCCATTGTGGGTTACTTCCTTGGCCAGGCATCAAACTCATGGTGCAATGGTTGCTGATAGCTTCATAGAGTTGCGGCTTAACCCCTTGCACCACCAGGGAGGCCCACTCAGCATATATTTCAAATGTATTTAGATAAAGTAGCTATATTGATTTATTTTTTAAATGCCATGGATTATTTGTTTTCTTCTAAAAATTTTTCAATATTACCACCAACGCTGCAATGAATATTCTTGTACAGGTCTTTTTATGAAGAGGTAAGAACATTTGTTTAGAGTAGCATCTAGAAGGAAGAATGGCTGTCTCTAAGGGATGTACATTTTCAATTTAACTAATAGATATTTAGTATGAAATAAGTATGTTAATGTGTAATTTGTATAATACATTAATATGTAGTTAGTAATTCCACTAATGTTACCAAATTGATCAGATTGTTCTTTTACTTGACAATCATAGGTATTTCATTATTGTGTGGATTTATGTTTTCCTTGTTATTAGCGAGATTGAGCATCTTTCAATTTGATATTTACCATTTAATTTTCTCCAGAAAATTCACTTTTTGTACCTTGTGCAAATTCATCAATTTTTTTCCTTATAAATTATAGGAGTTTTAAAATTTACCTAATGAATCTTGAATATTTTATCACTATTTTAATTATAATAGCATGTAAATAAAGTCTGCGTAGAAATTCTAAAATGTTTTGCCACTAACATTTTATTGGATACATGCTTAAAATTTTCTGACTTTTATTAAATATTTTTTCTGGATTTGAGATAATCCCCTTTAGATTTTAAATGGAATTTATTAACATAGAATTATTTTAAATTTCTGGGATAAATCCACATTCATTTTGCTACTTAAAAAACATTACTGGTATTTTATTTAGGATTGTTGTACTTCGGTCCATACGTGAATGTGAGCTCAGAGTCTCCTTTTCTTACCTGGTCTTTGTTTAGAGAACCAAGGAGATGTCAACCTCATCAGTCAGTGTGGCCAGTGTGGAGGAAGCTGTTAAAACAGCTGCTAGGCCATTCTTGCTTTCAAGGGAAGAATACAGATGACCCAATCTATGAAAATATTTTCAAACATGCTAATAACTGGATATCTTGGGTCATAGAACAATATTTTCCAGGAGGGGAGTATTTCCAAATGTTCTTAGCAAGGTGTCTCTGGTTTAAGATGAGCTATGGTAAACAAACCCTGGCGTCTCTGGGTTTGTGGAGCACAGAGAATGGAAGAACACCATAGAAGTATCTGGGATACAAATGGAGCTGGTTCATAAGCTAAATATGCCCTGCTGTGTGCGGTGATAATGGGTGTATCTTTCTTTATGCTGGGCCTGGAGAGCGGGTCTGGAGAGAAAGGCTCTGGGGTGAAATGCAAGAGTTTCAAGACCTTTCTCTCCTTTTTAGGTGCTATTTAATTGCTTATATCTTTGAAATTATTAGTCAAGATTGATGCCAAGTAAGAGCTTCCTCTATTTTCTGACATAACCTGTATAAAAGAAAAAAATCTGTTTTTCAATTTCTTTTTGTAGTCATGGTTATTAACATTAAAATTTTTAAATGGGGGTTTCTGGCAAGAGGGTGGCAGAATGATGTGTCAGGTTTGCCTCCTCCAGATATAGACAACAAAAGTGATGTAAACAAAGCCAAACCCTTGAGGGAATAAGTGATCATCAGCAGAACTCCCCGCAGCCATTGACTTGGGTACACACCAACAATGGGGCTCCTAAGACCCACCACTGCATGGACAAGGGACTGTATCTACTCATGTAGATAGAAATGGTTATCTGGACAGCCTAGGAATTATTTATAGACAGGAGCATATTAAAAATGCCCTGGCAATAGTAATATTTATATAAGTGATGGACGAACTCTGATTGTTCTTGAGTTAGTTAACTTGGTTTTTACTGGTATGATGACTTAAAAGGGTCTTTGCTACAAGTTGCAATGTGGAATCAGAGCTGGGCTATTGCTGATTAGGTGACCTAGCCATTATAAACTCCCCAGTTTCCCACACAGCCTTACCTGGTGTTTGCTAAAGTACCATCCATTATCAGTGTGCCTAAGAAAATATTCTAGAAATGGACATTTCAATGGACACATCTGACCCCTTTGCATAAATAAATAGAACATTTTAGGTCTTTATCTTATTGGTTAGGGTGTTGCTTACATACTGTGCCCAAACCTGGCGAAGTTTCAGAGCATTATCCGCTGTTGTGACTCTTGGTCTGCAAGTTTGAATAATATCAGCTCTCAGCTCTTGTACCATGGAAAATGCTCACAGCATCTTCTAAGAAAGTTCTACCCATCAAAACTGAATCTTATCATAAGAGGCTTCTTATGGAAGGTGACTGGAGATCTCTTTATAACTTTCCACATATTTATTTTAAAATTTAGAATGTAGATATCAAGTTCAGTATTATGGTAAGCTTCCAGCTTATTTTTTTATCTTCTTGACCTCTCTATTGAAACTCTCTTCCTTTTGGTTATTATTACAGAGAAACTGAAAGTCAGAGAAAAGAAAAGTAATTTTCCCTCAGTAGAAACTCTTCTGTAAAGGTTCTTTCCTGGCGTCTCTTCATTTTTTGTGTTTTTCTCTCCCTGTTTCTCATTGCATGCAGTTGATTAATGTAGTTGACCACTAATCAATATTAGCAGCCAGGCTAGTAGAGATATTACTGAATTATAAATGATCTCTGAAGATACATTCCAAGAAGCAATCACTTTTAGGGCTGTATTTGTTATCACAATGGTGACAACCTTGATATCAGGATTTTAATATCCGGTAGGATAATGAAATTTCTACCCAACAGATTTTCCCTGCCTTTCTACTCTAATAACTGAATATTTCTTCTGGTTGATGAATGGTAATACTTTCTTGGCCTCTTCTCATATAGAGATTTTTAAGAGGGTTTCTTTTTCAATTCATACGAGTTCATAGACAGGAGGATAAGGTAACAAAGGGGAGGTACTTATCTGAGAAGATAAAATGGCTCTCTCTTAGCCTTCCAGTCATTTTTGCTCCAGGTATGGAGGCTGCAGATTATGCCTGGGCCATAGGTCTCTCATCAGTACTTAACAGGAACTATGACAAGAATCTAGGGAAAGAAAGTGCCTTTGTAGAGGTGAGCACTGGAGAAAGGCTCAGAGGGAAGCTTGCTGATAAGATTATTTCAGGGGACCTTAAAGTCAGAGTATCACAGGATCTCAAATGCATATGAATTACTGTAATTGCTAAGGCTCCTGGAGGGGAAATGACCTTCACTCCATTCATCTTACCTTAGTACTTATGTATTTTTTTCTTTTTTTTGCAATTTAGTCTTTTATGTTCTTTGATAATAAAATCAAAACAAGAAATTCACTTTCATAGACCCTAATGATACTGGTGACAAGGACAACCAATTTTATATCCTGAAAATTTTTATCATGGGATGTCAGGCATACATTTTCCAATGTTACTGGCTATAAATTACTACTGACACTTGAGGAGCAATGGCTGAATATCAGCTATGTTCTGAACACCAAACTAGCTTCTCCTAATTTCCAGCTGAGACCTGCTGGCATGCAATTATATTCCATTCTGCACTGACACCACTCAGCTGTCTGAATCTGGTTTCTGGAATCATCTGTAAACTTTGAGGTGGAGACCAGCTTATCTTTTCTGTTGAATTTTCGAAGAAGAGTGTCACATAGTACTTTCTACAGTAACTGTTGATTGAGTTGATGGAAAAAAATGAAACAAAATATCCACACTGGATAAATATAATATGTGTGTAACAAATATTATATATTATTAATTATTATTATTATTTTATTATTATTTACCTTGCTGGTAGTCTTGAATTGTTTTCCTTTCTTTCACATGGTCCATCTCACCATATCTGAAATATAAATGTCTTACAGAGATTGACCTGTAGGAAAACTCAAGGACATTTCTCTAACTGCAAAGGAATTTTTTTGTAGCCCCATCTTGCTATAAAATACCAAACTCTTTACAAATAAATGAATGAGAAACAATGCACATATTACTGAAGTCCTGTTGATAAAGACAATCACAGCTAACATTTTACTGTGTTATACCCATAATGTTTTTTCTTCCTCATTGCAGTTCCAGGAGTCTGGTGAGGACTTGAAGGGGTATTAATTTGCCTAATGTCCCACAGTTAAGTGGAGGTGGAGCTGAGATGCAAATCTACAAGCACCCAACTCCAGAATCTTTTTTCTACCCCCCCACCAGATGTACAGTCTGCCAGGCCCTGGAATGGGAGCCAGTCCTCAGGGAGGGCGAGGGCCTTTGTGGGTAGATGGTTCTCTACTGTAGGGGTGAGAGGCATTGCCCAGAAGGGATTTGGCCTTCACTTCTGTCTCCCTCCTGCTGGTATGGACTACATCCTATGCTAAAGGAAAAGAAGCTGCTTAATGTTAATTGGGTCATAAAATGACAACTTCTCACTTCAGGTCAAGAATGGTAACTTTGAGATATTAAATGAGAAAAACCTGATTAAGAGTATAAGAAATAGGAAAAAGAAAATGCATCAAGAACCTACAAGTAGTTCTGTAGACATGTTTTTATAGGAGGCACAGAAAAAGAACGTTATATTTAGTGACTTTTAGAAACTGAGTCAGCTTGGTGCACTAGAAAGAAGAGTTAAAATTCATGAGTATAGAAGAAACTTGGGAACATCCTGAGAGATGGCTTAATTAAACACAGCGGACTTTCTTCCTTTAAACAGGAAAGTAAAATTGAATAGTCTATTTTGCTCCAGTTTGAACTTTTGAAAATCCTGTAGAGGTTCTAAGAGATTAGGGAGTGGTTGGATTGAAAAGATTCATTAGTCAGACAGCAACTAGGGCAAAAAGTCCCAAAGAACTGAAAAACTAACTGTGGGAGTTAAAGGAAATACAAAGGAATTTTAATGAAAAAATAGAAAGTTTAAGGAATATGAAAAAGGAGCTGAAAATGAGAAGTGCTATAAGGAGCCAGGACTGCAGAGAGACCGACATTAGAGAGAAATAATAACATTAATGGGTGAGACAGACAATCCTACTAAACTAACACAATACTTCTCTGTCCAATGGCAAAGGCCAAGGTCATAGATGGGGGTATGCTTTAAAAAATCACTGGTATGATGAGGAGCTGTGACAGAAAGAGAAAGTGTGAGGTCTGAGAGCACTTGAACCTGTTGGCCAATGACAAGTTGTTGACACCATATTCCCAGGGTATAGTCTAAGTTAATTACCAGGGCTTTTTAAGCCTGTACCACTGGTCTCTGGGCCAGCTTTGTCTCTTTCTTCTATGTAATAGGAATATAGGCATCACATTACAAAACAAGTAAAAAGAAATTAAGGGTGTTCTAGAGCTTATATTTATTACCCATGATATAACCTTATTTCTTTTAGCCTATAGTGGAAATTTTATTGTTGATGGAAAAATGGACAGGGTGAGAAAATATATAAATTCAACAAGTTGAATTTTGAGACCAGAAATCCAAATCCATTCAAATGCTCATTGTATTTTATGACCATATTGTCTAACATAGCATTCTATCCTGAATATATATACCTTTCTGATTGAAAACCACAAGCATTCTAATACTGACCACTTTTATAGAGTTTCTTATTTTAAAATATGCCATAATCTCCAGTTGAAAATAAGGTTATTTTTATAAGTACTGATTTCAAAGTGTTCCCATTGCAACTGGTATTATTTTACTTGTTCCTGATTATTTTGTAATTCATTTTTTTTTTAGCACAATGGAAAGGAAAATAAAATGGAACATAACCTTGGATTACTTTTCAATTAAAGCCATTGATTTTTGTCATTTTGATTTTTTTTTAAGTCTCAAGCCCTAAATATGCTTTTTAAACAAGAATATTATGTGAAAATGCCTAATAAAGGCCAGTTAAAAAATTAAACATGCATAATAGTTAAAAAATCAAATAGCAGAAATCAGCAACTTCAGGCTTTGCAATCTTTGTAGAAAAATAAAGGCTTGCAAAGAAGTAGATGAAAATCACCCAGCTTTACTACTCATAAATTTAGGAGTCACTAATTCCATACTTCATGCAGGAGGCCATCCACCTATTTAAATAGAATCCGCATTTTGTCATGAGACTGATATTTCACTACTGGAAAAAAAGATTTTTTATTGGCTGAACCACGATTTTTCTTTCACAACTTTACATTCTCTGTCCTTTGTTCTATTATTCCTAAAAGCATTAAGTCCTCTTTCTTTCCCTGGCCCAGACCTCAAATAAGTTTATTTTCTCATTAAATACCTTGAATTACTCAAATCAGTGACATACCAACTGGTTTTAATTAAGACAAAGAGTAAAAAATTAATGTTTTTATTACAACCTACCACACACATAAATACATAGAGCTTAAATAAATATTTTGGGAAATAATGCTCATACTTGATATGTTATTTTGATACTTTAAGTTATCTTCTGTTTTATTAAAAAATTACTGATCAAGACCCACTGGATTACTGGTGATCCCAGTGCTCAGGCAAGGAGCTATTGATATCAACGTTCTTGTTTTATTCCCATAATTGACATGATCATGGCAAGAATCCAGAAGTGGATCTTAAGACTTTGTGATCTGCAAGGTGAAATCCATGACCTCTTTTCAGTGAGCATTTAACCTTGCAAAAGAGAGAAAAGAGAGATCAGTTATTTTATATTGTGCTGATAATTAATGAGTCTTTTGTGAGCGTAGACCCAAAAAAAAGTCTGTGAACAAGAGGGGGGCTGAGTCAAGCAGATGCTCCCCAGAAACAGAACACTCAGAGGAGCAGTCCATACTTTTGAACTTGTGTTCTGGAGTGGTAGGTCTAAGCTTAGAAACTCATGAGACCCTCCTTGTGTGCATCATTCCCACATCTACTCCAAGGATATAAGCACTGCTCTTGGGTTAGGAGCCTGGTTGGCGGGAGGGGGGTTGTCTACAGGTACCCACAAGGTCAAGTTCAGTGGTCAGTCCAAGAGTGGTAGTTAACATCTTAGAAGTTCACAGTTCAGGAAATGTCTGATATTCCTGGTGGGTTCATTACACTAAAAGTAGATAAAGTTGCTTGAAGAGCTTCTTAGCACTTAACCTCTAATCAGTTCACATTTAATGAAATCCACACAAATTAATTAGTGTAAGTTATAAATGCTGAGTAATTTGAAAGTAATGCGAAAGGGTAAAGAAGGTGACTACTGTGCTTTTTCAGAAATGAGAAGGTTGTTTTCATTCAAGGTGGCTTTTGGAATGACAAGTATTAAGCAATAAAAAAAAGGTGAATATTACTTTATATATAATTATGTTTATAATTCATAGCTGAAAATACAACTTAAGTCACTTATGAAGATTGTTACATGGTACTTGAATTATGCAATATATCAGTATATTATATGTGATGAACTATTCACATAAAAATAGAATGATGATGAAAATGTTAAGTTAGCTTTGAGATAGTAAAGCGCAGAAATATACCTGTTTTTTAATATTAGGTCAAAAAGGGTAGGAAAGAGATCAAAACAGTAGTTTTAAATATTATCTAGTTTATCCTTTTTGGTAGAGAGAGAAGGCATCTCTGCTTATCACTCCATCCTAAACTGACAGTTTCAGTCCACAACTCAAACCAGGCTGGTTCAGGCTCATATTGCTGTATCAGACCTGGATATCAGACCTGGCTATCAGACAATGATCCTTCCAGAAGGCTTGGTGCTCTCTCCCGGGCCTGAAGAGTCTTTTTCACTTTTCTCTTCTGGCCCTCCCAACATTCCAGTAGAGCTTCCTACACTGTGACAAAGGGTTTTCTGAAGCCCCTTTACTTTTGTTAACTCAAGGGCACACCAAGGACAATACAAACTCATCATTACAATGGAGCAGGGGGTGCACAGAGTCCCACGCAAGATGGAAGATTCACCATTTGGAGAACTACAGAAATAAGTGTGGAGAATAGTGACTATAGGTTTGAACCTGTGGTTTCCCAGGCTAGAACAGTTGGGACCAAAACTGAAAGGGAGAGCCAGTCAGATTACCTGCATCTCCTTATGGAAGGGTCTATTATTAGCAGCTTGAGGCCATGATTGTGAGACAATATGCTGTACCTTTGCCCAGGGCCAAAACCAAGAGAACTGAATGCACTCACTAACAGACTTTGAAGCACCAGGATCTTAACAGTAGGTACAAGTGCCTACTGAGTAAGGCTTTGTGCTCAAAAGCAAAGAGAATATTTCCCAGCTTGTAGCCCTGTCTCAACTATAGTCCCCACCCAGCACTACATCTACAGCTCAGTCACAGTGCAGAGATTGAATCTGGCCTGAATGATTCAAGATGTTTTGGCTACGGAGTTGGCCTTAGGGAGGCAAGTCACTGTGACCCCCAACATAAAACTCTATATGCACTATAGATGGACTCTTGATGTTCACTGGAGGTAAACTTTCAGTGCCATGGTTCCTTCCTACTTACTGCTCTTTATCAGCACTAATGTCACAGCTCTCTGAATAGGTATGAACCAAGTTCACAAATGTATGAGCACATGATATACAATGTCTTTATACTCAAACATTTAATAGAAAAATCACCAAACAGAACAGTAGATACCAAAGAAATCAATGAAAGCAAGACACCTATTATAAGATTCTCATGACAATTACATGAAGAATGAGTATCCTAAAAGAAGAACATATGCTACATCTGGCAATAATACAACTCTGAGGGTGTTAAGAGGTGGCTCTTGGTTTACTGTGCCAGCTGTTTGGCATGTGAAATCTAAATTTGTCCTTATAATTGAAAAGAAATGTGCTGAAAGGAGAACTAGATAACAAATAAATGTTCTTTCCTAATAAAATTCTTATAATCCAGATGGATTTATCCTAGAGTAAGATCATGGTGCCATTCAGTTGACATTGAAATCCATTCATTTTCTCATTTGGTCTTGCAATAACTCTGAGATGGCAAAGTAGGGTCTTAATATTGGCTTTTCTAATTCTAAGTCCAGTCTTAGTCATTTGTTCTTTTGAATTCACTGTTTAACTTCCTAGACTCTCTGTCACTCCCACTGCATAGACACAAAGTTCTTGGGTTTCAGGTCCTTGAAGATTCTCACTTATTTCACATAAAGGCAACAATGGGTTCTTAAGAAACGGAGCCAGGACTCTGGTGCCTGTGTCACTTCAATTGCAAAATGAAGTAATAAGAATACTCAGCTTAGAGAACTATGAGGAGGGGGAGTCAGTACATGGAAAGTGTTTAGAATAGTGGCTGGCAGATATAGACACTAGAAATGGCAGCCATTACTATTAGACATTGCAATAGAGTTCAATAGGTAAGGTTGAGTGACTGTCACAAGCCAGGTTCTGGGAAGGGCACACCTAAATAATCATGGCTCATGCCCTCTTAGAAATAATGGCCAGGAGTAGAGACAGGCAGAGTTAAGTCAGAGGAGAGATACTTGAGAGATTATTCTGTTTATAGACATATCTCATTAAATTGCTCCTGGCTTTGTTAGCCTCACAGTAATTGTTTTTTCTTTTACTTTTTAAAAATTTTATAGATTGAAGATTTGTGGTAACTCCATGTAAAGCAAGTACATTGGTGCAGTTGGGACAGAGAGGAAATTTCCCCCAACTCCTCTAGGTTCTTCTCAGGCTGATGAAGTATTCAAATGAACATCAGCTTAGTAGGAAAAGAAAGACCAAATTTCCTTCCTTTTCCCTCTTACCTCTATTTGCAGGTAACCATTGATATGTTCTCTGGTCTATAGATTAGTTTTCATTTTTCAGATTTTTTTTTTCTTTCTTTTTTTTTTATTAAAATATTTTAAAATTTACATATACTTGCCATTAATTGTAATCCCCATGTATTCCCCATCACCATCTCACCA
>JAGFMF010011694.1:1195643-1215882 GCA_019455555.1 Galemys pyrenaicus
CATAAGGGAACCAAATGAGGATCAAGGAAAGGAATAAGAACAATATTAATAATAACAATAACAGCAATAAAGACACAGAAACCAAAAATGAGGAGTCATTTTTCAGATTTTTAACATGATTTCGATAGTCATCCATGTGGTGTTTTTCACTAGTTCATTCTTTATTGTGCAGTAGTTTTAGTCTATTGTGTGGCTTTGTCACAACTGGGTAATTCATTCACCTGCTGTTGAAAATTTGGGTTGTTTCCAGGTTAGGATTATTACAAAGTTGCTAAACATTTTTTAATAAAACATTTAAATTGTACCTTTTAATCAGTTTTGACAGATTATACACATGTGAAACCACAATCAAGAAACTGAACAGTTCAATCACCCTCTAGATATCCTCATAACCCTTTGCAGGTCATTCCTCTTCCACCTCCATCCTCAGGCAGCTACCAATAAGTTTTCTGTCATTTAAATTACTTTGTATTTTTAAGAATTTTATGTAGATGGACTCATGGGAAGCATACTTTTGTGACTTTCCTTTTATTTTGTACAATGATTCAATTTACCCATGCTATTGTGTTTACCAGTATTTATTTCCATTTTACTGTTACATATACATTAATTGTATATGTATGTATAATGCTTACATTGAATATATGTATTATAATTGCTCACTTAATGGAACATTTTGTTGGGATTTAGTAGGATGCTATTCTGAATAGCTGCTATGGAAATTCTCCCTATAATATATTTTTTTTTTGTAAACTTTCATCCTATATAAAACATCCTATGTAAAATGAACTCTATATAAAACTAATCCTACATGGAAGTTAATGGATTACTACTGAGTGCAGTTTACTCTGAACAATGTTTTCAATCTTATGAACTCTGAATTTGTAACGAGTTATGTGTTCCCCTTTGCTTTTGTCTCAAGAATGCTCAATGGTAAATCTGAAGACCATTTCTGGCAATCATTCGATTATTTTATATATGTATATTTTGTGCTAACAATATCCCTGATTTCCCTTACTACTTGTTATTATTTGTACTTCACCCTTAATTTTATCATGTGTTAATTTTTGTTATATTGTATATTTCTAGAAAGTAGCTTAACTGCATTTTTTAAAGGAGGCAGGGTACAAATTAAGCAAATTTAAAATCTGGCCTCATTTACAAGGCACAGGAAACTTTGTTCTGTCCTCAAATATCTTCCCTGCCAATGTGTCAAGAATATTTGAAATTCTTCCGCTGGAGATTCATTCCTTTGCATTAGGAAGGTAGAGAAAGGACAATCTCAGGTCACAAAAGATTGAATTCTTTCATGTGAAATTTTCCAAATGGATAGCTAGAGGTTGGGGTAGATGAAAATGGAGATGGTAATTGGGAAATAATTCGTTGCTACATGGTGAGAAGTGAAAAGGTACCAGGAAAAACTAAAAGGAAGAAACTGGAAAGGAAGTCACCACTTTGATTTCACTCATCTTGCTGAGACTTCCCTCCCCCCCTCCCTTCTTCCCTCCCCCCTCCCTTTCCCCTTCCTCCCTTTCCTCCCTCCCTCCCTCCTCCCCCCTCCTCCTTTTCTTCTTCTTCTCTCTCTCTCTTTCTCTTTTTAAAGGGAACTCTTCACCAATAAGAATTAAATTAGGGGCCTCCCTGGTGGCCTAGGGATTAAATCTAAGAGCTGTCACCCATGTGGCCTGAGTTCGATCACCAGCCAGGGAGCTAACCCACATATGGTAGGGCTGACCTCTCCTGTCTTGCCCATTGCTTCCCTCAGCAGTATATGTCAATCAATTTGCCTGTTCTTCTCCTCACTGTTATTGGTGAATCCTCTCATCCCTATATCTCTGGCCTACACGCCAGTTCTTCTGTGCAAAAATAAAATAATAAAATAAGAATTCTTTAAAAAAATAGAATTAAGTTAAATAACAATGGCAACTAAGCTACTTTGCTGAACTTCCTGGAAAACTTTAATAACTGAAGCACTGAGATGGAATAAAAATAAATGGAAAAGGTCCCAATTTAAAGTCACCCAGTCCAGAGTGGAACTCATTTACTTCTACTTCATTCTTTGCAGTGCTGAAGCTGACATGGTGTTAGCTGAAGCATAGGCAGGCACAATATAAACTGCATTGGAGAGAAAAATCTTATTTATGTACTACAAAAAAAAGTAGGTGCCAGGTACAATGGACAATTGTGAATGCACATCCCAAAATCAATAAACTTGGGGAGGAGTCAATGTAGGGCCTGAAAGCAATTCCAAACAGAAAGGGATGCTGAGAAGAGAAAGAGAATGAAAGGACTCCCCATCTCCAAACAAATCAGCTAAACAAACCCATGCTAATGTGAATGAAAAATTAGATGTCAGAAAAAGTACAAGCATGCTGAGAAGAATGATTCAGACAGCGGAATGAAATAGATAAGCAAGCAACTGAATTGTAGATTTAAAATACTTGGCAGTTGCATGTGCCTTGTGATGAAAATCTTGTTGATGGAAACTAATTTCTTTATGATATCAAGTTCTTGCAAATATGTTACTCCTTATAGCTGCAAGCCTAGTATCATTCATTGGTTTAGAAAGCTTAAGTTAGAGGACTAAATAGACTTGTATTTGATTAAAAGTCATTTTTGTAGCCACTAGAGAAAAGTCAATTAGACAATTCTCCATTATAGACAACGAGATAGAAACAGAAAAACAAATGGTCATAGATTCTCTGAGGCAGTGGCTTATTGACAAGTTTTCTGCTTGTAACTAAGTTTCTTTTATCAGTCAGTACTGAGTGCTGAAGTCAAGTGGGAGGTGACATTTCCTTTTAGAGCCTAGCTATAAACATTACCCATAAGGAAATTCAACTACAAAACTTGCAGAGTATAACAGATGTACATTACAGCATCTTCTACAGAAGGGGACTTGAGGGATAGTTTAATTGTATTATCCTACAGCGTGGGAGCCTGAAAGGATTAAAGTAAAGTGCTTCATGAATATTTATTAAAATGGTAAATAAGGATGGGTCCTATATAGCCCAATGCAGCTATATCCTGGGAGAAGGAAACTGATGTTGAAAACTGTAAAGTTCTTAATTGCCACGTGTCAAATGATCATATCACTCACAAATGACACAGCTAGACTGACTTGTAGCTTTCTCCCATACCCCATCACAATTATATTTTATTACCTACTCCATTTTCATTTGGTTGCTGCCACTTATTTTCATTGTCTATGGAGTTCCCCAGTTTTCTTCCCTTAGGCTCACACACAAGTGGGGATATATTTTTGCTTGTGAGCTGAGTTTTGGAAAGCATAGAGCCTGTCTCCAATGTGTCTAGAATCCATTGTTATTTGAGGCCTTTCCATTCTGCTGTTGAACACTTTTCTTCTTACTTCTGGTGTCCCTTCATCTCTTACAGACTCACTCTTCTTGCCTTCTCCATTAATTCCGTGCCCCAACAGGTCCATACAGCCTGTTTGTTCTATGGTTCTCTCTGAAAAACTTGTTTTGTTATTTGTCCATCAGGTGCTGAGGTGTTAGCAGATAGAATTAATTTATAGTTCTCCCAAATAAAAGTCTTACCTTTAACTTGTACTCTTACTGTTTTGATACAAAGGAGACTACTTTATATGCTGTGCTAGGCTACTTGGGCATTGTCTAAGTAGAGTCTTATTACAATCCAACTATAACTCTGTCTGTCTGTCTATCTACCTATCTATCTATATTTTAGCTAGAGTCATAGTTTTTAAATCTCTAAGGTAACTTAGACTTGCTATTTTGCCTTATATGCCAGGAGGACAATGAAGATCAGCAAAATTCTTCTGTGATAAATCCTGAGGCTTAACCATAAGGACTGATTTATTGTTACCTTCCCAAATCAAAGCTAAGATCAGCATAGCTTCTAAATCTAATTCATAGAGGGACTCCTTCTGACAGGATTCTTTTTTGAACTAGTTCAAATTTTTGTTTAACACCAGAAAATAGCAATATTTTTGTTTTTCAAAAAAAAAAATAGGTAAAAAGGAAGAGATAATTCCCTTATGCTTTCTGCTACAGCTTAGTTAAGAGTCTATCGTAATTGAGGGCAGAAAGAGCACAAGGGACTGAGGTGATGGTGCACGGATGGGATTGTGGTGGGTACTCCCTGGGAAATACAAATTATGTCAAATATAATTAAATAAGAAGAAATCACACACAAAAAAGGATGTATTGTAATTGTTACACTGACTCCCTCACTTAGGTAATACTTTGTTTTTTAAGGAGAAAGCCCTTATATTTTTTGCTCAAATTTTTTGCTTCACTAACTTACTCCTCGAGACCTTACTAAATGCTGATTGGATTGAAATAAGTTACATATTTGAGTAATAAGAATCTCATTTTCACCCCTACTCTCATTTTTTTGATTTTGAAATCATGTTTCCCAGACACATCTCTACCAACTAACGTGACAGTCAAGGTTTTACCCCTAAATATTTTTGTCTCATCACTTAACTCTTTAGATTAATTTGAAGTCTTCACAAGTGTTACTTCTCCAGAACTGTTACCAAGGCCTGTGGTGGAAACTTCAGAGCAAGACTGGCATTTCATAGCTATCTACCTGGGGAGTGGGAGTTGTTGGGAAAATGTGGCATTCCCTGCCATCTGCTCCCCCAGCCAAAGACTGCTGATGTGAGCGGTCCCTGCCTCAGGCAGGTTCAGGCGGGTGAATAGGCAACATTAATGGTCTGGGCATGAGGTATCATTGGAGTGGAGGCATGAAAAGATGACTGGAAGGAAGCACAAGGGCAACCCAGTGTCCCTTGAGATGCCATTCCCAGTTTAGCATTGTCATACCTGGCTTCAGGAAAGGGAAAAAAGAAGACTTGGTGACTGACTCTGAAGAGAGAAGCCGAGAAGTTTTAGAGTTAACTGGGGAGCTGTATCTGCCTCCAGGCTTGTTGCTGTTGCCACCTAGAGAGAGCACACAAGACGCTGGGCCTAGCGTGCCATGAGCTGCTTTTGACGTGGGCCAGCAGCTCATCAAGAGCTGTTTCTCTGACCTTTGGGCTATGCTGTGTCATCTCACTGGCTCCATCCATGAGTGCCTTTGGCTGCCGCCATGAGTTGGATCCCAGACCGCAGTCACTGAATGCCACACTCTCTATGGCTTCAAGAGCGAGACTGTAACATCTTGGATGCATGATCTTTGGTTTGAGGACATCAGAACACTGTGGACATTCTCTAGGGTGAGGTGGCAACCACTTGTTTTTGTTTGTTAAAAAGCTCCATTATTGTTGCCTGAACTTGAGCGGTCTTGAAATTTTGTGCGATGGTAAAGAACTCACAGTGACCTGTATTTTACTGGGTATTGTCCTTGGATGGCTTTGTCCTTTGATGAACAAATTGTAATTCAAGGAAATTTTGTAAAATAAGAGACCGTGTTGCTATGATGCCATCTGAGCACTAATGCTGTGACAGGTGGTCCCCAAGAACAGGGGAGGCTCCAGGTTCCCTGCCCGCCCTGAGGGAGGGCAGAGTTGAGGAATAAGGAGAAGCTGGAGAGGTTATTGAATTGCAGGACAGGAAGAGGGCCACCCAAGAACCCCCAAACCTGCCTGCTCTAAATAGTTTCTGCTATCCACCACATCAAGACAAAACATATAAAACCTTCAATGGGAAGGAACTTTAATAACAATTAGTGAATAATACAGAGAAGAAAAAGAATATTTTTTCCAAGTGAAGCACCAAAAGTTACCCATCCCCTCATGGGTAAAAGTCCACCCAAACAGTATTGGCTCAAAGCAAGGCCTTAAAGCCTGCCACAAGTCTAAAGCACCTTCTGGTAGGGACCTTAGAAAAGGGTCAGAAGCACTCACACAGGCCTGGTTGGAAAACAGCAAAATCTAAATCAAGATAAAAGCTGCGGTTGTTAACCTCCCCACAGTCTCTCACGCACATCTATTTTAACCAGACCAGGACCAAGAAGCAAGAGTAGTTTCTTCACATGTCTCTGCTCCATTCCTCCAGGGCTCCTTCTGGCTCACCATCCTGCTTCCTTCCTACTCCAGTCTCCTCCCCAGCTTCTCCTCACTCCTCAGCTCTACCCTCCCCCATTCTTGGGGACTGCCCTGTTACAGCATTAGTGTTCAGATGGCATCATAGCAACACTATCTCTTATTTTACAAAATTTCCTTGAATTAAAATTTGTTCATCAAATAACTTTGCTATGAAATCCTCAGGCTGCAGTGTGGGGTCCTCAAAAGCCACAGCTGTAGCTAGTTTCCACAGCATCTTGAGGAGACATGGTTTGTAAACTCTATTTACACTGCCTAGACTATCTCATTATGTGTATTTTGGTGCAAGTCAGGCAGTGCCATAGAATCTAAACAATTTGTGTCATTTTGCATTTCACATGCTCACAAAGTTTCTTTACCTTGAGAGGCAGAGTTTGTTGCAATAACTTTTCCTTTGTGTCACTTCTGTTTCACAACATAGTGTTGACTCAACATTAGTGTACATCTTTAGGGTCTTCAGGGGAGATTTCAAAGTAATGTGTTGCTGATTTTCACACATGCTGTTTTGTGCTTCTCTTCATGACTCAACTAGCACATAATGAGATTGGAGACTCACTGGGTTTCTGGTGTGATGAATTCTCGCCCACACTTTTCAGAGGCCTGGGACTACTTGGTTTAACACTGGGGCAAACACTAACACTTCATTCTCACTAAATATTGAAATTTTAATATATCCATAGTGTGCCACTTATTATTCTTTTCTTCCAAATTTATACTGACAATAGTTGCATTGTATTCTGGTTGAAGGTAAATTATTATCTACTTACCTACTTTTCTTTGACTTTGAGAATAGACTGTAGTAAGAAAAGACTCCTATTTAAAATTTAAAAGCTTAATTCCATTGTAAATTCTGGAAAGGCTTCTGTAGGGCTGCATAGGGCTTCCTGCTATGGTTTCTGTTTTCCATTAGTTTGGGAAGGAAATTGTACTTGTTCTGGGAATAATTGGATGGGGGAGGTTAGCAGAGACTAGTGAGGCATTGATAACAGGGTTCCTACCTGCACTTGGACAGTGTTTTAGGGATGAAAACTTAGCACACCCATGTTCATAGAGACCTCAAAGTTTAATTTGAAGTAATAATAAAATATAATAAACAATAAAAACATTTTACCTCAAAGTTCAACATAACATTTTAAAAGTTAAGCCTTGGTTTTTAATAAAGCTGTTGCTGCTCCTTTTCAACATAGTGAGATTTGGGAACTGAGTAGATGTCCCTGCTCATGAATCTTTCTTCTTAGTTTGGGTTTTCAGATTCAGGGGACAGTACCGAGCATCCAGTTAATTTTGAATTTTAATTACTCGATGAATAGTTTTTGAGTAGAAGTGTGTTCCATGCAATACTTAGACAAATATTGCAGGGATATACTTTACAAGATGTTATTTTTCATGTAGTTTAAATTCAAATATAAATGTATTTTTCTGACATCCTTATTCTTAAACAATCTAGTCAAAACCATTCTCCTCCTTGCCATTCTGATTCTGGACTTCTGAATGAAGAAAGGACTCTTAGAGTATCATGCTGTGAAGCCCACAAATTCAGTATTATTAGCATCTACAAATAGTAGTAAGGGCCTTTAAAAAAAAAAAGAGGCGTATAACAGGCAATCTGATTTAACTACAGCACTTCACATTTACAATCCTCGCCTAACTCAAGTCATTAGCACATGATATTTTGCAGCTGGTTGGGCCAGCTGCTATTACCAGGATTCAGGTGGGGATAGAAGGACATTTACAGTTTGTATTTCAGACTACTTTTGTAAACACAGATAAATAAATGTGTAGCAGCAGGTGATGCAAAGAGCCAAGAAAAAAACAAACAAAAAAAATAAAACAAAACAACACCAAGAATCTCCTCAGTTGGATAAATGTAAAATGTAAAATCGAGTCTGTGATGTAAAATTCTGGAATGTGGTGCCTGCCATTTGTTTTCCCCCAGGTGGGATATTTTCCTGTGCAGATGTGTGAGGTTTATATTATCTCACAGTGTCATTGTAAATGGGTCCTCAGGGCCACTCAGAGGTATAAATTCGTCCAGCAAAATGGCCAAATTACTAAATTATCCTCTTGATTCCCATGTTCAGCCCCATTTCCAAGCTATGAGTTAGAGGAACACAGCCATTACTTTTGAAGTTTCCACTGTTAAATGTCCAGACCTGAGGCACTCACGGTTCTGCCTCCTACCAAAGTGCAGTCTATAATGACTGCGGAAATACCACTTAGCCCTGCTCTTCTTGTATCAGAAACCTGGGATGTTACTGTGTTCTGCACTTGAAGGCTGATGATTATATCCCTTGGCGGGGCTCTGAGACCGTCATTGCTGTAACACCTCTGGTGCTGGGTTCAACTTCTAACATCTGTTTAATGATGCATTCTTTTTGAAAAGTTGCTCATTTGAAGTTTCTTCCAAAAGCAATAAAAATGTCTTTCAATTTCAATCTCAACTCGGAGTAAAACATTTTTTTCCTTTTCAGAATCAAACAATCTTTCTGAAAATGTTGAGGAGGTTCAAGAACCAGTCCCTGGGAACTTCAGGATGTTTGCACAGCACATCTGGGGCAGTGTGATTACAGTGGTGTAAATTTCCAAAAAAAAAAAAAAAATGTTCTTGACCAGGACACTTTGATCTCCACCTATATTTGAGAAGGATAAATGAATAATTTTGTTTCCAGAGCCATTCCTACTTGGGTTACCCTGGGGTATGACTAAAACTTTATGTAGATGTGTAAGAGCTACCTTACTTACATCTCTGTGCCTAGTATAAATCCCCCAGGCACTCCATAATTGTGACTGTCTGTGTACAGGAAAAATTCTCCCATTCCTCTGGATTCTTCTCAGTTTGTTTCAGCAACCAGAGTATTATCAGATGACTTGGCAGAGGAAAAGGATCAATTAAAAATGTGTGCAAGGAGGAGCTACACTGATTATGTGGATCCTGATTTCAGCGAGGGTGAGCAGGGTTTTAATCTTAAACCAAGGGGCGGGATAGGCATTTGGGGCACCAAAGAGAGAGGAGGGGACTTCATGATGACGAAGGCATGACTTGAGTTTATTCTGAAAGTAAATATGGATTTCTCAGATAGAGAGCATTGCTACAGCTAAGCCTATATTCCTCTAGGAAGTAAAAGGAGACAATGATGGCTTCTTCTATGAGGGGTTTGCCTCCAGAGCTAAATTCTCAATTGAAATAATCTAAGAATAGGGTGGCTTAAGGGAACCAACTCTGAGAATCTTGGGAAGGCCAATTCTGAGAATCTTGGGGAGATCTATTTGAATATCCCCACTAGCAAATGCTGTTCCATCTCTTTAGATTGCCTTCTAAGACTGCTGAGATCCACAATGCCATTTCAACACAACATCCTTCATTATGAGCATTGCCCTGCACATTGCAGAATGTTCAGCTGGCAAGGTTTTCCTGTCATTCTGACAGCCAGACACTTACAAATACTTCCTGGGGGTTGGCAATGTTCTCTGTAAGATTCAGCTGCTCAGCAAATGGCCCTAATTAACCTTTCCTACCTAGAATCCCATTGTTCCACTGGGTGACTATTGTCCCCAGACATGGTGTTTTCTATTTGCTGCTGTAGGGATTAAGTGGGATGAATGAAGAAAGCAAACTGCGGACTCCTTGCTACTAGTAAAGGCCCCATAACTGCAGGCTCTTCTCTGTACCTGGTTAGCACATGACTGAGGGCACGTTGGGACTCCCAAACTTGCACACTCTAGAGGGGTCTGGCCATGTGTGCACAAAGCATACTGTTAGCGTGAAAAAATTTTAATAGAGTTAGTGTGTCTAGAAAGAGAAGAGAAGAAAGGATATTAGTGTCCTAATAACCCCCTCTCTCCCCCAGTTACCCCTCCTTTCATGGATAAAGGTCAAGTCAAATAGAGTTTACTTGCAGCAGGGCTGCTGAGGCCTGAAAACTTGGCTTCGGGCTAAGGCACATTTTGGCAGGGAAGCATAGGACAAGGGTTCTGTTGAGGTCACCTGAGGACTGGACCTGGCAAGGAGTACAGGTGTGGAAATGCACCCAGGGCAGCAGGAAACCAGCGGATCCCGCCAGTAGACTTAGGAACCGGAGCAGCGTCCTGCAGCACTGTGGGTGCCAGAGTTGTGTGGTGTGGCTCCCCGGTGACCCCTCCTCTAGGCCATCTCCTCGTCTCAGGGTCTCCTATAGTCTCATGTCCAGGGCTACTCTAGGCTATTTTAAGCACCAGATACAGTGCTGGGCATGAATTGCATTTGCTAGGGGATTACTGGCCAGGAGTTGTTTTCCAGCACAGAGCGTTATCCCGAGGTGTTTGCTCCCGTTACTGGCAGCTCAAGCTCTAGCTTGTTTCGGTTTAGTGGGAGCTTTGGAACCCGCTGGTTTTTAAATAGTAGCTTTGGTAAGAAGTAGCTTCTTCGGTAAGTGCTCTGACCTGCTGATTCAGACTCCTGCTACTCTATAGTGAGAGTCTAAGGCTCAAGGCAGTGGTCCTTTCTCTGTCCCCCCTCCTCTGGCACGCTCCGAGAGAGAATCCTTTGTCCTGGGGAGCAACTCTTGCACCCCTTTTCCATTGCAGTGCTGGGTCTCAGGAGCCCCAATATTGGCATGTGAGTAAGTAAAGAACTTCGTGGGTCGTGCTGCCTCATTATCACCCTAAACAGAATTCACTTACCCTTTTCCACCTGGCCTTTGCTTCTAGCGTGTGCAGTGGGAAGTCTTTTCTCATAGTAATTTTTGGCTTTGTATTAGTTTTGACTATCTGGAGGTGAGCTCAAGGCTTTGAGAACTAGCCAAGTCTTGCTCCTGGGTTGGATTTTGAGGGCAAATAATCAGTTAGATGAAAAGTATGATGGGAAGCATATGCCAGCTAATGGGAAAAGGCATGTGTAAAAGCACCGTGGTAGTTTTATGGAAGTTAGCAGAATGTACAGAGAAGTTTAGGAATGAGATGGTGTCGGGTCCCTGAAAAAACAGGGTTGTTGTCTCAGAGTTTTTCGCTGTGACTGTCCAGCACAGGTGGCCTAGTAGATAACACACAGCCTTGAGATGTGGTCTGCGTGCGCAGGAAGCAGTAAATGACATGTAGCCTTGATGGATAGTTCTCATGTGCATGCTGACACAACCTAGGAATAAATTTGGCCTTGTGCTGGCTTTGCCCATGAATCATATAAAAGCTAATAGGGTTTCTGATTGGGGGGTGCACTGCCACTGACTGGGTACTGATTGGGGAACACTACTGCCACTACTGCACCCCCCCCCCCAGGGGGTTATTGCCTCATAACTGTCCTGACTGGGGCCACTGCTGTGTTGTTACTGCCGGTAGCGGGGCCTGAGGCCGCCTGGGGGCTGCAGATGCTGTGAATCTTACTGCTGCCTGTATCTTGTCTCTCAGTGCTGCACAAAGACTGTTCCCCTGCCTGGGCTTCCTCTTCCTGTTCTCTCCTCTGCTCACATCACGACCTGGGCAAGCTCTGAGCTAGTGCCCTGCAGGTGGAAAAGTATCCAGGTCATCAGCATTTTATGCATTGAGCTATGCAGTTTAGACTTCATTTTGCAAGTTATTACCGTACTAGAAAGATTTGATTTTACTTATTTTTCTCTAGCTTATATTATAATGATGTATTTATACATTTATTTTTCAAACTAGACTGTCTTCCTCATGGACAGAGCCTATATTTACTTCATCTTTGTGTTTGCTATGGAAAATATTTTACCAAATACTTTCAAGAGAGCAGATTTTCCAGGGTTGTTTTGGATTAATGGATGAATGTACTAATGAGCATTTTGGAATTTTTTTAGTGAAACCAATGAATAAACATCCGTTAGACCAAAAAAAAAAAAAAATCAACGTGGGGAGTTTGGATTTACCTTTCAGCCTGTTAAGCAAGTTATTTTCTTTTTCTTTTTGTAAGCAGTTGTTTTCCAGTTTATTGGGGTGCTGATAGTAGGCTGTAAGCAAAATCATGTACTCTTTGTTTTATTATTTATTTTCACATTCACAAAACAGTGTTTCATGTTCATAAACAATGTTTCCAGCCCTGTTTCTGGACAGTGAAAAATCAAAAATAAAAAGCAGTAAATTAAAAATCACTACCTAACACTTACATAGCTAAACCTTCTTTGGGAAAAATCAGAATGCCGAGCAGTTCTGTCCTGTGTCCTGAGGCTAGGAAGAGAAGGGAGGATCAGAAAGGTGGCTCTGTCATGGAAAAAGGCTTTGTTTAGTTTCCACCCCATGGACATTCACACCCTGGCATATCTCAGTTGACAGAAAATTGGAGGAGAAATATTTTTAAATTCTCTTGGGCGCTGAGGTTGGAAAGCAGACAGTTCCATTCCAAAGGAGCTGAAAGTTTGAGTGATGATCTTTGTAGAACATAAAACAGGACACATTTGTGCGTTCTGTCCATTTATGCTTGCTCATTGTCAGCAATGTTCATTTTCCTTTATTAGAAAGGGGAAATGATTAGAAAATCACAGTGTTTTCTGGGGAGAAAGGTGGTGAAATGGGTAAGGTAGTCTCACATATGGTTTATGCAAAATCTACTTGGGTAGAATTTTTGTAGTTGTTATGGTCAAGATTAATTAACTTGAGTTCATTATATTAAACCCACATAAATCAAGTCAAGTTTTCAAAAAAGTGCTATTTTTTGACTTGTTTTATTTTCACCAGCTTCTTCATTTGCTAATTTAACTGAATAGCGAAAAACAGGATCAACATTCTTTCTGTTTGCTCAGTGCAAATTAGTCTGTCTGTCCAGGTTGAGTTTCTCCATAGATCTGTGATGAAGGTGATGCTCTCTTGTTGGTTACAACTTTCCTGTTATTTTTCAGTTTGTGATTATGGATGGAAATAATGTGAGAGCAAGAAGAAAAAGAGAGAAAACACCAAATGAAGCAATGCATGTCTTATATAATGCTACTTGAATTATTCAAAATGCATGTCATTCATTTTAAAAGCAGAAGTTCAGAAGAAATTGGTAAGAGGTTGCTTAAGTTCTTCCTCAATATGATCATTACATCAAATTGTTATACCATATCGACTAGTATCTAATCCTGAAGCATCGATGATCCTCTGTTCATATAACGGCTACCATATGTCAGCATTACTGTAAGGCTGAGTTTTTTAACCTCAGCCTTGTGTGATTTTCTGAGCTGGATAATTTTTTGTTGTGGGAGTTGTCCTGTGCTTTGTGGATTTTTAGCAGCAACCCTGGCCTCTCTACCGGTAGAAGAAATAGGAACCACCTGCACTCTCACCCCCTGCCAAATCTTGACAAATATATATGTCAACAGACATTTCCAAACATTTTAGAATAGAAGTTGGCAAAATACACTGCTTTAAAGTATTGCACTTAACAAGTATTCACTAAATAGAACTGCAGTCTTAAAGAAAGTAAGAAATCTAGTTCCATAAGTTACTCTCTATTTAATTTACCAGCATCTACCATCTTTCCTTACAGACATTTAACTAGAAGCTAATGCTAAGCAATAATGATCATGCAGCAACCACTGTTTTGAATGCTAATTGTCCATAACAATAATACTGATCAATAGGTAAATAAGAAAATCATTATATTAAATTCGGAAGATAGCCTACTTTTTTCCCACTCACAGGTGGACATTTGTCAGAGGTGAGTGAGTGTTTATCGGTAAATATTGGACCCAAGCTCACCAGCCAAGCAGGAAGAGGGCAGTGTGAGTCTTGGTTTTGTATGTTGCTATCACTCACACTTTACCCATGATTGTTACAATGTTATGACGGGATTGACAGATACTTTAAAGGAATTCATCTTCTTCAAAAGATAAAGTCCCCTTTTATTTATTTACCTATATCTTGGCAACTTTCAAAGAGGACTTAAGGTTTTTACAATAAAAGCATATTTATGTTTTCTTTTTCTTTTCCTATATTCTTTGGGAAAGCTCATCTAAGCCCATGACTTCAACAATCTCTTGAATATTATGACTTATTTCTTTATGTACACAACATTCTTGAGATATAATTCACATATCATAAATGAGTGACAAAGTCAAAAACATCAATTGAACACCTTTAAGTGTATTATTCAGTGGTTTTTAGTACATTCACAAGGTTATGCAACCACGACCACTGTCTGATTTTAGAATATTTTCCTCATCCCCGAAAGAAACATTGTACCCAACAGCAATCACTTCTCATTTCCTCCTCTAATTGGTTTTATTAGACAATTTGTGAATCAGGCAGCATCTGCTTAGCAAGTAGAAAGGAATTCTGAGGATGTGCAAAATGGAAGGTTTTTACAGACGGAAGAAGGAAAGAAGAGAAGCATGTGATTTCAGGTGAGGCCTCCTTTCTTGGGGGACAGCAGTAGTCTATGAGGCAGATTTTCTGACTGGGAAATATCAGATTGCTCCATCAAAGGTTGCCTTCTTGGGAGAGACTGCAATTAAGTGAGATACCAAGTCTTGGTTTAGTGACTTGAGGCTTAGCACAAAGGATTCCATTTTGGGCCTGTTATCTTTCTAGTTTTTAACATTAGAAACCTCTAGTACACTATTTACCTCTATAGATTTGCCTGTACTGGACATTTCATATAAATGAAGTTATGTTACTTTGGTCTGAATGTTTGTGACCCCTCAAATTGACGTATTAAATTTTAACTGTTAAGGTGACGAGGTGAGTAGGGCTCGAGGAGAGAGCCCTCCTGAAATAGGGGATCATTGTAAAAAAGACCCCCAGGGAACTAATTTGTCCCTTCTGCCATGTTGTGTTACAGCAAAAACATCACAATTTAGGAAGTGTTACAGCAAAAACACCACAATTTAGACACTGCATCTTCTGGGACCTTCATCTTGGACGTCCCAGGATTCAGAGACATGAGAAATAAATTATTGTTGTTTGTAAGCCACCCAGTTTATAGTATTTTTCTCACCTAAACAAACTAAGCCAGTGGGTTTTTGTGTCTGGATTACCACAACATTTTCAATTTTCATTTCCATATCAAGACCTATTTTTCCAACTCTCTGTTTTACCCACTCGCCTCTTCCTCTCCAGCTTGGGCATAACTGAATGTATCACTTGCCACCCAAACTATTATCTCTCTCAGTCAAGTGTCCAGTCCCTCAAGTCATAAACCTGGAGAGTCATGGGCATCCTCTTGTTCAGTGATAACCTCCAGTTGGTCAACAAAATGTCTCCATTTATAGTTTCAGAGACTTTATTCAGATTCTCATTATTTCTTCCCAATAGTGGTTTATTCCCACCAACAGGTCATTTTGTTTTTGGGGTCACTACATATTCATTCATTCTCTGTAAATCCTCTGTAGTAACTTTTTGACTGCCACTTTCTTTTGCTTAAATTCCACAATGGTTGTCTTTTGCCCTCTGGAGCCAGGCTAACCTCCTCAGCATGGCAACCAAGTCTTTCTGATCTGACCCTTTCTTTTCGAGTCGGTTCCCCTACTTCTAGGTCTCCCACCTTCTACTCACACTTAACCTGTACCTGTGTGTTCTAATGCTCTTTGTCTTAATACATGCTGTTCCTTTGGTCTGGAATGCTAGATAGCTCTTCCTTCTTCAGGAAGCCTTCTCTGATGCTCCTACCTTATACCTGTAGAATAACTCTATGTTCCATGTTACTTTGTGCCAGAGAAATTCCCAGTTTTTTGTTCCCTACCTGTTTCTACTTCTAAATTGTGAGCCCCTTCATGTGGGAATTGTGCCTTTGTATTAGTTTGGTAGAGCTGCCATAACAAGATACCATTAACTAGGTAGCTTAGACACATGCAAATTAATACTCTCACAACTTTGGGAACTAGAAATCAAAAGCAAGGTACTGGTAAGCTTGGTTTCTTCTGAGGCCCCCCTCCTTGGTTTGTAGATGGCATCTTTCTCTGCATTCTCACATGCTCTTTCTTCTGTGTTGTCTGAGTTCTAATCTCCTCTTCTAACAAGGACACTAGTCACAATGGATTAAGATCTATCCACATAACTGGATTTTACCTGAATTATCTCTTCAGAGGCCTCAGTTCCAAATACAGTCATATTCTGAAGTAATAGGAGTTCAATGTTTGAATTAAGAGTATGGAGGACATGCTTCATTTAACTTTTCATTTTCACTTTGCTAACGTCTAGTCCTTAAAATTATCAGTAAATGTGAGAATAAATGAAAGAGTACAAAACTCAAGGTCAGAGAAAGAAAGTAATCAGAAGGAAGAGGGAAGACTAGCACATCATGCCAGAACTCCAAGGTAATGATGTTGCTAAATCTTTTCCCTGAATTTAATGCTGAGCTCAATTCTGACTTTCTGAGTCAAGAAGAAAAAGGGAAAACACTAAGAATTAAGTAATTATGTCTATAAAAGATTATTTTAAGAATGGAGAATTAATAAAATTTAAGGAGCTATTTATAATTTTTAATTCCTTTCTGTAAAGATTCTATTTCTACCACTTCTTTTGGGTTTTTGGAAAGTGCTTAAATTTAGAATATGAAAAATTCCATGTTCTAGGATTTGTGAAATAAGTTATAAAACTTAATTTGATGTATTTACTTGTCCAGGTGTGTGTGAGGGAATAAAAATAAGTGATACTTCAATATAATTCACTTCTAAAAACAGCTTTGTTATGCTTAATATAAGCCAGATTGTGGCCACATTTTCTGTTTCCACCCTCAGTATGATTAAATCCTTCTACCGAGGATTTAACATTGACATTTGCTGGGAATTGATTGAGAACCAGAACAAGATAGGAAACAATTCATTAGTCTGTGCTTTGTTTTCAGGAAAGGGGACTTACATAAGTTTGTGTCTAAATTAGAGGCTCAGCTAAGGTCTTCAATTCTGGGTGCCTTTGACAATAAGATCCACAGACACTTCTAAGTGTCTCCTGTGACACCCGGTGCAGTAGAGGTATAGGCTGGACTAGAATCCCTGAGGGCCAATCTAGTGCCATCATTCTAAAGTCATCATTCTAGACTTTTATGGGATGTTCCATTTATCAGCATCCTGGTATTCTCCTAGTAAATTTAATTTAGTAACTGACTATCAGCCATCATTATTGCTAACATTAATTGAAGAATTAACCTGCACCCAGAAGGTGCTGAATTAGTACTTCTCTTATTTCATATAATCTTTATTTCACATAATCTTCATTGAAAATGAGGCAAATGCTATTATACCCTTAATTTGTAGATAAGATGACTGAGGTTTAGAAAGAATCAGAGTTACAGCTAACAGGTAGAGGTGCTTCAAATTAAATCTGGCTATTTGGTTTTGTGGTTTGGTTGTGAACTGTAACCATTATGTTATATCACCCAGCATAGTTTTTGGTTAACTCTTAGACTTGACTTGTTAGAGCAGACGTCAGTAAAGCATGGTGCATGTACCCTGGAGGATTATAAGAGAATAAAAAATGAAACAGAACTTGCAAAGTCCAGCTGTTAAGGAGCACTGGGAACATATCTGAAATTCACAATGTTGAACTTGCTGCAGAAGGGTGAATGCATAGGGGAACTGTTGAATATTCTGTTAGGGAGGGAGTTGGGGAGGGAGGTCATGTCTATAGAGTTTGGGCTTGTGCTGAAGAATTCCAAGAAGGGCTATCATGGGTTGAATTGTTTCTCCACAAAGAGATAATTGAAATCCTAACTACTAGTACTTCAGAATATGACCTTATTTGGATATAGTGTCTTTACAGAGGTAATTGAGTTAAAATTGGGCCATTATGGTGGATCCCAATCCAACATGACATGTGTCCTTATAAAAAGGGGAAATTGGGACACAGAAAGAAACATGAACAGAGGGGAGGTGGATCTGAAGACATCAGGGAGAAGATGGCCATATAAGTGACGTAAGGCAACAAAAAGTCAAGAAATGCCAAAGATTATGGACAAACATCAGATGCAGGAAGAAGCAAGAAAGAACATAACATGAGTGATACCTTGTAGTCTTCAGGACTATGAGAGAATATGTTTCCATTTCTCCAAATTTGGAGATTGTGGAACATAATTAGAGGAACCCTAGGATGCTAATACGGGGCGGAGGGAGCTCAACTCAGTTCTGGACTGGTTGTTAACTGTTTAGCAAAGGATATGTCATTGATCTTTGCTCAAAGGATGGGAGGAATGAGCTGGATCTGGGAATATTAATTGTGAGAAATCACTATATTCGAAAAGGAAAATTGTTGATCATTTTGTGGCTATTCTGTGTCTTTACATAGGTTCCATAAAACAGGTTGCTATTTTATGAGGAAAAACCCCAGCTTGACTACTGACAAGGCTGATTTTTAACTTTTTTAGGTTTTTATCTTAAGACCGAGATGTTTATTTTAATTAATAATTTTTAAATTTTCAATTTGAAGTAGAGATACAAAGTTTTATTTTCATGTGACTTCAGTTAAAAAAAATATTAGGGATATATTATTATAGTGATCTCAGGTATCAGCAAAAATATGAAGGTAGTTCCAGAAAGATTGCAGTTTGAAAAAACTATGAGACAAAATTACTACCAGTTTCTACTAATATGAGATTTCAAAAAAGCTAGGTTTTTTTCTCATGATTCATTTGCAGGTGTTGAGAATTTATATATATAAATCTTTCTACTTGTTTATGTAGAGATTGTAGGTTTGTAGAACAGCATAGAAAATTTTACGTGATACAACATACAACTAGACACAACAGGAATCTATTCAACCCAAAACATTAAATTTGTTTACATACACAATATAAAAATCTTGCTTCTTTTACATGTTTTAAAAATTTTTTGTTATAAGTATTTGATTTACTAAGGCTGAAAATATTCTTGTCTTGGACAAGAAAGTTGGTCTAAGGCTGACATTTACTTACTTAAAAGAGACTGTGTTAAACTAGACAAATTACCAGTTTTCCTTCTGACTCATTGATGCATTTCATTTTAATTATAAATACTCCAGAAGAACCAAAAGCATTCTTTGTGTTCTTTATTTATTAATGTGGGGCAATTTTATTAAGTCATTTCTTTCCTAAAACCCAGTTGTGGAGTTGTCATGAAGAGGTGATTTGAGCACAGTTCTCTATTGAGGACTGAGGTCTCTTGATGGTAATTGTCACCTTGGACAAGGGGCAAGGAGATTGGCAAGAGAGTTATGGAAAGAAAAGCAGACCAGAACTTCAAGTACTTGGTTTCTAAAGTTTGTCTAGGACTGGCCCTGTGACAAGAAAGGATGAGTTCACACAACTCCCCCTCCCTCATGTCCCTTCCTTCCCCCAAACTCTGGCTAGAAGCAAGAGTGCCATTGTTGACTTGCACTGAGTGGGCAAGTTTTGAAAGTCTGCCTAGGAATTCACATGCCAGTTGTAGCTTTTTTTTTTTCAGGTTTCCTTTTTAATGGCATCATTCCTTCTCATTGACAACTGCTTTTGGAAGGAGACTTTGGAGTCCAACCCATTCATAAGTCTTCTACCAGGCTTATCTTACATGATGAGTTTCAAGCAGGCACTGATAGGGAGCAAACATTAAGGGAGGCAGAAATTTTATTTTATTTTGTTTCCAAAAATTTTCTTAATTTTTAAAAATTACCTCTTGATCTCATTAGTCATGACCTTCAATCTGGAGATTTCCATGCAGTTACCACAGGTAAGGTCAGACTCAGAATGAAACACATTTCTCTTCAGCTCTCACATACTCCAAACCATTGTTTTGAACTTTTTACTTCTTATTTCAAAAGGACTTCAGTTATTAATTCAAAGAATTTTATATTAAGATATAATTTGCAAATAGTAGTATCTCACTCTGACAAATTCATTCAATTGTGAAGTCAATGGCATTGAAGAGCCATTCCAATATCCCTCAAATTCTCAGATGTTTTATTTTTTTTTTTTGTTCCTTTGCATTCAACTCTTCCCCAGCTTCTGAAAATCATTGATTTATTTTCTGTCCCTTAAATTTTGCATTTGCCAGACTCACATGTACATTGAATCATTCAGTATTTAGCATCCTGAGTCTGGCTTGTTTCACTTAGCATAGTGTAGTTTAGGTTTATCCACTTTTACAGGGTTCAGTAGTGATAAAAATTCACTGTTGAGTAATAGCCCACAGTTTGTTTACCCACGAAGCAGGTGAAAGACATTTGGATATTACGAATAAAACCTATAAATGTCTGTGTGCAGGTTTTTTTTTTTCATTTTTTTTATTAAAATATTTTAAAATTTACATATACTTGCCATTAATTGTAATCCCCATGTATTCCCCATCACCATCTCACCAG
>JAGFMF010011694.1:1219076-1314969 GCA_019455555.1 Galemys pyrenaicus
TCCTAGGAGTGGGATTGCTGGATCATATGGAAGTTCCATTCCTAGTAGATTGAGGAACCGCCATACTGCTTTCCATAATGGTTGGACCATCTTGCATTGAATAATGTTTTATTATAATGTCAATGAGAGGAAAAGAAATACATCTCCAACTAGGGCCACTGTCTGTGTAGTTTGCATGTTCTCCCCAAGCCTGTGTGGGTTTTCTCCAGGTACCGCAGCTTGATCCCATAATGCCAAAATGTGCACATAGGTCCAATGGTATATCTCAACTCCCCCAGGTTGAGTGAGTGAGGTGCGTGTGGGGTGCATGTATAATGGAAGAGTGGCCAGTCCAGAGCTGGGTCTTCCTAGGGCCCTGGGCTGCTGGTGTGGGCTTCACTCACCTGTGACCTGCACTGAAGTGTGAGAGAATGAATACAAATGATTTAGCATTCGCTGCTGAACCTTTATGTAGAAGTTTGGTGATATTTTTGCAACCAATACTGTGTTGTAGGAACTTAACTCTTGTTTATGTCAATTAGTCTGTGGTGAAGTTGGTTTCATTCAACATCATTTTGCTGAAAGTCTCAGTTTCTAAGAACAAATTGAGGATGTTAAGAACCTATTATATATTTCTTAGAGACACAGGATGAAATTATGGCATGAGAACAAAAGTTCACTTGATGGTTAACCAAAGTATAATTATGCTGTGTGTCAGGCATAATGAATAATAATGTTTGTTATAAACTTCCAAACTTTTAATTATTTGATAGAAATCAGTGATGTCTTCAGCCAGGCAGAATGGGGGATTCTCTTATTCCATCTTATGTGGTTTACATTCTTTTGTTTCGTGAGTCCTGCCTCCCGACTCCTCTATGTCATTCTGTGTTGAAATGGACTTTGTGTGTGAATGTAGCACTGCAGAAGTAACTGTCCAAGCTTTTGAAAAAAATTCAGCAGCTTTAAATCATACTTATGAAAAGTTGAAGTGCATCATGAATTCAGTTTGATCACTTGTCTTCCAGGTGGTTTATTCTCCACCCAGCATTCTACAGAATACTCATTGCTGCTCTTTATCACCCCACAGTGGTGTCATCCCTGAGGTGCGAGTATCGCGGCTCCTTTCTGTTATCCCTGCCTCTTGCTCAAAGGCATCTTTGACCTGCCCACTTAGCAGGGATGGGAACATGTTTCTAATTTTTCTTCTTTCATTGAGAGGAGTAATTTGGACTTTGAGATCAAACTGAAAAGACTCTCTGTGGGGCAGGAAGTCATTCCTGGACACCCCTCTCCACAAGATTATACTCTACGTGAGGACAGTCCCTGGTTTCCGTTCACACCTCCTCTAAGTGAGTCACATGAGAGCCCTAGAAATGTTTCCTTCTCTCTGTATCCAAGAGAATCTCAACAGAGAATATATGATGGCACTGGAGAGATGGTATTAGAGTTAAACGTTTTTCTGTATGTGCACATTTTAATAATACCACCTACAGAAAGTCCAATGTGACACAAAACTTCTAGGTTGGAAAAGAGAAACTAGAGTAAGGACTTTCCCCTCTCTCCCTCCCACCACCTTCCCTACCCCCCCCCCCCCCGCCCACCTTGTTTAGGAACACTAACATAAGGCTTCATTTGTCAATGTAGTCCTTCTCTGTATTCCTTCGCATGGACTGATATTCTGACTGGTTGATGTAGTTCTTGATCCTAACAAATCCTCAGGGGTCTGCTCCTTCTCTTAAGAGCAACACTTCAAGTATATTATGCTTTCTGGTCAATGTTTACCCCTTTCCACCCACACCACACTTGCAGCTGGGAACATCCGAACAGGCATTGAGTAACATTCCCTTCTCTTGTCCCCTAACTCCCACAGGCCCTTACTGGGCTCCACACCCTTAGGCAGCTGTAAAATCCCAATCATACATGGGGCCCAGTATTTCCTCACAGGGGACCTGTGTTCAAACCCAGAGGATCCAAAGTAAAAAACACACCCACTTTTCAGTTAGAAGGTCTTGAGCCAACAGTTGAGCATTGACCTCGTATGTAGGGTTTCTGTGAAAGATCATGACAGAATTTATGATGAGAAATATGAGGAAAAACTCTGAGTCTTTGGTGCTAAGGAAAGTCTTTCACTGAAGGGAGGCAGGCTATTTGATGCTCTTGTTATGCCTTTAGATCTTTCTTTGGATTCTCAAGGGCTGTCTCAGGCTCACAAGCTTAGTGATTTGAAGAGAGCCAGAGACCAGATGGAATTCAAGAGTTTTATCATCATTTTATTGTTTCTTAAATAACTTATTTGATCTTGAGCAACTTCTTGTGAGATACATTTTTTCCCCCAGAATCATAATGAGGGTACTTCTTATTAGAAAGGTAAATTGTTTCCTTCATTAGAGACTTTTAGACATTTTTTAAATTGCTATTTGTTTTTTAGTGATTTTCCCCCTGCTAGGTGTGTTGGCCTTCACTGGGCTGCAGCTTCCTGTCTCTAAGAGCCGCCCTTCCCTTTCCATTTTTATCCTTCCTCTGCTGGGCCAGTCTTCTTTGCAGTAATTTATACTGAGTTTTTAAGGACCCTTGAAGCATGTCAATCACATATTCATATCTTTCCTTGCCTTGATAGGTGAAAGTGTTAGCAAATAGGCACTCATTCATGAAATTGATTTTTAAATAATAATGGTGTGAACCCACTAAAGGTTCCAGATAATCTGAGCTCTCATGAGTACTCCCAATTTGATTTGAGTCTATTGTGACTGACACTGCATTTACACAGAAGTCTCTCCATTAGAGTCAGCTAATTTGAAGAAGAAGGCCGGAACCCTTTTCCTTAGGCTACTTCTTCTTGGGAATAAAATCAGGATGACAAAAAAACAAAATAAAACAAAAAACACACACACACAAAACAAAACAAACAAAAAAACCACCATGGTTAAGTGTCATTCTCTGACTGTTTTCCCTCATGCCTGCTTACAACCTTTCCTTAAATTCCTTTCAGAGAAATTAAATTAGTTCCTAGAAGATATTTCATTTGGCATCTGAGCACAGTTCTTCTGGCCTATGTCATAATTATTTGTCCCTTGATTACAGGATATTCTTTTTATTACTTTTTGTTTTTCTGACTCTGGATGCTGCAGAGACAGCTTCCGAAAGCCTCCAGTGAGGCTCACACTGTCCATTGTCTATTGTCAGGGTGCTGTCTCCTTGGAGCTAGGGCTCTCACTCACGAACTGCTGGTGCCCGTGTTGCTAAGTCTTGAATGTTCAAAGTCAAAGATCCTTTGATTTTTATACCCACACTTTATACGTCTGTCCATGAATCCAGGGGTCCTGAGAAGTAGGAAAACTGATTAGATAATGGAACTTCTATGGTGCTCAGAATGACTCTTCATTGCAATCCCAAACTGCTCTTCTGTTCCAAATGTATAAGCCTCAACTCCCTCCCAATGCGATGATTTTCTCTTCTCTCCACTAAACTCTGGAAAATTCTGGATTCTTTTTGTAAATGATCTGAAGATTCTGTCCACCAATTCTCTTGCTATTTCTGAATCCTAAGGTGAATATAACTTAGGTTGATCTGGAATTCCTAGTCCAGAAGCTTCTTCATCCAAGTGATGCATTCATTTTACCCTTCCTTTTAATATAGAAGTCTGCTTCTTCCATGTGTATAGCTCTGCCCAGGTGACTTCTCACCTGAACTCTGTCTGCAGTCACACGGATGAGTACTCTGGTACACAGGAAGATGTGCAGCGATTCCTACCTAAGCCAAAGCTGGGAATCACCTGGGGGTGTCTAACACATACCAGGATGGAGAAGCTCTGGGCTAGATGAAGAAATACTTCTGAGTTGGGTAAGGTCTGAGTGAAAAGAGAATAGTATTGAAAGAAAGGGATCCTTTAATGAAGAACACCGCAATTCATAAAAGAAAGTCAGTGCTGTGAGATATTTGCAAGTTCATTATATTAGTTGGGTTGCTGTGACAAAGCCCCACACCCTTCCTCTGAATTTCAAGAGGAGGATCTGGCCAGCCTTCTGTCTGCTGAGCTCCTTATTTCCAGGCTTGTGCCAGCCTAACCATGACCTTCATGTGACTGCCAAGGGCACTTTGGGCTGCTGGATGAGGGGGCCCATCCTACTCCACTGTGACCTTACTCTAACTAAGTCTGCAGTGGCCCTGTTGTCAATAGGGTTATGTCTGAGGTACTGAAGATTAAGACTTCAACCTATGAATTTCAGAGGGACACAATGCAACTCCTCTTTGAGCTCTAGGTCTGGAAATGAACCAGTTTAAACTAGAAGTCAGCCAAAATATAGCTTCTACCATCGCTGGGACAAAGTACCATTTTCTTTGTTTTACACTGACATGCCCTAGATTTGCTATTCAGATTGTCTGAATTTCCAGCATTCTTCTCCTAGGCAAATACAGTTCTTGAGCAAAAAATAGACTTTTAATAGATATTTGTTGTGCAAAGCAGGAGCTAATGGTAATCATTTGTAGCTTAAAGTGAGAGAAGAGCAACACAAAAACAATTTTAAAAAAGGAGTTACTTTTGTTGCTAACACATGTGAACCGAGTTGCCTCAGAGAAGACCCTTCTAAGTCAGAGCAGCAAAATGTAAGAACAAATTTGTGCTTGGATCAGCACCTATTTTGACCACAATTACGATTTAGAATGCAGGATGTTACAGCGCTCTGTGTTCTGCTTGAAAAGAACAAGTCTCCCAAGCACAATTATTTCTTCTAAGTCACCTCTAATGGTCAGACTTGAAATTGAACAGGCCTTTCTGGTATTGACTGTGTTCAGCCAAAGACTCAGGAGATGAAGGAACCTACAGATTAATTATTCAATTTGTTGTAACAGGCAAGGGGAGATGCTCCTTTGTACAAAACTAAATTCAAACAGAAACTCCCTCCTCCATGTTCACATAAGCTGTGATGCAACCATGAATAAAGACATTCTCTCACTGATGAAAAAAAAGGAAAGGAAAGCTTATTTTTATAGACAGTTTTGAAAAAATATTTTAAAAAATTCAGCTCTATTTCTACTAATAAACCAGTCTGTGACTTTCTTATTATCACTTTGTGCTACTCCCTGCAGTTTGAAGAGAAAGCCTTCTCCTGGGGACAGAATCTGGTGTGTGACAGAGACTGTTCTTGGACTGCCCGAGGTGTCTGTCCTGTGACTGTGACACATAGTGACACACACTCTTCCATCCCATTGCCTCCACTGGTTATGTTAGACAGTTGCCATTGTGGCACTGGTGAGGGATTCGACTCCCCTTTACAGGAGATACGTGGAGGGGACTTTTCTGACATTACACTAGTTCATAGAATGAATCCCTCTCATGCTATTAAATCAACAGTGAACGGAAGCTGAAATTTTAATTGTGGTCTCATAGTAAAAGATAGTGGTTCTTTGTTTGATGACAAATGTATGGCATGCTATTATGTTCTTTCCCCTTTGTACAATTAAAAGTGTCATTTGAGAATTGCATTTCAGGTATTTTGCCTTTTTGTTTAACACCAAGACAAGAATGCTTATTTGTTTGGGGTTTATTGCTGTTAAACTCTCCTTTAGCCTAAAGTAGAAAGATGACACCATGAATTATGTACTATAAAAAATTCAGTAATAGACTGTGAAATATATGTGGGGAGGAGGAGAGTGAGATAAGCAGACATTCTTGTTTTCTCTCTCCCTCTCTTCTGTCCTCCATCAATAAGTCTTGTGTTTTCTACTTCCAAACATGTCTGAAACCTCCCCACTTCTCGCTAAACAACTCTTCCTCAGATTAAGGCACTCCAGGCTCCTCGCGTTGTCACCATGTCAGCAACCTACCCCACCCCTACTTCTCTGCTTCTACTTTGCCTCCTTCAAACCTAGTCCCCATCCAGAAACCAGAGTAATGTTTAAGAGCAAAATTATTTAAAAGTGTGTCATGGTTCTGCACACACTTTTACCAAACTCCAAACTCAGCCTGTGTGCCTTGTGAATCATACCACACTCATCTGCTTCTGCAGCCCCATCCTTTACCCCAACACACTCTAGGCAAATTGTTCTCTTTCCTAGGTCTTCAAACAGGCTGAGAACTTCTTTGTCTTCGGGCTTTCCCATGTTCTGCTCTTTCTGCCTGGAACACTAGGTTGCCAGCACACACGTGCACATGTACACACTAGCTCATGCACACACACAGAGACACACACAGGCAATCACCCCACACACATTCACACACAGACACTCAAGCACAGGCACACACACAGAGGTACACAGGCACACACATGCACACGTACACACACACATATACATATGAGTTCCTTTGTACTATGCAGGTCTCCACTTCAATGTCTCTCCTTCAAGGCAGCATCTCTAGGCTGCTATGCCGGAATGTTTTCCTTTTTGTCCTCTCCACCATCTTACCTAGTTCCTTTATTTCACAGTGGCCACAGAGCCTTTGGTTGAGTATTCCTTATTTATTTGTCTCTCCTTGCCCATTCTCTCTATTGGGTAAATATAATGTCAGTTTCTTTATCAGTGCTTGCCTGAAAAGCACCATTCAGAATGGATTGGTAAATTAAAAATGTAGAAGAGAGGGAAAAGGAGAAAAAAATTGAGACTAAATGGTCTGTCCCCATCCCTCATAATATTCAGATTTGAAAAAGTTTTTGAAAAGAAATATAGAGACTGCTATAGGTGAATGGTTATTATATAAAACTATTTTTTGCATCATTACATGTAATTTTTCTAGAACTTTCATATTAAGCACTGTGTATTTTGAGTAGAAATTCTATAGATAAAATAAGGCCATAAAAATGCTTGCCTTTTAATTGAGAATGAAAATAAGAAATTTGGAAAGTAATTATTCTAGGGGAATATCAGTATTTTTTGAATATCCAATAAGATATCAAGTCTGTATTATCCTTTTGACTTTCAAGCTTAGACTGCTCTGTCTAATACTACTACATAAATTAATGAATCTAATGTCTCACAGTTGTTCAATTGTATTCCCTTAACTACTTTGTATACATATACACACACATTACATATGCATAACATATATAGGCTCCATATTTATGTAATATTGATTTATGACAATATAGGTTTCAGATATATAGCTTTATAAATCAGCATTTGTATAAGCTACATTATGTTCCCCAAAAGATTTGTAGTTCCCATCCATTGCCTTTTTTACAATTAACCCTTTTAACTCCATTTACCTACCTCTTTTCCCTCTGGTAGTTCCTCTTATAGTCTAAAAGTTTGTTTTTGTTTGGTTTGAGTGTTCACTGTGTTCCAATACTTTCCAGATGTTTTTATTATTTTTCATTTAATTTCTTTTGTTTATGCTACATTCCTAGACTGAAAAGTCATTTCCTGTTTTCTCTTCCACTCACCCTTTAAAATCTAGCTCACTCCTACTTTCATCAAAAAGTAACTCTTTTAACCTAATAGTGATTCCTCCATATTTAAAACTGCTGTTGTACTTACGGGTTTGTAGTGTTGTTTAAGGTTAATTGCTTTTACATATCGAAAGCATTTGGGGGCTACCTCTCCTCTATAATTATCCTTCCTAGTAGAGCTCCAGGCACATAGTAGGTATTAATTGTCAGTGGATTTATTAATTGGCATAATCACTGTGCTAACATGGGATATACAGTAAAAAAATTCCTGTGCTCATTCAGCACAGATAGACACACAGCTTAAGGGTTTGGGGGGAGACACAGTGGGTGGGCTTATGTGCTATTGTTGTGAATGAACAGAAGCCAGCAAAAGATTCATAAAGATGTGCACCATAGGGGTTAGTCAGTAATGATAACAGAGATGAAAAGAAGTGCCACCCAATTGGATGCCGAGCTATCCAAATAGCATGCAGGTAGGATGACTTGAAATATGGTTTCATTGGCAGAGTTGTTCCTGTGGCGGGTGAGCAGGTCTAAAGCCCCTCTCCCCGGAAGATTCATTTGAAGGGCACGTCCCTGGTGTTCTGCTTCCTTGCTCTCAGCGAATCCTCTAATAACTCGGCTTCCCTGTATACTTGCTTCCCATTACGTAATAATAAACAGGCATTCAGTCTCTGTGAACTTGATTAAGGCAAGTTTGTCTCTGAGGGATGACAGGGCTACCTCTAGCACACTCAGTAAAATCTGGTTTCTTAACCTGCAAGCCTGAGATTAGACCTTCGGTTATATTGAATTCATTAAGGTAAATGTGACCTTGTGGGAACTTGCTGAGCAGCCAGCCATTAACGTTTGAAGCTTTGAAAAAACTCTGTATAGTAATTTTAACTTGCATCTATATTTCATTTCAATAGAGAAAGGAACGCTCACTCCTTTGCACCATATGCCTTTTGCCTTTCTCTGTGCAGGCAACAATGAAGAAATCTAATCTAGACTCTCATCCGAAGAGAAGGCAGTTGTAGATAGGGGCACGGCGCAGATACTCTTACTCTTGCTACTATTTGCTCTTTTTCTTTTAGGTCAGGTTTTCCAGAGCTGTAAAATTTTCTTAAAGAAGGAAGGGGAGGGAACAATCAAGCAAGTTCTCAACCCAGATGGATTTAGAATTCTGTTGAATTTCCAAAAGCCTATTTACATAAATATAAATTCTATTGTTTACCTTAAATTCAGAAATAATTTTTAAAACTCCTTACACCAATTTTTTTATGAGAAAGTTAATGACAGGCATATCAGGAAAGTAAAATGACTTTGATTGATGAATTTCAGCCAAAGAATCAAAAAAGAATTCCCTACTTGTCTCTTCTTGAATGATTGCTTGCACTTTTTGCTGCTGCCACCCAAATGCAGCTGACATACTGCGTAGACTCAGCATATTCAAACAGCAGGGACTCTGACAAAAATATAGTCAAAGATTATTATGCTGTTTTGGAAGAAAATTAAAGTGAGATTGACAGTAATGTGCCTCTTTAATTTTGTAAGGAATTTTTGAGATAGTGTATGTTTACCATCACTTATGCTATTTAACTTTCTTGACTCCATTTAGAGAAAAAATTAAGAAAATCAATACTAATCCTTTTCTTTACTGAATTGAAAAATTGAAATTCACAGTCTTGCATTCAAACAAAAACTGAATATTGGTAGGAATATATCTTTGAAGAAACAAGGTAACTTGGATGCCACCATATATATTTGATATATTATAGCTATTATATATAAAGTAATATCTTATTCTTTCTGGAATACAAAAGAAAACACTGATTCTGAAGCATTTACTCAATTAAATACATGGATTTAGGTTGATAGTATGATTGAGAATCAGTTGTCAAGTTCTATTTTATCATATTACTCCAAGACATTACTGATACTAAGAATATTAGAGGACATTATTTTCTTAGGTCAAAATAAACTTAAACATATTTTAATTAAAAAATATATAGAGTATGAATAGAGAAAAGTATCAGTGATACCTACCTCTGCAGTGCAAATCTTATCACAGATAGGCAGCAGGTGTTTTGATCTGTGGGTTTGGTCATTTTATACTATTTGTTTATATGTTATTTCATGTCAGCATAAAAATATGTAAAAATAAATAGCCATTCTTTAGAGCAAATAATAGGTATTAAAGTGCTAAAGACTTAAAATATCTTTGAGTGACAGGTTAGAAGGAACATTAGCAAAACCCAACTGAGAGTGAGCCCTGAGGAGTGCGTTTCATGGGCAAAGGGCAGTTAACTATGGTGACTCATGAACAGGCGTTCCAGAGTTCCAAGGTTTGGATTCCTCCAATAGACAGTGTTCAAGATGTTAAAGATTCATCGAGCAGATACTTGTTCCATAAAAAAAAGTATGAATATGAAAATTATTTCAGTGAAAATACTACCATATCTTGGGAAAGAGACAGAAAAGTCTAACATTTGTTATGTTCTTTTTAAAACGTAGGTTAAAATGGTTTAATGTTGGCTATTTCTGCTGGGAAGATTCAGGGACAGTATAGGTTGCCTGAGGCTCCTGCTTTGGAGAGTGAGGTGAAGAGGAAGTTGGGGTAAACGGGGCAAAAATGACATAAGGCGGTTCCCTGGGCAGCCCAGGGACTGTTAGGCTTGGGTGGAGGGGGACGGTTGAAATGATGCTTTTTAAGATTTGACTGGGATCAATGGTGGTCTCTAGGAAGATGTGGTCCTGCCATGAGACATGCAGCTGGTGCTCAAGGCTCTTGGGGAGAGTGTCCATCACTGTCTGTTGGAAATGTACAGAAGAGAGTCTTACAAATTGTTGGGATTCCTGCCAGGTATTTAGGGAACACAAGTGAATGGATTCAGTGTCAAAGTAGTCTCACTGGTATTTGAGATAGAGCCCCCTAAGAATTAAGACAAGACTCTTGTCAGGTGGATTTGGACAAAGAGCAAAGGTCACATGAAGGCCAACATGCAACGGGCAGGCAGATGACCTAAGCTCACCCCAGCATCCTGGATGTTGGATTCATTAGCAATGCAAGTAGTTTTACATGGCACCAGTTGGTAGATCAAAGCTTACTGGTTTCTGGTCTTCTTTAGTCAAGACTGATTTAGGAAACTGATGACTGGATATGTTAAGCTAGCATAGAGGCAAGAGAAGGCAAAAATGAATATTGAGTATAACAGATTCTTTCTACTCTGATCAAGAAACCAAATATCAAAGTCAAACTTCTGATATCTAAGAAAGTACATATGCTAAAACAAGTGAAAGCAAAGTTGATTTGTTTCTTTGAGTTCAAAGAACTTACTGTGTAGAATTTGCCTTCACAAGGGTAGACCAGATATCAATTTCTGAAGTATTCAAGAAGGTCTCTGCAAACAAAGCAAAGAGAGTGACCTAAGTCCCTTCGACACTTTGACTGTAACAGAGTTCAAGAGGCAGTATGTTTTCTGTGAAATGTTTTCTTCCTAACTGAAATACCCAGTTTGATACCTTACCTTAATTACTTGACTAACTTTAGATAAAATTGTGGGTGTGTAACTAGGCATCATGTGAAATCTTCCTAGCCCTGGAAATTCAAATAAAATAGGCTTGCTTTCACTCGACAAGTCCCAAGAAAATTCAATATCTTGAATCTCTCTCTCTCTTTTTTTTTCCCCACACAGGGGAGGGAAGAAGTAGTTTCACATGCTCTCTACTGGCTCTGAGTTTAATTTGATTTAACTATTTTGGTCTGTGAATTATCTTGCTATGTTTTCACACACCACTATCCTTTGTCTTTTCAAAATGTACCAAATACAAATCTATGAAGTTCAGCATGATTTCAATGATGTTTTGTGACAATGGGAGTGGTTATTGCATTATCTTACATTGCTGTCTCTAGATACTTTAAAGTAGAATATTAACATTCTTAGAAGTCCTGCAGCTTGTCTTAGGTCAATTTCTCCCACTTTCAACCTCTTCCTACATTTCTCAGTCTCTACTTCTCTCCCCACCATTTACCCATTTCCCCCTTGACTTCCAAATTTCTATTAATTTTAAATTCAGTGTAGGTTTGCTTTCTCTGTCCTTTACTGGTTTCTCCTACACTAGGGCTTTTCAAGTCCCAGGCTGTGACTACTCAGGTTGATAGATCCATTCTATAAGTTGAAACAAACATTTTAAGAAAATGGAATAGAATCAAAGAGAAACTATCCAAGTGCTTGTTCATGGTAAAGTGGGATTTTGCTATAAATTTTATCATGATGAAATGCTGCAGATCATGCTATATAATCTTTTTCCCATCCACAAATGTTTTATGTATGTATTTTCTGTAAAAATCATATTTTCTTGCTATGTAATTTCTCAAAAATCAAATATACTAGTATTCATGGAATATTGTATTTCATCATTATTGACATTGGAAATAATGTGGCATCAAGAGCTTTATAAAAGCTGTTCCCAATAAGATGTTTCAAGAACCTGGAAGAAATAAAGCATCCTGTGATAATACCTTTTCTGAGCAACAACCTTTATATAACTCTACATTGAGTTCTGCTTAGGAAAAGTTCCAGACCAATTCATCAATTTTCATACTACCCCTCTGCTACTAAGAACTTTAAAGAGGGAGTTAAGAGTGTAGTCAAGGAAACTAAAGGGCATGACCTGATTTTTCCAGATTCAAGGATTCCTTCCCTAGAATTTTAGTATCCATATTGACCAACAAGTACCTGCCATGCCAGGGTGTGTGTTTGCATTGGGTTGGCAAAGTAGCTGATGGGTAATTAATATAAATGACTCCCATATGATAAGCAACAAAAAAAGATAAGAGATTTTTTTAATAATTTCCTTTTTGCTCATAGACCAAGATTTTCTATTAAAAATGATATCTTGGGACTAGTGGTTCTGTCTGCCCTTAATTCCTAAAATTGATTTCCCAATCAAAAAATTTTCCCTAAACTAGTTAACAAAAATAATTATGAGAATAATTCAGAAAAGAATAATTTAGAAAAGAACAGAAAGGTGTTATGGAAAGGAATCTTCACTATGCCAATGAATTAAAAAAAAATATTTGTATGTTTCTTGTCGCGATTACATGATTGGCTCTGGAGAGCTCACGGCAAGGAAGCAGACTTTCAGACTCTCTACACTTTAAAATGTTTATATGTCTAAATCTAATGTTCTTATACTGAGAAAACTACTTCTTTGTAGCTCTATTCAGCTTGGGGAGGGAATACTTCATTGTAGCAGTGATAAATTACTAAAGATGACACTCTTTTGGAAGTTTACTTCAAAACCATCAAGTACTCAGGACTATTTGTAAAATGTATTGATAGACTGATAATAGTACTTCACTTATACATAAGATCCATGATACTAATGCAAACTAAGAAGGAAAATTTGGACCAAGATGCATCATAAAGCTTTAAAGATTACCCCATTCATTGTATGTCTATGGTTATTTTCAGTTCACTGACCAAAAATCTTTATGAAATTTTGATTATAAACAGTTACCGCCTATAACCAATTCCATTTATAGCAAGTGCTATTTTAATACATAACAATATAGGCCTCTGCTTTAGAAAGATGATATGGAATTTTCAGTGTCAGCAGCAGCAATGAATCTATTTTTCAATTACTAGAATGCAAGGCAGCATTTATTCCATTTTATTTTTCATGAAAGTGTACCATATGCCATTTTTTTTTCCCTTTGGGAAATGGCTGTTGCTACTGAAGCACACTTGGTCATTTTATGAGGCTACAAGGAGTAAATTGTTTATCATCTATATTGAATTTTAATCCACTATTAAGATGCATTGGTTTCCATTTCCAGTTAAAATGTAGGAGTACATATAAAATCTTCATTCTAAAAGAAACAACAATAAATTTTTAGGTGAACCAAAAATTCATATTTTTCTTTAAAGCCATGGGATTAGTTGTAGACTTAAATAACTTGAAAAAAATTAAATTCACTAGAAATGAGATTTTCCTAGGTGAACAAGGAACAGAGGACCCCTCCATATATGGAACAAGTTTCTGAGATTGGAGCAAGTTGGGCAGAAGTAAGAAAAGAACAGTCTTTACTCAGATTAGCATAAAAATGATCAGACATTTGACAAACTTGTGCTATCATATGTAGGATTTGGATCTTGGGTTTTGAGACAACATAGAAACTGGGTTACCAGACAAAGAATTTCAAATAACTGATACACATTGAAAGAATATATGGAAAAATACATAAAGAGATAAAATGAGTCAAGACAGTAAAATTCTGGAGGAATTTAAGACCAGTAAAAAGGACCAAATGAAAAGCCTAGAACTGAAATAAAAATTTAAAAATTTAAAGAATTCGCTGGATAGAATTGACAGCAGATTGGAAATAACAAAAGAAAAGATAAATGAATTTGTTCAGGGCAACAAAAGTCATCCATACATAGAGGAGAAAGTACACAGAGGAAAAAAACAAATGCTGAGAAATATTAAAAGAACCTCAGTGACCTGGGGTAATGTGAAGCTTTCAAGCATAAGTACAATTAGAGTTGAAAGAAAAATGAAGAAAGAGAATGGGCAGAAGATTATTTCGAGAAATACTGGCTTATTGGGAATGACAAGGGTTTAACCATGGGAATAAATACATGACTAAGGTTGAAGAAAACGTTGTAAGAGAAAGGGGGTTCCAGGAGTTGGGGGACTGAGTATTGAAGGAAGTCCAAGCATATTGTAATGACTAAAGAGCTATGATGACATGGAATAAGGTAAAAATAAACCTAGTGCTAAACTTTTGAGGTCAGAACTGTGTGACCCTGAGGTGACAGAGGACTCTGACAAGAAGATAAGCGAAAAACTGTCTGATGTCTTTACTGCTTCTTGATAAGTTTAAGACTTGTTCTTTCTGTTCTCTGTGTCTGGAATGCTAGTCTTTTCTGATATGAACAGGATTCCCTCCATCTTTTTTAGCTCTTAGATCATACTTGATTTTCTAAGTAAAATAATTTTTGAGCAACCTATTAAAATAAATCTCCCATCTGCCCTAACATATTATTTCCTCAATTTTCTGCTTTATTGCTCTGCACAGGAATTGTCTTCATCCCACATACCTTACCTTATTTTGTATTTCCTCTTTACTAGACTAGAAGGTTCAGAACAGCAGAACTTTTCTACTCTAGTTTACAAATCAATCACCAATGCCCAGGACAGTGTATAACACATGGGGCATCTTCTAGAAGTATTTGTTGTTGCTCTGAGGACATGAACTTCAAAACTTTTGGGTTTTGGATTGGATAGAGCTTTTGTCAAATTCTTGAAGTAGCAATAATGATGAACAAGGAGGACACCCACCATGTCTCTTAGTAATCTAAGAGCGTCTATAGGTGTGGAAGGGAAAGAAAGCCACTTAAGAGGGCTTTAGGGGAATTGTTCAATGGTCCTCACGGCCTAGATGTTCCAGGTAAAGCTGAGGATTACGTTGGTTTTGCTATGAGTTATAGAGGGAACTGGGAAAGATTTCAGAAAGTGGAGAGAATTCAGAAAGTGGAAAGTAACTTGCAGGAGGTAGCATGGTATGGAAGGATGTGAGCATGTCTATGAGTGAGGTGAACTACATGGGGCTCTTCCTGATTATCATTTAGGAGGTGATGGTGGTGAGGCTTTGAGGATTTGGGTTTACAATATATAACTGTATCGCCAGGATCACATAGATGTCTGAAACTGTGGATGTGAATAACCTTATAAGAAAGACATACAGATATTCTGTAGCCCCAACATCTAACATACGTGATTGATATTGGATATTTGTTGGCTGAATGAATGAATGAATAATATAGTACTTAAATTAATTAAGTTTGAAGAGGTAAAAAATCAAAATGATTCTTTGATTCTTTAAAGAGCACTAATTCAAGAGAGCACTATGTAAATCAGCAAATCAAATGCAAAAGAAATGAAGGGCCCAGCTTTGCTCTTGAGTCACTTGCAGTTCAGATTAAAGGCAAATCTTGTCATTGTTATAGAAATTTGCATTATTTTATCAAGTACAAAAGAGATGTAACTTAAATAAATGTCCTAGTTTGAACATGAAAGACAAACATTTAACTTATTGAGTCTACTTTGCATACTGAGGCACAGGAGACTTTTAATTGCATTGTGGATGATGTTGAACAAAGATGACCTTCGTAGTATTCTTGTGTAGGCCAATTAATTGTATGTGTTCCTGGGAGATTTACTTTCTCCTTATGACTCAATTTGTTCTTTCTTAAAAGCAGGGTTTAGAAATTCTGAGTTATTAGGTAAGAAGTGCTAAAAGATTGCCAGATATGATTTTGGTTGGTTTTAGGATGAGCCATTTTGCTACATAGAAAGAAAGTATGGGCAAAGGTACATTAACCTGGTTCCTGACACATCTGGGGAGTTCGTGTAGGCCTGTGAGACCTACACAGAGAGGCAGGACATGCTTAGATATATCTGGAATGGAAAAGACCAGTCTTCTAGCCCCTGATAACTTCTGTTGGGCTTGATGAACTTACATAAGTATATGTATACATACTATACCACGAGGATGAGGGCATGAGGAAATAACTTGTTACTGTACTTCTAAGAATCTAAAGTGTTAAAAACAATTTTTAAGGACTCAGTGGGGGAGAAGCAAAATCTCTTGATGAATTCAAACCTAGAGAGTAATTTGCCTATTTTTCAAAGTTATCTTAACCATTGTGGTCATATATGTTAAACAGGTCACTCACTCATCTCTCCTTAAAGCTCATTACTAATATATAGTATGTGGGGTATTGTATGTGTATGTATAAAACCATGGCCAATTTAGAGGAGATGTACTATGGCATATATTATTAAGAATCCTCAAAGTCTTAGCTTTTACCTTTATGATAGCTTTTCTCAAAGTCTGTTCCAGGGACTACTTGGAGGTGGAATACCAGGAGCCTCTCAGGAGAACCGTGAGGTCAAAACTATTTCATAATTATAATAAGATATTCCCTTTACTCATTTTCTTTCATGTGGGAAGAGCTCTAGAGTTATCCAGAGACAACATGTCACTGGATACATGAAAAATATTATTGACATTTACATGTAATGAATTTATTATTGTCATTTAAAAATAAATGAATAAGCATTTAAAAAATCCCCTTTTAATTTCTGTAGCGGCAGGAAGGTGGCGGCACAGGAGCAAGGTTCGGGATGGTTCTGGGCAGAAGGGTCAGGGAAGGAGAGTCTTGGAGCCCTCAGTGGCTTTTCATACTTTATTTAGTAGAGGTGGCCAGGTACATGGCAGGCTGCTTCTTCTCTCTCTGCTGCTGCTCCTTCGTCCTGCCATGTCGGTTGGTCGGTCGGTCCTCGCAGTTCTGTCTGTTGGTCCTGGCATCCTCATGACGCCGCCCATTTAAGCCCGTGTCCCAACTCAGGTGTGCCCACTTGCGCATGCCCACCCTGGAATGCTCGCAGCACTGCAGGTGTCCATCATCAGTGGTGGGATGGTGGAAATACCTGATAATTCTCTGACCCTACAATTTCTAATCTTATAAATATTCACAGATAAAGTATCAGAGGGTGCTGAGGTCAAATACATTGAGAATTGCTTCTTCATGGTAATCTGGAACCATTGGTAATTATGGAGCTTGCCTTTCTCTATGTGTGGAGGCTCTTATCACCTCCAGATGGCTAAATAAAAAAAATCTGAGACTTAAAGCCAGTCTTAGGATCAGAAGACCCTGCCAGTTTGCCTGTTTTGCTTCTTGGGGTACTCTGGCCTTCAGGCTGTTGGTGTACCTGAACCCATCCAAGGCACTTCTGCTGTCGAGGCGACCTAGTCCACGGGAGGCAGGGCGGGCCAGGGGGCCAGAAGCTGGCAGGCCTTCTAGTCCCCTGAGACTCTTCCCTCCCCAGGCTGCTGCTTCTTCCACCACTGCTTCTGCCACTGGCATCCCCGTGACACCGCCCTCACATGCCTGGTCTCTCAGCCCAGGTGTGCCCACCTATGCATGGCCACACTCTACTCCAGGTGTCCGATATCAGGCAGACGTGCAGGACCACAGGAGTTTATCATCTACACTAATGGTGGGAGGGCAGAAAAGCCTGATAGTTGCCATTTACCCTACACCTTCCTACCCGGGTTCCCACAAGGCTGTGACCCTTTCCGGGTGCTGGTTGAAGCCTGTGGTCCTTGAGAGGGGCCTTCAAGACTACTGATCCTGGGTAAGGAGAGTTTCCTGGCAAGATGAAGTAAGTTCCCTTAATTTTTCTAGATGTGTCTACCCTTTTTCTGTTGTAGATATTGTGAGTTGTTCTAAATGCCTAACTTTTTTATTGGTGGTTGAGTTGATTTTCCCCTTTGGTATCTAATTATAAAAGTTTTCAAATAGATGGTGAAACTGAGCAAAAGTATATAGGAACCCTTGTCTTACTACAGTTTAGATGCTATAATTATCTTTTTTGATTTATTGCTAATCTGTTCATCTACCCAGTCACTAAATATAATTTTTAATTTAAAGTTTGTCAAATGACTACTGAAATGAAGAGAAAATAGGTTTTTTTTGCAGAAAGTTTCCATGTGGGAAATAACATCCATTAGTAAAGTTTATCTCAATCAGCTAAACTTTCAGAAGCAAAGTAGCACTGTCAAAACACACAATTTGGAAATTTGGTGCAAGGGTAATTAATACCTTTTAACTGGAGTACTCGCTTTTCCTATAGTTTCATAGTAAGGATCTATATATTTACTAATTTTTTTCCTCCTGGAAACTCCCAAATGTCTTAATCTATGAACCAATATTAAAAAGTTACTAGGAGTAGCTGAATGAAACTTAGGCAAGAACTGAGGCCACTGGATTTTTTGAGTTAAAAAGATTGCCTGAATCTTTCCAACATTAAAAAAAACCAATAAATCTGAACTTTGGTTCTACAGTAGGAATCATTTTTATTGGAAAATAATTTAGAATGCTGTGCCCTTCTAATTTATCATTTTCTACCACCTTCAAGATTTGGGGAAATAAAAAACCCTTGGAATTAAAACCTCTTTAGTCTATTGAGGTTTGCCATCTCTTAATAATCAATTTTTCTCAGTACTCTACTTACAGTAATGTTTCTTAAAAATCCTCCCAGCGTCTAAGTTATGCTAACCTTTCTTAGTAAGCTATTGCATATACAAAGTCAAGATTTTTCTGTAATTAAAAAATGTAAGAACGGGGGTAAATTTTATGACATTTGTTTTAAATTTCTTTGTTTTATAATTAAGCTTAGTGCTTTCTGATCTATGTTTTGAAGAAATAGTAACTGTATTTGGCATTAACTGGGCTGGTTAATCATTTATATTCAAAATTAAGTTTCCATAATTGTCTTTTGTAAGCTGTAAATTTTAGGCTTATGACTTCTCCTTATGGTTTTTGCTTTACCTTTATGTCAAGAGACTTGTCATTACTTAAAATCTGAAAAAAGTGATATAAGAACCAAAGGAGGTAGAGGCCAGGATTTGCTATCTGCTCCTGATACTGCCTGTCAGTAATACATCGACTCTGACCTTTAATCTCACTTTTGGGTTTTACACTATTACATTTCCAAATGGGCCTTGACCATTGGAAGGACTCACGGAATTTTCTTCATTTTATTGACATAATTTCAGGTGCCAGTGGTCATCAGATCCTTAATGTATTGTATTTTTATCTTCATTTTTTGCATGAGACAAGTTGAAGCTTATTTTTGACTATTTCCTAGAAAAGTAGTTTAAATGGAAATAAGGAGTATTCATCCTTCAATAGCTGTGACCAGGAAGTCATCCCAGCAAGAAGTATTTCACATCTGAAGTACTGATTTCAAGATTCTATTCACGTTAAAGTGAGCTTACTGGATAAAAGATATGATTTCAATCTCTCTCCCTTGTTAGGAAACCTCATATTTCTAAATAACCTAGATCTGGCAAACACTTAAGCAGGAAAATCATAAGGTATTCATTTAGGTGGCTTTTTGTCAAACCAGATCTATATAAAGCAAAAGGAAATAAAAATCCCCAAAGACATGAAAAGCCTAGTGGCTATTTAACTATATAATAAATATAAGATATAGATTTGGTTGATGTGCTTAAAAATAACACTTTAGCATTATCTCCATTTTTAAAGAAAACCAGCCTGAATCTGGCTTTCTGAGTCTTCCTTCCAAACTGATGAACTGATACTCAATTCCTGTTGTTAAGAGAAGTGATTACTATCAGACCACAGGATATGAGGATTTTGCAACCAGCTTAGATTTGCAAATAAGAAACCTCTTTTTGGTAATTTAATAATCTTCTTTACAAAGCAGGCTATTTTATATTTGATGAAAAGTGAATGTTGTTCATTCTTAAGGGGGCAGCATAGTATGGAAACTTGTTGGATTTTGAGGAGAATAGTGGAAAACTTCCATTCTCTAGTGGCTGCTTTGGCTTTTCGTTGGAGGAGTCTGCTTATAATTGACTTCACAAACTTCAGGTGAAGTAAGTAGAGTTGATTCTTGGGTCTGTTTAGTTTTTCCTGGGAAGCAGAAGTAAATGTTCTCTAACTCTGTAGACCTCAGTGGCTGTGTTCTTAAAAATAAAGAAATAAAGGGACGGGGTTGTGGGGCTAGCTGGTCCTCTCTAGTTCTGAAAGTATCATATTTCTGTCTTTTCGAAATGGGTTAGTTGATAAACACCACTTAGTCTGGGCTTATGTATAACACATTTTATAAAGAGACTGTCTTACCTCCTTACTTTTAGTGTAGGCAAAAATGTCAATATTATTTCTTGAGAACATGAAAAATGCACCTGTTTATTTTAGCTAGATCTGGTAACTGTCATCATGAATGTGTCTCTACAAGAGCTGCAAAGTGACATATGTTTGTTAACTGATATAAATGATCAATCTGTTACATAGAGTCCCTAAAATTAATTTTGATTATGTGATTGATAAAAATATGAAGAGAAATCTCTTTATACTAAGTTAAACTACCCAAATTAGACTGGACAGGTAGCTATATGACTTTCAAGAACATCTATTTGAGATGATGGTAGGGACAGTAGTAAGTTATGGGGTTGAGAAAGAGAAGGGAAACTGCTTAATAAACATTTAACTTTTAGAATAGGATCAAATTTCCATCTGAAAAAAATTCCCAAGGTAGCGGATCCTTCTTTTCTGTTATTTATCTGTGTGAGTCTATTTCTGACAACTTTGTTCCTGCCAGTCCCTGTAGCTGAACTTCCAGTCAATTTGGCTTGAGCTTGAATGTATTGATTACAAGTGATTTATTGATGAAAGCAGAAGTACTAGCCTTTGTGGGAGAGGGCTCTATTGTGTGCACATGGGAAAGTGCACCATTCTGGTGTGGTATGCAGTTGTGACTCTGGTGTCTCACTGGATGGTTCTAGCCATAATGATATTTCAAGCATCAGCTGAAGTAGGCAGATAGAGCTGAGACTATTGACTGTGAGGTCTATAATCTAAAAAAGAGGCACAGAGGTTCCCCTCAAGTGAACAGTTGGAGAGATAAAGGAGATTTGGGTATCTACAAATAATTAAATATGACTGCAGTTGGGAGCCATATTATATAAGGGTAAGGAAGCTTGTGTTATTGAGATGAAAAATGTCCCACTTAAACATTCAAGTCTTTTTGTGTGTTACTCTCCAGAATTTTTAAAATACAAATATAATAAATATAAGCAATCATTCCCTACCTTTTAAGAAAAGGACACAAATAAAAAGAAAAGGTTATATCTGACAGGCAAGATGGCAACTTTTACTTGCTTCTTGCTGGGCATGTCAGCTTCTTGGTTGTCTGATGGCTTTTGTGCTGTTGTGTGTCATCCTCTCTTATTTTGGCATCTGATGAAAGGGATAACCTGGCATAAGATTCTTGGAATTAACATAAACTGGATTCATAACATGTGTCAATAAAGGTGTCTCCACTTGCAAATACTGTCCTAAAATTACTTTCTTGAATTGGATAGTTGAAATAGTTCCAGACTACATGCTTTAGCTGAGTAAGCAGAGTTAAAAGTAGGCATTCAGCCAAATGTACTGTTAGGAATAATGAGCAAAAAGTGTTCCATTGCTGGAACAAGGAAGCTTACATTCTGCTCTGAGAATTGCCCTTAGCAATTTGAGAGTATGTAGTTGCGCAGGTGAGGGAGAAGGATGAGGAGAGGTTAGAGGATGGTCAGGGAGGAAGTAAAGGAAAGTGTTGTGAATACAAATTCGACTTCGTTTTGTGGAAAGCGATTGTAAATGATGGATGTGATGTAAAGATCATACTGAGCAGTGAGTAGCATTTTTTAAAATGTCATAGCAGTGACTCAACTGCATTATTCTCTACTGGAACAAAGATATCAAAGAAACTCAGTGGTGGGGCTAAAAGAGATAATTTCTGAGGAAAATAAACAGGTGAGAAGGCAATTTAATGAGCTCCTTAGCATGAGGTAAGGAAGGTAAGTGGTAAAGTGAAAGAAAAGAGACTTCAGTCAGTTAGTATGCCTCATTTGAAAAAAGTTTCTGGTTCTGGAAAAGCTCACATTAGAAGGTGAACTAAAGGGTGTCTGAATGCTGTTCAATGCAGTGCTGAGGTGTCTATAAGGACTAAGAACCTGTCATTTGAATCTGCATGGTGTTCTCTGTTCATCTTTATAATTATATTGTTCTTCAAAGAGGAAGCCAAGTATGCTGGGGGATTTCTCTGAGAAAGAAAACCTGACCAATCTCCACAGGGATGAATCACTTACAATGAAAGAGCCCTTGATCATGATTTTCAGAGAATATTCCCCGTAAGAGGGGATTAGAGCTATTTCACCAGTTCCCCTGAGGTGGTGTGGTTCCTCTCCCAACAGGTGACTTTCTATCCTGGGGTTTTAAGAGATGAGGTGGCAAGGGAAAAGGATAGGGGAGTGGCATCACCAAAGGAGACTCTCTACGGTCTGAGATAAGGGGATTCTTTTTGTTTGGTTTTGTTTAGATTTATTTATTCATGTATACAAGAAGTAGGGTGCAGGCCAGAGGTGGGGAGGTGGTGAGAGGATTCACCAGAGACAAAGTAGGGAACAGAACAGGGGATTGACTGAAATACACTGCTGAGGGGAGCAGTGGGAGAGACAGGCAAGGTCTGCTGTGCCCTGTAGGCTAACTCCCTGGCTGGGGATCTTAACTGGTGCTGCAGTGGCTGTGGATGCTTCACTGTGTTGTGACTTAACCTCTCATGCCTCCAGGGAGGGCCACAGATGAAGGGATTCTTGATGGAGTGAGTAACTTCCAAGGGCTGTTTTCACACTCTGACATGAATCTTCATTTTTATAGCTGTCCTGCAGGAAGATAGGGGTGAGGGGCTTAGAGGGAAGCTGAAAAGGGGGAGGAAAGGCAGAGGTCAGAGAGGATTTTGTGTCCCATTGATAAATGGCATAGCTACACTTGACTACTTTATATTGAACTTCTCTGTGTAGTTTCATATACCTAAGTGTTGAGAATATGGGGCTGCCATTGTGTTGGCTAATGACAATTCAATCTGAGCCCCTCTTTAGGTGCCATTCAGGGGGCAGTCCACATATAGTGACAAAACCCTGCCCCCAGCCTCAATTCAGGAGATATCTGAAGGGCCAATATAGCTACAGAGGTCTTAAAGGGACTGAAATTGTCTCACAACTCATGTTCATTCTCTGTTCAGTCCTACTTGCTTCCCTCACTCTCTTACAGGTGCCCCCCACTACACCCCTGCCTCCAAGAAAACCAACTACACGTCTCTAGTGAGAGTCTGTTTCCCAGGAAACCCAACCAAAAAAGAGAAACTGAAAGATACATGAAAATAGCGGGACTAAAGGTTTGAAACATTACCACCATATATAACCTTATGATAGTGTTTGCATACTGGTAGCCTGAGGGGTAAATGTGCCCATAAATGTGTATTTACCACACATGGAGTGTTTTTAATATTTCAATTTAGGGGCCTTCCTGGTGGCACAAGGGGTTTAGTTGCAGCACTCTGAAGCTAGCACCAGCTTTCAATCCCTGGCCAGGGAGGTGACCCACATGGCATAGCAGACCTCTCCTGTCTTGCCTACTGCTTCCCTCAGCAGTGTATTTCAGTCTTCTGCCCATTCTGATCCACACTCTGTTTCTGGTGAATCCTTTCACTTCATGAACCTATGGCCTGCACCCCAGCTCTTGTATGCATAAATAAATAAATTTTAACAAATTTCAATTTAGTTGTAAATTTTAAAAATAATTGAGATTTCACAAAACCAAGATTCTGACTACTTTAGAAAACAGAAAACTCTGGTACATGAGACTTACCTTCCTGGAAGATAAAAATCAGTTGGAGTGAATTAATGGCTACTTTTAAACCTAGTGCTTATTCAGTTTGTCTTAGCCCCCACTATGTCTTATTGTATTACAACTGACTCATGTTACTAATATTTCCTTCTAGGCCTCTGTAGACATTCAAATTTGTGATCTTTCACAATGACTAGGCCTGTAAGTACAACTCTCAATATCCATATTATTCCTAATGATTCTGTGTTGGAGAATGTTTGGGCCTAGCTTGTCTATGTGAGATAGTTTCATTGTCTGCACTGAAAAGCATTATTTCATTTGTGTAGTTTCCTTCATTTTTGAATAGTGCTTTTGAGAAACAGTCATTCAGTGTGCACATCACATTAAGCACGGGGACATTACAGAGTTTGTGAGGTGAATCTATTCTCATAGCTTTCTTTCAATAGCTGAGGAAGCAAGCTGAGAGAGGTATGGGGTTTCCCCAAGAGGCAAAGGCAGGACTGGAGCACATTTCCTCCTACTCACTCCAGAGCTATGGCTTCAGGCTGTCCTGATTCTGGCATTTTAATTCAGCACAAAAAGACACAGCAGGAGCTGAGCCTTAGAGAATGTTTTGCTGTGAGCTAGTGATTTGCTCTGGCACAGTTAAGGACATTGACCATTAGCTAGAAATCTTTGGCAACACGTCCAGATCAAGTTGGGTTAAGAGACCTGATCCATAGGCAGAGCCAAATGTAAAGTTAGGGATTTCTGAAGCTAGGACTGAATCAACCACTGATGCTCAGGCCACAGGAGATGGCTCCTCCCTGTCCCCATATCATCAGAGAGAGGGGAGAAAATGGGGCCTGGAACCTTTTTTCACCTTGCCAGACTTAGCTCCTGATTCTTAATATGAATTATATAAATGAATTACATAACATAAATGAACAGTACTGTCTGCCCTGAAAACACCAAAACTGTTCTCATTATACGGTTTATCCATACTCCTGTCAGTCCCCACAAACAGCACAGAAGTCTTACCTCCAATGCTATTTACCATAGGTTGTTTTCCTGTTACTCTTTCTGTATCCCTAACCTCTGACACCATCTGGATCTCCCAGTCAGTCATCTGTATTGTTTCTTCCATCCTCAAACCATTCCCTTAAAGCCATTTCCTTGCTTATGTAACTAAAGCCCAACCTTGAGTCCACAGTGTCCTTCCCTCTAGTCCCCTCAGTGGTAGACATTTTCTTCATTACAACTGTTATCCCATGGGATATGGAAATGAAAGAACTTTACTCTTGTATTTTGTCATTTGCAAATCTCGTACTCTCTCTCCCTATTATCCCTTAACAGAGTTCTATGCCCCATCTTTGCTCCCATCTTTGGTGATGTGATGTCTTTCAATGTGGGTAGCATATTATCACACTATCTAATCTACTACCTCTTCTTATATTAGTCACCACCCACATTCCTTGATCTCTGTTCCGGGCTGTTAATCTCTCCAACGTGTTCTTGCCATAATCCTGGTGATTTCACTGTCTACACAGAGGAACTCTTCACTATCTTAACCTTTGAAGTTTTTTATTTCCTTTCCTTCAGTGATACTACCCTCTTTGGCCATACAGACCTTAGACCTGTCACTGTCAAGAACTTTTTTAATTCCTGTAATTTATTTTATTTTCTCCTTTTCATCTTAGCTTTCCTGCTTACTCTCTCTAGTACCCTGATTTCAGTAATTCCTCAGCCCCAGCAAGACTTACCATCCAGTGCAAGAGCATCTGCAAGGACACCTTTTCGATGTCCTTCAACATCCTCATCATCACACTTCTTTTTTTAGCCAGTTTGAATTGGATGGCTTACCATTATATGCTAATGAACTCTGCACATCCTTACTCCTCTCTCCCTGAAACGTACTTGCCCGACAAAGTCTCATGGTCAGATTTATTTAAGCTCTTCGCCTGTTCTGCCTCTGCAGTGGCTCAGCTGATCATTGCTGCAGAACAACACAATCACACAGACAAATCACACCTTAAATTCATGACAATTAACTTTAAATGAGTTCTGAGGTTATCTGAAAATTCTACTCAATTTCTTTAGTCTGTTCAATCTCATATATTCTGCTTGACAAATATATTTTTTTCTTGGATCTTCAATCCACTAATACTTTCTCTGTTTCGACCCTTAGCCAGTGACTTTTCTTCCTATTTCAGTAAGAAAACAAATATTCAGAGTATGTCACTAAGCTCTTACCATATCTGTCTACCTCCCTATATTTGGGTCTTAAGATGCACCTCTTTTTTCATGACATGAATGACTTTCCTGGATCTTGTCAAAGGCCAAGCCTTGTGCTTGTGCATAGGGCCCATTCTTTTCATCTGCTCAAGGTAATCATTTGTGCAATTATCCCCTTTCTTCTGCATTGCAATCTTTCTTTCTCTACTCTTCCATTCCTATTAGCAGAAAAACATGTTATTACTTCTTTCATCTTAAAAATATCTCTTGACTCTCTAGCTCTCTGTCTACTACCCTTTTTACTTCCTCCCTTTATAAAAATATTCTGGAATTTGTCTATGATGATTAAAGTGTCAACTTGACTGGGTTGAAGACTATTCTAGGTTTCTGTGACGGTATCAGTATTTTAAAGATGAGATTCATATAAAATCACTAGACTTTAAGAAAAGCAAATTACCCTCACAGTGTGGGTGGGCCTCATCCAATTGGTTAAAGGCATTAATAGAAAAAGATTGTCAGGAACAGGGAATGCTGTCAACAGACCACTTTAGATTGCAGCTGCAGAATCAGCTTTTCCCTAGGCCTCCAGCCTACAGATTGGCCCTGAAGATTTTGGACTTGCCTTCACAATTGTGTGAGCCAATTCCTTAAAACTGTATCTACCCATCTACCTGCCTACCTGTCTAACTACCTGCCTGCCCACCTACTACCTACCTATCATCTAGACACATAAATATTCATATATATCTTGTTGGTTCTATTTCTGTGGAGGACTCTAACAAATACATTATTCATAGCCATAATTTATTTATTTTCTCCTCCCACTACCACTTAGTCTGACTCTAGTCACCTTTTGTTCACATTACTGCATCAAAAATGCTCCATATGGTTAAACCCAAAGGCAAATTCTTAGTCCTTATTTTTCTTACTCTATTAATGACATGTACTAACTCATGTACTCACCACTTTCATTTCAATATTTTCCATACCAGGCTTAGGACTCCATACACTCTTGATTTTCCTTCCACTACACTTCTTGTTCATTCTCCTTTGCTGGTTGCTTCTCTTTGCTTATAGAGCTTTTTCTCTTCTGTTTATCAGTTCTGTTTATTATCATCTATATCCCACTTTGATCTCACCTTGACAGCTCCCAAGTTTCTATCTCCAGACTGGACTTCTCCTTTGGACTCCAGACTCTAGCTGCCTGCTTGCCTTTTCTATATAGAAGTTTAACAAGGACCTTCAAAATGACACTACTGATATTCTCCTTACACTGTTCCCCCCCCCCCCCCCCACCCAAATTCTCATTGCCTCCTTTTAGTTGCTGGCCATAAATTCAGTTTTCTCTTTGTCTCTCTTTTTTCTTGTACTTTATCTCCAATTAATGAATAGATCATGTTTTCCCTATTATTAAAATATATATAGATTCTAGCTTTTCCTCATCCCCTGTGCTGCCACCACCTTGGTGGCATTCTTTTCTATCTCCAAGATTATTCCAATAGCCTCTGAATTATTTTGTCAGTTTCTACCTTTGTGCCCCTACAATTATATTTCTAAAAGAGTATATGGAATGGATTTCTAAACTACCACATTAGATCATGATACTACTCTACCGAGATCCTCCAGAGATTGTCCATGTCAGAATAAAAGCCAAATCCTGACCAAGTCTTGGAACCTATGACCCTACAACCTCTTGCTTCTCAAACCATTTCCTACACCTCTCCTACTCACCAACTGGAAACTCTGTGTGCTGGTCCTTTGCATGTGCTCATCCTCCTCCCAGAAATGCCTTTTCTCAGATACCATCATGGCATACTCCTTTACTGTTTTTGTTTCTCTACTAAATGTCATTTCTTTGAGACCTTCCTCTGCCCAATTTTACTTCTTTACCAACGTCCCTCCCTTTACACTGATCTGTTATCAGCTCTTTCCACATTATACACTCATTTGCTAGTTCCATGACAATTAGGACTCCGTCTCTTCTCTTTAATTTAGCTCTAGACTATAGAACAATGCCTGGCACATACTAGGTACTCAATAAATATTTGTTGAATAACAGATGAATGCAGTTTCTTTGGCATGCTATCCAAAAGTTGCTAATTATATGAAAATGATCTGACCAAGGTTGTCATTTATCTCTGTTAGCAGTGCTATGGAGTTACATACAGAACACATATCTGAATGGATATTCATCTTTCCTTTATTTTTAAATATCCAAGTCAGCATAATTTAGTGATTTGAAGCTTTCAGAACATGCCAATTACCTTGCCTCTCTATCAAAAACAGGTTGTTCTTTATCTGACATTTGTAAATTTTTTTCTTCTAAAAATCATCTTTAAACACAAGATGTTACCTTCATAATTTTTATTTTATATTTTGGCTGTATTTTAAAGACAGTAGAAGGAAATTAAATGTAATAGAAATACTGTAGAAGAAAAACTGCTATGTTTGCTTTAATTAGGATTTCTTGCTATTTATCTGTTTTATTATTAATAATCTGTAGTCATATTAGGTCTGAAACAAGTAATCTCTGGCTAACAGATTATATGCTTTGAGACTGTTTACATGGGTTATTTGCTATATCTTCAAGCTCTCTCAGTAAATAGCAATTGGGACAAAGGGGCTGCTTGTAACCAAGGTGTAACCATGAGGCCATAATGAGGCGAAGGGGTCAGGGATCATGAAAGAATGGGGCCAGCCTTACACAAATGCCTCTAAGGTCAAAAGTAAATAGAAACCTCTCAGAGAAAAGACAACCTCTGTGCTTAGGAGAGCCCTTGGTTAAGGTACACCATCAAAGGCAGGGACCCAGGACGGGAAGAACTCTGCCAGAGGTCAGCCAGTGCAAGATAAATCCCACACACAGTGAATTGGAGCACTGACAAACAGACACATTTCACAGGAGCTAAGCCTACAAACTGATGAAATGTAATGCTACCCATAATTAGAAAAAAGGAGCGAATAGACAAAAATGCCTATTCCAAAAGAAAATTGCATTCATCCCACCTCCGCCTCCACTGCCCCCCACCCCCAACTTCCACCCACTTAGAAACTGTTGTTTGGACATTATTATCTTCCAGAAATGGCTTTTCTGGAGCCTTGGCTAAAGCCTTTATGTAGCTGTCTTTGCAGAGTTAATCCTAAACTGTATTCATGCTCACTGCTGTGCCTGGATGGAAACATTTATTTTTAAAGCATGAGAAAAGCATCTTCTTCCTTGTCCAGGCACCAAAAGGCTACCACAGGTTTCCTGGAAATGTACACATACCATACCTAAGAGAAGACTACAGACATATTCAGCTGTAGAAATTAAAAAAATGAACCATTCTTAAGGAATTAAATCATGTTATCCAGTTTATAGAATTACTTTGATTCCTGACTCCTGTTCATTTTTTTTCCATTATAGCCTTTTATTTTAAATGTCTGAAAGTGGCAACAATACAAAATCTTTGGTCTGAATGTTACAGGGCAAACTGAGGCACTCCAGGATGCTCTAAATGGGTTCTGCCATCTGCTGCATAAAGACAAAACATACTCTAGTGCTTAAGATCTTCGATAGGAAAGAACTTGAATGCAATAATCAGTGTGCAATGGAGAGAAGAGAAAGAGTTTATATATAGTTTCAAAATCAAGCACCCTAAGTTACCTATCCTCTTGTGGGTAAATGCCCAATCAAACAGGATTGGCCTAAAGGCCACTGAGGCTCAGAGGGTCAGAAAGGGGCAGAAGGGTTAGGCAAATCTGTAAGGAAAAGGGCAAAATCAAAATCCAAGTCAAGATAAAGGCTACTATTGTCAGCCTCCCCATGGATCCCTCAAGCCATGTCTTTTTCAAGTGTCTACTTTCATGTCCCCCAGGTCTGTGATACCAGTTCAAGGCTAAGAAGGCAGAGTGGCTTTCTGCTCATAGAATTCTCCAGATTTCTAGGGTTTGATTTTTGTTGTCCCTTCATTTTGTTTCTTCATATTCCACATTAGCATGAAATCATCATACCACTCAGCTGTAATAAATAAAAAGATGAAATGTTGCCACTTTGCTACATTGTGGCTGAACTGGAGGGGATTTGCTAAGCTAAATAAATCAGAGGGAGAAGGACAAAGGCTGTGGAGAAATTCTAATACTTTTATAATGTGTGTAGGAATGTAAAATGATCAGCTTCTATGGAAAATAGCACGGAGGGTCCTTAAAAATTTAAAAACACGAGCCAATACTCCTACGTATGGCATATATCCAAAAGAATTGAGATCAGGATCTTGAAGCAGTATCTGCATTCTCATGTTCTTTGCGTCACATTCGCAATAGCTAACACGTGCAAACAATTGGGCCACATTTGCTTTTGTTCACTTATTTTTAAATCCCCTTTTTTTCATTATTCTGCAGCACTCAATAAACAGTTGTTGATGCAGTGAATATGTTGACTGGACTCAGCACTGTCTTGAAATAGTAACTTTTCTGCAATGAAACTCTTTCTGCCACATGCTAATTCTCACTAGTGGACAAAAAATTGTTGTTGCACATTATATGATTTCTTATCTCCAATAATAGTGCTGGAAAAGAGTTTGCAACAGGCCAAGTTATTTTCCCCCTTAACATTTTCTGGAAATAAATATGAATAAATTTCTCAGAGCATTCCAGGGTTTCTCTAATAACATTCCAAGGTTCCTCTAATCTGTTATACATTTATAGCACATAAATTTGTCGCCTTGACGTATTTATTCAACATATTTTTAGTCGGTACTTCTTTGGAGTATACTTTTAAGAACTGTATTATGTCTCTTAGTTGATTTTGACCCAGATTTTAAATATTTGGTGTTCATCTTTATAAAGCAGAATCCTTTTCTTATTCTTCCCAATTCCAAGCCATTTTACTTATCCACTCTTGCTTTTCTCATGTAAAGCTAATATTTTGAGGATTTACTTATGGCAGACATTCTAATAAGAATTTCTTTTTCAGATTAGTTCACATGACACACAAAACAGTGCTCTGAGATGGGTGGTATTATTAATTCCATTTACAAATGAAGAAACTGAGAGTAAGAGTATACTTTAACTAGCTCAAGGTCAAAAGTTTATTAAGTGGTGGGACAGATTCTGAGTCCAAAAGTCATCCTGTTTGTCAATTATATGAATTCAAATGGCTGTTTGAATGTTTGGCTTTAACAGATATCTATTGCTAGAATGATAAATACATTATGAATATTAAACTGTAAATTTGATGCTCAAGATAAAAAAATGAAATATTTCCCTACACACTTTTCATATTTCCTAATATTTAAGGATACTTTTATCAGTAGCTTTTAGAATGTGAGCAGCTTAGTTCACCAATTTACAAAACCAGATACCTAATAACTCCACTACCCACGTTGTCCAATACCCTTGAAGAGTCAAGAGGATACAACTAAAGCCAGGGGCTATTAGGGCTTATCCACTGATGTCTGGGGTGACTTTGATTCTCTTTCCCCTTCTTACTTTGTCTTGATAATGCATTTATCTATGATCTTCTGGAAGAACTGGAGCTCAATTGTAACGTTAATCCTTGCATGGCAAACTACTTATACTGGAGAGTGTTTGAGAAGTTAGAAGAATCATTTTAATAACCTAAGGAACACCGCTATTAAGATAGAATATTTTGGTTTTGCTTGCAACATCTACCTTTATCAGTTTAAATAGTGCATTTTACTGTTCTTGGTTATTTGTAATAATTGGTTATTACAAAATTAAATACTAACTTTTATATTCACATTTTCTTATTGGAGTGGTTTTTGCTCTCTAGGGGATACAGGAACTCCCCTGGGCCTATAGGGAATGTAGATCCTCTTGGGGGGATCTAGCTGACTCTTTGGGGTGTGCCCTCAAATCAGGAGTTCTTTAGGCTCAAGGTTATTTTGAACAAGAAGAATAAGGAGTTTCACTGGCTATATTGGAATGATGCAAATGGAAAAATTAACAAGAAGTAAGTGCTGACTTTCATGGTGAACGGAAATTGTTCAGAAATTCCCTAACCAGCAACAAAAGAGAAGCCAAAGGACAGAACTGAATTTAGAGAAATCTTAAGGGGGTGGAAAGACGTTTTCTCATATCACCGAGGGCTTATATTTTAAGATCTTTCCTGTATTTGCCAACCTCTGATATAAAGAGTTTAATTGAACTTCTTGAAGTGGAATGTAAAATGGGAGGATCAAAGTGACATGAAATATAGTGGAGGACTTTGGCCCCTTGTAGTGGGTGTGGTATGGTGATGTCTGTCTGTAAGGTGATGTTATACCGCAAATCATATACAACCTTATAAACCAATGTCACCTCAATAGAAAAAAAATACATTTTTGAAAAGCATACATTTTATAACATGAGAAAGGCTGAGATTTTTCAGTCAGTTCCAGATCAAATTTTAAGTTTAATTGGGGTCAATGCATAGTGATGATATCTGGAAACTTCTTTTCTGAGCATGATTATCCACTTCCTCAGGATCTCATAACTTTCCCCTCAATGCTACCAGCAGAGGTATCCTTCCTTCTTACATACTTTCATGTGAGAACGAGGCCTACTGTCTTTGAGTCTCAGTGGAGAGCTCTGGGTCTGCTATGTAGGTAGGAAGTCACAAATGAATCCTTCTGGGCATTTTTGTTGAGGTGGAAGAGAAAGAAACATTGCCAACTTGCCAGATATATTTTCTCAGTACACAGATCCTAAAATACTAAAGCACCTTGGTAGTAGAGATATAACTTTTCACTGATATGTAGTTAAATGGAAAATAATTTACTGTGTATATCTAAAATACTTCTTTGGACTAAGCCATTTGAGAGGGAAAAATTCATTAAAGGCAAAAATTATCACAGCTTGTATCCTTGATGCTACATGTGGCATAACTATTATCATGTGTTGTATGATATCCTCTCACTCCCCAACAAACTTTGGGGTATGTTCTTATGTGTGCATATATGCATATATGTAAATTTGTATGTCTACATGTTCTTTAGCAAGCACTTAAGCTGATACTTTTTAAGCTGGAGATGGGCAAGTTTTAATTTTTTGCTGAAAATTACTTGTAAATTAAGCTTTGGGATTTTCAGAACACAAGCTAACATATAAGCTTGGAAAATACCTGTTGAATTAATAAGGAACCCATGGAAAATGTGTTCTTTATGTAAGGATTGTAAGTTCTAGGTACAGGACTTGTTCTTTCCACCTGTCACTTTCATTCTAGTGACCAAGGGAGATTTCTGTTACTCATGGCATTTCCAGGAGGTATCCTCAGTCAGAGTGGGAGTAAAATCTCCGTAAGTGAGCACAATCCTTATTACTGCAGTGTGGTCTTCGGCCTCCCTAAGCACATATTCTCACTGCACAGTTGGTTACTTCACAGGAGGACAGAGTATTTGATGGAGAATAGGCTGAAGCAATTAAACTCGGATGAGAACAACTATCTTGCACCAAACTCTTATCTGTGATGTATTGAAATGGGACTATGCTTGCTAGACATATAATAATAGCTTCCTAGCTATCTTCTCTTATTTTGACATCTGACATAACTGAAAAAGTTTCCTTATATAAAGGACATTATTAATTACCAAAGCCTTATATGTAGAGTGGTAACATTTTGAAAAAAAAAATTAACGGAGGTATGAATAAAAATGAGAACTATGCCTGATTTTATTGTACAATGCATGCAACCTCAATTAGTAGAATACATCTAATATCAACAAGCACTTATCCTTAAATATTAAAGAATAGGTTAAATTTGTTTCGAGCATTTTAAATGATTGTGAGATAATTGCAGGAATAGAGTCAAACTTGGCTCACTAAGTTTGCTTTGATTTATGATTGCCAAAATAGCCCCTTCCGCCACCCTCATATGTGACAAAAGCACAGCAATATAGTTGTGAGTGTGAGGAACAGCTAGTAAGCACATCAAATACTCTTTCCTGAAGAGTTTGTGTGTGTGCCTCAGATAATTCTAGCTCCATTACAAGACAACATCTTGCCTGAGATGTCAGGGAAACATGCTCATTTTTCACCCTCTACCCCATAGATTAGCTTCTAAGAAAAATGTTAAATGTCAGGAAGTTTAATATTAAACAGCATAGATACTGGTGCTCAGAATACAGGCAGACCAGAAATGTGAAATCAGCTGTCCTCCCACAAATGAGCAGGAGGTATGCTTTAAAACAAACCAGGCTGGTTTCACAAATTTGAGTAAGTGCAGTCTGATGAAAGGAAGAAGATGCACCCCTTCTGAAAGGCGGAGGGACAGGCACCTTTGTCAGTTACATTACATCACATTGCTCTGACAACATGGTTAAATAATTCCTATAGATATTTGAGTGACTGTGAATCAAAGCAATTTGTCCCTTCTAATTTGTTTTGTAACAATGAAGTAGATTAGCTTATATCAGTACTTTCTGTGTAATAGTCAAGTAAAATGAAAGCTTCCAATTATCAGAATTCTTTTGACAAAAATTCAACCTATCTTGAATCAGTCAAGATATTTAAGGCAGTTGGGAAATTTCTGCAATTTTTTTTTGACTGATTGCATCTTTTCCTTGCTTCCATCAGCTTGTGTGTCCTTATGCCCAAGAAATTTCCAATATCTTGGTTCACAGTACAACTGTCTAGAAAGCAGTAAGATAAATGACTCCACCCATTTAGTGAGTGTTACTGAGGAGAGAAAATTAAAGGCACAGATATTTTGACACATTTTTTTGCTTTGAGGCAGTCCTATTCTTTATAGTACTATAAAGAATAATCCTATAAAGGATTATAGAATATTTCAATTAATATGCTTTTTTGCTCTTACAGCTTTCAGTACTCCCCTTTCAACTAACAACAAAATATGTTGTCAAACTCCTTAAAAGAATTTTTAAATTCTGAAATATATATCGTTACTACATGTGTTTATACAATACAATAATTATAAAATGAGAAAAACGGGGAGAGAAAAAGAGAGATTCACTTTGCTGGAAATGGAAGTCTATAACCTCTTGTGAATGTTAATTATGAAAAAAAGCAAATGACTAATTCTGAGAAATTTGTTTCATTACCCTTGTACTATGAATATAGAAAAGATCAGAATGCAGACATTTAGAGAACTAGTGTAACTTCAAACGAAGATGAACCAAGAAAATGACAAATCCAAAAAGGCATCATCATAGAAAGAATTCCTACTAATTGGATATGATACAACCGTGAAATATAAATAAAAGTGCTAAATGTGATTACATGAAATGAATCCATATAAGTGAAATTCAGATGTGAAGTCAAGAAACTCTAGGTTTCCATGGAATTCATTGGAGCTTGCCTGGGGGAGAGAGGTGGGGAAAGACGCATCAAGTAGGGAAAGGGAGATGCTGACTCAATGAGTTTCTAAGTCTCTTTCCCTTCATTCTTTTTTGCATGTTGGATGCTACATGATGTAGTATTAAAAAGAATATGAAAGTCACTGATTTTATATGTGGGTACTAGAGTAAGTGATACAAGTGTATATAAACTTTTTAATCCTGGGCAGGTTACGCAGTCTCTTTGAAGCCTCAGTTTCTTCATCTATCAAATGGGAATAATATTTGTTCTTACCTGTCAGTGTTATGACATTCAATGCATAAATATGTGAAGCTCCCTTAAGACAATGTTGCCATCAGACTTAATGAATGTTTGAATTATTACTTAATACAATATAAAACTATACATCCTTCATCAGAGGAAAAAGAAAACATATTGTTTAAAAAAAAATCAGAAACGGTCCATTTAATAAGAGGTTTTTCACCTAAAGTACATAGCAGAAAAGAGTAAATGTAAAATGTGAAACAAACAACAAATCTCCCAGCTAGTTGCCATTAAGGAAGAAATTTGGGACGTATATGAACAATGTCAAGGGCAATGACCTTTGCACCAGGTGGCAGGTAATATCAGGTCATAATGGAAATAGCTTTTCTTGTTTCACACATTGTTTCTATGTTTTTGGTCATGACTAAACTTTTCAAATGTGTTGTCTCATTTTACTCAGTGGATTCACTTCCTTTTATATTGTTAATTCTGTCACCATGATTCCACCAAAACTGTTCTTAGTATTGTTACCAATTAATTTCATGTAACCTGGCACACATCACAGCTGAGAATGTCCTTGCTTTGAGAATGTTGCTTGAACCTCCAGGAGATGATGCTCTTAGGGTTTCTCTTTGTCTCTGATTATTCTTCTACTCAGCTTCCAAATGTGAAGCTGAGCAGAGCTGGATTCTAGGCCTTTGTCTACCCTTTGTCTTCACTGTATCCATTCATCTTGGCTATAATTTTATAATATATGCTGGAAACTCCAAAGCTCACTCCCCGTGGGGCTATATCTTCTGTGGGGACTACCTGATATCTTCATGTAGCTGTCTAACAGGGTTCTCAAATACAATATGCCCCAAACAAAATCCTTGATTTCCCTCTTTTTACCAAATCCAATTATATTTTAGTCCTATTTATCACAGTAAAATAAATTACTACCTAATAAGTTGCTGAAGCCAGACATCTAAGAATTATCTTGATTATTTTTTCTAAATTACCCATGTATTAGTGAGTCCTACGGTAACCTCATCAAGAAAAAATGACAATTTCCATTTACCATCACCCTACAGGATGCAGTAGGGTTCCTTGTTGAATACATGCTGATCTCCCTCTTATACTCTTGTTTCCCTTGCATATTCTCTACTCTGTGACCAAAATAATCCTTTTAAGCTATACGTATTTGTAATTTGAATATAAATAAGTAAACATATCTGTGTTTATAATATACTCCCCAGTTGTGGAAAGAATAAGTTCATTTCATACTAGACTGTATTGAAGACTATATGCTAAAAGGAAGTGTATTAACAGATTAGTGCTTCAAAAGCTGAAAAAATAAGATACACATCAGACCAATAATCTGAAAATATAGAAAAATATTCATTTTAAAAGACATGGGAAGATTATAAGGAAATTCATTATATAATGTTTAAGTTTAATATTACATTTATAAACTATAATCTCATTCTATGATGAGTGAGTTTTGGCTTTCTTAGGGAACTCTATTTTCATCTTTATAACTAAATGAGAAAACCTGTTTAAGTTCTATAATGCTTCAAAGTTGTTATTCTGTGTGAATATGTATCATATTACAGGTAGCACCTTATGATAATGGAATACTGTAACAGCCTTAACAAATCACTTAACAAAACATCCATTAGTGAAATATGTGGGGTGACTTAATCCTGTATCTATTGCTTCCCTCTATATGAAAGGTCAACATAGGAACCTTCTAAGCTTTAAAATTTTGTCATTCAAAAAAACTTGACAGTTTGGCAGGTACTTACACAGGGTCATGGTCCCTGTATTCTATTCAGTTCTTGAAGGTCAAAGTTAAGAAGGCAAATCATCTTAGATGGTAATAATAGTTCCAAATTACATTGAACTCTGCTTAACATCTCCTGATCCTCATAAATTAGAACCTGTTTCAATGTTCAGAAAAGCTCCAGACCTGAATCTTATTGGCTATACTGTGATTTTGGACACTATTTTCAGTTCTCTGGGTCTTGGTTTTTCTGATCTATGGAACAAGAAGACAAAACTAGATAGGTGTCAATATTTGTCAGGATCTCAAAAGATGTAGAATTTTGACTTGTTGCATGTTTCTTTTTAAAAGTAATTTATTATAAAAGATTAACAGGTAGGCCACCTAAGAGAACACTGCATATTATAGGGACTGTTTTGTACTTATGACTTGTCAGAGATATCTAACTCTATAGTTAATCATTGAATAGTGTAATAGGCTTAACTATTTTTTACAATTTTTCTTTGCAGTGGAATTTCTATCTTAAATAGATGCTGTATATAGTTGTATTCAGAACTAAGGAAATAACCAAGTGGCAGTCTTAAAAATGCCTGCTTAGAGTGGCCATTTTTAATTTTTTTCACATTGCTTTGCATTCAGGTATTTGAGCTCCCAGACATGACTATATGTATATTCTTTTCTAAGTTATTATGTAAATTTTTTATATATACCTTGTCATGATGATAATATACTGGGAAATACATGTTTTCCAAAAGGAAAAAGGCATGGTTTAAATTTCAGCTCTGATATACCAGCTCTGAACATTGGTCATCAGCTATAAAAACAGAAATACTGGTACCTGTCTCATGGGGTGTAAATATGTAACATAGGTGTTTATATGATAATATATGTAAAATAGCTGGGATAGAGCTTATATAAAATAAGTGTTCCCAAATGTTAGAGTTTGCCAGTGAATTATGATATAAGTGTAAAACACAGTATAGCAGAACAGGGTGACTAGAAGGATTTTGAACTAAGTATTTTAAACTGTATCTTAAGAAAACTTTCCTTAAATTAAACTTGAATTCTGCATATTTAAAAAGACATGTCAATTTTTAGGAAAAGTGGATCCAGTAGAGTCAACTTTGTGAAATAATTAAAAAAGCTATGAGACTTCAAATCAGTGAGCTTACAGGGCACCCAGGCAGAAGGACCAAGCCTTTCAGAAGTGGAACAAAATTCACTTCAAAATAATTTTATTAAGGTTTTAAGTTGCTTGGTGTTCCCTGTTAATATGGGAATCACAAAACTCTGTTCTTAACTGTTAATTTCTGCAGAGTATAAGAATCTAAGTAAATGTTATTTATACACATGTGATAAAGGATGGAAGAGAAGTGCTAAATATAATTCTGAATATTAGATTCAGAGAAATACAAAAAATTGAAACTTAAATAAATTCAAACTTATTGATTTCTAAAACCCAAAGACATATATTTTTTGTAAATCCTTAATTTTTAATCATATAATTTAATTAGTTTTTCCTCTCCACATTCACCTCCCAAACACCAACGTCATTGCAATGACAGCTCTAAATTAACATTAATTTGGTATCTCATTTAAAAGAATTTCCCCACTTATTCATGTATCTCTATAATTATAAAACATTAGAATATTAAAGGTAAAATATCTGGAAATAACCTATTTGTGTTAGAAAGTACTAATACAAACTTCGTTTTGTTTTTGTTTTTGATTTTTTTGAGAAATAAAATGGAAAGTTGAGTAGCAAAGGCCTTGATGCACAAACCATTTTGTTACCTCCCTGATTTTCCTGTTCCAAAAATCTCATTTATTTATACACTTCTACCAAAAACTGCTCAAGAACACTGAATTGCCAAATACAAGTTATCACTTCTGAATAAAATATCTTTGCCTCAAACACTGAAAACATGAGACTGTTTACAGACATAATTTTCATACAGAGTTGTCTTATTTTAAATGATCATGGAAAGCTAAGACAACACATTGGAGTATTGCTGGTAAATACATCTTTGTATTTAACATCAACAACAAAAAAAAGTTTTGGGTTTTTTTTACCTCCATGAAAAGATTTGTGACACCTCTTCCCATCTCCACCCCCCCAACCCATGTCCCAATGAGGAAGATGACTTGAGAGAAGCCTAGCCTGTAAAACAATTCAGTTAGATAACTCAGGATGAGCTGCTGTCATGCTCTTTTGATACCAAGCTGTCATTCTCTTGAGAGTCCCCTAAAGCAGTGTGAATCTGCTTTAGAAGGGAGTTTAGAAAAAAAAAAAAATTTGTTGTTTCACCCACACTTAATTTTCATGCTACCGATTGTCTTTGGAATAGTGTGGTTAACATCAGAACGGGAACTACAGAAGAAAATGTCTCCCTCTGACATTTTGAACTTGGAGGTGGTTGTTTACAGATAAAATGTGAGCGGGAACAATCAGAAACCAGCCTGCAACTGCTTAGGTCCAGCTGCAGGAAGATCATTTTACTCTGGAACACATGAATTCAAAGTCCTTTTAATCCCTGGGCCAGCACAAATCACTGCCTCCAGCAGTTAAAATATGATAGAATTGTCACTGCCTGCATTCAAAGGGTGAACCAGGAAAAGTAAAGATCATCAGGAGACACTAGGGAAAGCTCTGGATACAGGTGAGGAATCAGAGAAGTTGTTTTGTAAAGAATGACGGCAGCTTCTCTGGTTCAGACTGTGACTTTTTGGTTGTGGCCTCCCTGAACATCAAACAGAAAACCTACAACCTCATTCCAAGAATGCACATGGGGAGCTAACAAGAACTAAATAAACAATGCTCTGTTTGCTCAAATATTTAGCAAATAGCTCAGGGATTACCGCATACAACATCATTGAGAATTTAGCCAATTCTCAAAGATGTTTTTCTGCTCTACTAATAAAACAATTCATGTATGTATAATGGCACATTGTAATTATTTCCACATGGTTAGCACTTAGATAAAACCTGAGGGAGGAAAGTCAACATTTGCTGAAATTTTATCAGAAATCAACATTTATTGCTGCAGAGTTAAAACCCAAATCCAAAACAGGATAAAGCCAATGGTATCAATCATCTGATATGTCAGTATCTATTTTTATTCTACTTATTTCTCCTTATCATTATTTTTTCTGGTAATGACCTAGGTAGATGGATGATAAAGTTAGAGGAAGTAACACATTGAAGTTTTACGGATAAACATCTTACTAAGGGTTTAGGGGTGGGTCTCTGTCAACTTTAGCCATAAATTCTCAGCAAAACATGACTTGCAATGCAAACATTTGTAGTGGGAGAAACCTCAAAGAGTATTTTTTCATTGAGCATCTGGGTGATGGGACTATATCCAAGTGATGATGATTTGTGACTCTAATCTCAAAGCCTTGTTCTGGGATTATTCATTCTTGCTTCAGCAATTAATTTACATAGTTGAATTTTGACATGAGGTATAGCTGAATACAAGAGAATAAAACTTTTCAGTTTTATAGAGCATAATCATTCCATGTAAAAAGAAGTTACAGATCTTGAAAAGAGTTAGTCATTTTACCTAAATTTTAAATTATGTCTGTCTATGGTTTGGAACCAAGTAATGATATGGATTATTTTGAGTGATTTTTTTAAATTTATATATATTTGACATCAATTGTAATCCACATGTATTCCCCATCACCATATCACCAGTGCACCATCACCTCAGTCCCCGTGCTCCCTATTTTGAGTGATTTCATATGTCTTCTACTGGTGACCAAAATTCAACCTATTGAATAGAAGTTAGTACTTTTAATGTTAAAAATCAAATGGATTGGAATATATTTCCCTTTGTAATTTTATCCACTTTAAGAATGAAAGTCAAACTTTTGATTAATCATTCCTTCACTTAGTAATTATTAATTAGATGCCTACTATGTGCCAGGACTGTTCTAGCAGCAGAAACAGAAGTAGGCAGAACAAAGTCTCTGATTGATTAGCGTATTTTGTAGGAAAGAATCAATAAACAAATTGTGTGTGTATATATGTATGGATATTTATATAATATATGTAATGCACATTATGAAGAAAAATAAAGGAGTTAGAAGGGAGATATTGAAAGTGATTAGTGGGAGGTACTCTTGTATGTGGTGTCTGGGAAAACTTTAACATTTAAGGGGAGACTTAAGAGGAAAAAATGAACCATGAAAAAGTCTGGAATCTAGAAGAGTCAGAGGAAGACAAAATCTGAGACTCTAATGCAGGCCTAAATTTGCCTTATTTGAGGAAAATTTAGAAAATCAATGTTGTTTGAAATCAGTGAGTGAATAGAGAGAGGAAAGAAATAAATTTAGAGCATACTTATTTCTCCTTATCACTATTTTTTTCTGATTGTGACTTGGGTAGATGGATGGTAAAGTTACAGGAAATAACACATTGACATTTTACAGATAAACACCTTGTTAAGTGTTTAGGGTGGGTCTCTGTCAACTTTAACCATAAATTCTAAGCAATTAAGATTTGGATTTTATGTAACCATGATGAGGATCACTGAAAGATCTGGAAGAGTGACGTTAAATGGTGAAGATTTTTACAAGTCTCTCTGCCTGTTTTGTGGAAGAATAGCTGTGAAGGAGACCAAGGATGGAAGTGGGAAACCAAACAGAAGGGTGTCATGTTATTCTGACTGTAGACAATGGTGGTGTGTGTCACAGCTATTGCAGTAGAGTGAGAACTGGTTTAATTTTAGATCTATTTCAAAGCCAGGAATGACAGAAAATTTCCAATACATTTGGTAGGTTTAAGAAAAGTTAGGAAATTGAAGATGATTCTAAAGTACTTGGTCAGAGTCACTGGAAATAGTTGAGCTTGTTATTTTTTTCTTAAGCATTAATTAAATGCAGACTTGTGCTAGGCACTGTATTAGGTGCTTGAGCTATGTCAGTGAGCAAAACAGTCAAAGATCCTTGGAAGAAATGGACCATAAAACTGACCACAGCTATATTTTAAAGTACAGTAGAAGGCATTGTGGGAAAAAAGAAAATAATAGGGAAGCTTAAGGAGGCTGGGTAGTAGAACAGACTTCTTATTAAATGGGGCAATCAGGATAGGCCTCACTCAGGATAGGCAAACTGTGGTTCTAGTTCAGGGAGATGGAGGAAGAGGTTAACCCAGAGACCTGATTGTGTAGGGATTTAAGACCATAGGTATTTTTCTTCTAAATGAAATGTGCAATCATTTTAGGGTTATATGAGCAGAGAAATGACAGGTTCTGTCTTATGTTTCAAATTTATTCTGGCTGCTTCTCTTGGGAATATACTAGAGGGCAGTAAACTTAGAGCAAGGAGACTTCTTTGGGTGCGATAGCAATAACCAGATGAGAACTGAGGGTGGCTTGAACAATTGAACAGTGAAAGGGGAAACAAATGGCCAGACTCTGGATATACATAAAAGTAGAGTTCTTTTGATTTTCAAAAAGTTAGGGAATAGTGATTAGGGGACTTAAAAATAATGAGTAGGGGCCATTAGGGAAAAAATGGTGTTGACATTGACTGAGTTGATGACCTGATTTGAGAGTGATCTGGGAAAGATCAGGAATTTAGATTTGAACAGTTTAGGTTTGAGATACCTAGGAGATATCAAAGTGAAGGAATTGGCTAGAAGTTGGATATTCACATCAGGATAATATTTTGAGGTGGAGATATATATTCTTAGATGGACATAAAAGCACTGAGTTTAGAACTATGCACAATGGATAAGGTTACCTAGGGGACAAATAGAATTAGAACAGAAACAGAATAGAAATAGAAATTGAAGGAGGTCAAAGACTGAAGCCTTGGGCAATTCAATATTTAGAAGCAGAAAAAAGAGGAGAAACTATCAAAGGAACCACTGAGGTAGGGAAAGAGCCAAATGGATTTATTCTCAACTAAAGAAAGTGTATCAGAGAAAGACGGAGTGATAATGGCTGCTGGGAAGTCAAGTATGATGACTGATAAGTGGATATAGCAATGTAGATGTTATTACTTCAGGAGTAGGGAAGAAATATTTGAAGAAAATGCGGATGTTGGGGAACAGAAAGACTGTTTCCTAAAGGGAGGAATACTAGAGGATGAGCAGGTATGGGCTGAGGACAAAAGGATCAACCCAAATGAATGGATCTGCTCTTGCTGGCCACATGCAGCTAAGTTCTTAGGAAAATCTGAAGGAACACTTAATCTTTTATTTTCTCAATGATTAGCACTTAATCATTTCATTAAAATATTGTATTCAGAATCAATTTTGTATTTCCATGGTAAAGCTTCTGAAAACTCATCTTGCCAAAAGAAATATGAATCCCTTGTAGGGTTTTTATGACTCAGAGACAAAGGATAGCTTTCTTTTTATTGAATTATTTGTGTTACTGAGTCTGGATATGCTCTGAATCTCATTTTGTAATAAGTTAATATTTATTGTAGTACAAGCACTATAATGCAGTGGTTGGCATCGAGTTAACTATAAAAATAATTGGATTGTATATATACCTTCCCAAAAGAAAGGCAAAGATTGTGATTATACAAATACTTTGTAAATATTTTGTGATCTCTCAGGAGCAGTTGTTTTATGTTTAACTCTTGTTTGTACTTCCTACTCTCCATTAAGCATTTTGATCACTGCCGCCAAGTTGACCCTTTGAGGAATGATACACTGCAGAGCTCTGTCATCTTAATTAAAATCTATGAATAGTTTAGTGCAAATCAAACCATTCCTTTTATAAATAAAGGCATTTAAATATCTGTGTAAGAATTGCAATTTGTAAATTTCAAATATCTATTTTATTCCCACTTTATTAATTTTAGTGCAAATTTTATTGGAAAATTTTAGAGATTTTTATCTAAATTTCTCTAGATGTATCACATTTGTCCATATGTACAACTTAATTTGTTCAATTTTATTTAAGCTTTACAGCATGAAATCGGTCATGTGTTATTTTAAAATCTAACTTATTTTCATGTGAAAAAATGTGCCTATGATCTTATAACCTTCTCATTTGAAGTATCTTTAAAAACAGAAGACTGAGTAAATATTTTGAACTACAGGGAATTAGATAGCTTAGTTACTAAACTAAATAGGTGCTTCTTGAAAGAAACATCTGAATGTACGATAATTACTTAGTGCTTCAGATGAACATCACAGAACATTCTTTCCAAAAAATTCTCCTTAGCTAGTTTGCTTTCTCTTCTAGCTTAGAAGCAGGCACATACCTTTTAAATCACTGCAAAGCAGCTAAACATATTTTTGGTTCTTAAGGCTCTGATGAAGATTTGGAACATCAATTAGTACAAGCAAGAACTTAATTTTTGCAAATGTTGGTGGTAAAACCTTAAGTCATAAGTTCCCATCAGAAATAAAGTAATAAAAGGCTCTCTGAGTCTGCTATTTCAGAATCTATCATTTGCATACACACTTTCTTCAGCCCTGCCATTGTCTTTAGATTTGTGTCTCTCCCTCTTTTATCTTGTGAAATGGCAGAATAGAGACTTGTAATCAATAGTTTTATGATGTACATAGTTAAGTGTTTTGGTGTTAAGACATTGCTACCAAATCTCCTTAGGTCAGTTTATTCCTTTTTAAACTTATTTTGCTATTTATAGAATACAAAGCAGAACTGGGATATGGGGAAACTACTCAATTTCCTATTATTCTACTGGAGTATGCACCCATATAATCATTAGACATCATTGTGCTCCTACAATTTGCCAAGTGTTCTGCAAATAAAAAGAGAGAAGACAGTCTTTTCTTAATGAAATTAGAGGTTAGTGTTATCATTTTAGTTTTTAAGTCTGACCAGATAAAAATTATTATTCAATGATGTAGCACAGTTTGCTTTTCTCACCTTTTGCACACTCTGAAGTTATGACTTGTGTCCCTCTGCCAGCAGATCTCTAGAGAAGGGTTGAGTGGTAGCTGGAGGAGTTAAGCTTGTATGCAGAACCAGAAGTGAAGGGCAACTGGAGGACAGGGATGAGGCTCAAGTGCTTGGGCTGCAGGGAATTACAGTCAGTTCTGTCCTAAGGCTTGTTCTAAAAACATGAATTTGTTTTAACATAATGGAATGTACATGATATTAGGCAACAATGGAAACAGAGCATTCTGTGTTTGCTTGTGCACAGTTTCACCCACAAGAAATTCGAAGGCAAAAGCAGGAAATTAAATCAACTGAATCATATATGTTTGTGACACAAAAACCACAAACCTCAAACCGGGAACCTTAGTTCACCACTGTGTTATAAATCACACTCATTCATACCTGCTGCTTCCCTCTATTTCAGCTGATCTTTCATCTTCAAAATAGCTCACGAGCAGTCACACTTGCTATGCCCACTTTCTCAAGTAAGCTGCTGGTCTTTTAAAGATAAAGTGCCCTATTAAATGTAGTACAAATGTATTTCTTAACCACTGAGGTATAAAATTGTGCAACTGTATCTGTTAAATTTCTATCTTTTCTATGTGTCATTAACAATGCTTTTAAGTGTTGTTCTCTTAATTCCACTTTCCATTAATCCCTTTGGTATTACTTGTACAATTTTGAATACTAACAGCGATTTTAAGAAACATATCACATTGTAACAAATTGTATTTTTTTCTGTATTGCCATATATCTCATATATTGCCATATATCTCATATATTGCCATATATCTCATATATCTCACATCCCATATAGCTCATATCTCTTCCATATATTGGAAGAAGGCCCAAACTGGGAACAAAATGATTTGGGAAGGAAACAATAATTTGTGCCCTAGTATTGTAGACTATGTGTTGTCCTTAACAATATTTGGAAAACAGAAGTAGAGAATTTGAATGATATTAAAACCACTGCTCTAGGGAAAATGGAAAAGTCAGAGAATGGGAAGCTGAAGCCAAAGTCAAAGTGTGACTGTGGAATATGACATTGGTCATCTGGCCCACTCCTGGACCATCTAAGTAGTTTCCTGGGAACTCAGTTGAAACCAGATGTGCATATTTGACAACAGAATCGATTCCTTAGCCTGACTATGACCACGCAGAGTAGCTCTTTAGTTATGCTGAAAGCAATGGGAAATTTCTAAATATGATTTAAAAAATCTCATTCTCTAGGCTTGTAAACATGACCATGGACTAAAAAGACCCGTGAAGTTGTCTGTAAAGTAAATAGCTGGTGGCTATGAATAGCTTTTGAAGAGAGGACCAATGATCAAACCTAAATATGGTGATTACATAACTTTCCTAGTTAAAAAAGAGACAGTTTAGCAGATAAAGGATAGTTTGCTGTTCTTGAGGTGTTCTAAAGAAGATATTAATTGAATTAACTCCATTTTTTTTACCTACATGATATTATTGGATAGAAATGTTGCGATATTAAAAATATTTTCTAAAAGCCAGAATAATGTTGCTGACAGTTATCTTTTTCAAATTGTTCATTGATAGATGTAAAAGAGGGTGAGTGACTACAAATGTTTCTCAGTAAAACTTTCCTTTGCTGTATCGTGCCTCCTCCTGCTGAGCTTGGGAAGCTGAACTCTGTTTCTGGTGTAGTTTTTCTTGGTTTTTAATGAAATCACAGAGTTGAAGAATGTGACAGGAAGTTACTTTGTAATTTTTTTCCCTTGTGCTTAACATCTCAGATGAGATGAATGCATCATATATTTATTCATTCCTATTGCATAGTTCAAATCCATCATTTATTTTTGTGACTTTTTGTTTTGTTGTTGTTGTTGCATGGAAACCTCCTCACTTATGATTTTTCCCTTGGTTGTGAGACATACTTTGACACTACTGGCCTTCCATGATATTGTACCTAAAGAGATTGTGCCACCAGGCAGAACGAAAAACAAACTATAATCTAAGTCTTAAAATTAGTTTTAACTCCTAAAGTGATGATATATAGAATTTCTTTTTTGAATGTGGAAGATTGTCTTAATACCTATTAACCTCTATTCTTTTCTCAAGTCCCAACAGTGACAGTTACAGAATTATTTTTAGAAAGACTCAAAAAGTGGAAAGGAGAAAGGTTTATCAAATGGCAGAATCCTAGAAGGCCTGGTTTCTTCAAATAACCCTCTTTAGTCCAGGGCTCTAGGATTAAAGAGCTGCCTACATGGACCTGAAAGTTCCAGCTCTGGCGTTTTTGTCCTTGGGTATCTGCTAGATGATTGTTGCAATGAGGAGACGTGAGCTGGGGATCCCGGACTCCACCATCTAGATGACATCCCTCTTCTAACCATCTTTTACCTCACTTCACGATGTGCCTGGTACCATGGCTAGCTCCAGGGCCCTTTGTATGTTTACCTCAGGAATCAGTCTTTTCTGGGAAATTTGACTAAACCAGTGGGGAAACAAATAGAGACATCATAGTTTTCAAGCAAAAAATTCCAGCAGAAACTCTCAGCTGATGAATCTCATCAGATACATGAATTGTCTAGTTGTTGTTTTTTAAATATAAAATACTCAAGGTCACTGGTTATCTGAAAAAAGTTTCTTATAATAATAATGTTGACAATAAAGAAAGTGAACAAAGCAAACAGAAAACAACTTGATAGAAACCAAAATCATGGAGGGAGGGAAAAAAAAAACACCTTTTATAGGGGAACCAAATAAGGGATCAGAAAAAAAATGATTAAAAAAACCCTAGAAGGTTTTTTTTTAAATCAGAGACATTCTGCAGGGGAGTGGGGGAGAGGGATAAAAATGGGCTGGGAAGAGCACAGGGGACTATGGTGATGGTTCACAGGTGAACTGGTAGTGAGAATTTTACAGGTACTACATCTGAGAGGAAAAAGCAAACATTGTACAAAAATGAACAATGATATATATATATAACATATATGTATATATGTCATTCTGTTTCCCAGTTGTTAGAATTTATAAACTAATGTTATATATAACATATATATGTATATAAAGACAAACCAAACCACTTATTTCAACAGAAAGCTAAAAGCAGATTTTTGATTCATGCAACAAAGCAAGTTCTGCATAAATAGGACAATCAATGAATTAAAAAAAGAACCAGGCAATAACAATATGATAAAAATGAAAATTCAACAGGAGTTACAGGACAATCAGAAAGAGAAAATAAATTAATTTTAGCTTATAAATTCTAACAACTGAAAAACAGAAAAAAAGAAAGGAGAAGAAATTACCAAAGGAAAACTTTCAAGAAATCACCCAGAATTGTGGAATATGAGTTTGTAGAAAAAAATGGACCACCAGTGTACTGAAAATCTATAAAAATAGAACCACACCGAACTCTTAATTGTGAATTTCAAATACTGAGGCAAAAAGAAGAACCGCCTATGAAGGGTTCAAATGAAAGATCAAAAATCAGAATGACATTAGTAGACTTTTCAAAAACACTGGAAGCAAGACATCAGCAACACTATCTTAAATATCTGGAGGGGAAATGATTTATAATAGAGAATAGGATATTTTCAGACCAACACTTTGTAAAATTTATTTCCCACACAAATGCTTTTTTAAGATGCTATGTGCTCGGGGCCTCCCTGATGGCGCAAGGGGTTGAGTGCCACACTGTGGGGCTTCTGCATCCACTGCAGTGTGAGTTTGATCCCTGGCCAGGGAGGAGACACGCATGGTGCAGCAGACCTCTCCTGCCTCACCCACGGCTCCCCTCAGCAGTGTACTTGAGTCGATATGCCTGTTTTGCTCCCCACTCTGTCTCTTCTTATCCCTCCCCCCATGCCTCTGTCCTGTACCCCAGGTCTTATATGCATAAATAAATAACAAAGCTTAAAAAAATTATGAAAAGATGCTATGTGCTCTACCAAAAAATGAAGTAAACTAACAATGAAGAAGACACAGGATCTGGGCGTGAAGGTCGAACTTTTAGTTAGTAGTTAAGGAAGAACCAGCTGGGGAGAAGTTCCAGGAAAAAGCTGTCCATGTCAGAAGAGGCCAAAACAGAACATCTCCCGTGAGGTGAACTTTTGATAAGGGTATCTCAAGTGCTTAACACTTCTGAGAGGATATTTAAACACTTGAGGGAGAATTTGTCAATCAGCCTTAGGTTTATGTACAAAACAAAGCAACCCAAACTGTGGCCATTATTAACTTCAGGTGAAACAATGATATTGACTGAGAAAGGAAAATTTATAGATTAACGCATGACCCACCATTTATATAATACATGTAATTACCTTACATAATAAAGTAATATAGGAATCAATTTGTCAATTTGTAGTATCATTCAAGCATGTGCAGTTATAACTTCAACAAAGTTATAAATTTGGGGCAAAAAACTAAACTGAAAAAAGTAGAATAAAAGAACCAAGAAAAGAAAAGCACATGCTGTTTAGTCAGATTTCTGCCCAAGTAATTTTCTTTTTTAAGAAGTCTGACATTAATCTTTTAGCTAATCTGCCAAGATTGTGGATTTATTTTTAATGGATTTCTGTGGAAAAGAACATTAAAGTGAACATGCTCCCCAGAATTTGAGTGAGTAAATTGTTTCCCAACAAAAAAGATTTATGGTGAAAGAATGATTTGCTGATCTGCTATGTGAAAACAGCAATGGTTATTTTGAAAATTGAGTTTTTGGAAAGTTTCATGATCCCAGAGCTTCTTTGGAGGGTGAATCCTGTCATGAAACAGAGTGTTTAGCACCTGCGCCTGGTGTTTGGTGCTTTGGTATACCAGCACCTGTGAACTTATCAAGTGAAATGATTTTCTGTTCCTAAATATAAATTCATTATCTGATGATTCACAAACAGAAATGTTCTCACTTAATAGCAACCAAGCCAGAAAAAAAATCCTTAAATGTCATAAAATTCAGATGTAACTTTATGTGTGGGTGTTTATATGGTTAAAAACTTTAATATATTTATTACCTTATATGTATATATCATGTCTAACTTTATCAAGGCACCTGGAGGGAAGTTACTGATAAACACCTGTCCTGTTTTTTCAGCTTTGTGAAGTGATGCTTTTGCAAGGAGCACAGATTCTCCCTTATCCAAGTTCGACTTGATGTTACTCAACTTAAGTCTTGTTATAGACTGCCTAATGTACTAATTCTTGTCTTGGAGCATCCAAAGTCATTTTTTCCTATATAATATTAAATCCTTCCTGAGAGGGTAGATGGAAGGCAGGTGAGATGGTGATGGGTATCAGGTGCTGGGAGAGGTATTAGGCATTGAGTTAGACAGCGGTAAAGACAGAAGATGAGGCAGAGACAGTGCTTGCTGGTGTTCTGGATTCTCTGAGAGTTCCCATTTAGTTGCTTGTGAATGTGTGCCTGGTTTCTGCACTAATCAAGTTGTCATTGCTCAGTATTTCATCATGCAGTACCTAATGATGTGAGTTCAGAGAATCAGCAATTAGGCTGAGTAGTGGAGGGTTAGAAAGGACATTCCTTCTAACCCCTCTTGTTTCTTTTTGCAGTTACATTAACATTACATAGATTAGTAGGATGAAATAAATGTAATCACATGTATTTGGAAGCTATGTGGATACATTACAAAGTAAGTAGTTAGACATGAAGATGTTTATGCTAAGCTAAGGAATGAGATGGAGCCTGGGATCTCGTGGAGAGAGGAGGGTGCCACACTACAAATGCCAGGTACTCCCTACTGAGGTGTTTGCCCTGTCATGAAAATAGGTTTCTCTGACAGAAAAGTATTTCTAGAGATAAACTTAAATATGGGAAATCCTCTCAATTTTCTTTCTTCTAGAAGTTAGAGGAATGGCAAAAACTTTCTTTTGAGCCTGCGGGGCCTCAGTCAGACTTGGTTTGAAATAATTCACATGCCAGTGACACTTGCTGGAAAGACCCGTTCAAAACAGGCCAGTGGGTTGGCCTTTGGCAAGTCTGTTTCCTCTTCTGTAAAGTGGTGTGAACAATGGCGCGCTGCTTCAAAGATCAAATGTGACAATGTACAGAAAGTGCTCAGCAACTTCCCTGGCATGGAGTAAGCATTTAATAAATACTAGAAAAATTATGGTCCATGGGATGAGAGTTCATTTTCTTTCTGGCTTCTTTTCTCATGTCTGACTGTAGTAAAGTGTATGTTTGAAGGAAGTTTTATGCCTTGGCAATTAGAATAGAGAGATTTCTAAATGTGAATCAGGGTATTTCACCCTGGTGAAACCAGAGAGGATGATGTGGAGAGAAGTGGAAGTCCAGGTAGCATCACAAACTTGAAGTCCTGTGTGTTTGGTCTCTGTGTTCAGCCTCTCAAGGGAAGAGAGTGAGGCATCTGCTTTGTCCTTTAGGCATAAAGCACACTGGAAATCACATCACATCATTTCATTTCAGTTTAGTTCCATTCAATTCAGTTTATTTTAGTTCATTTCATGCTTCAGCCAGTTGTAGAATGAAACTAGATACAAAAATAGCACGAATTATTGGAGGGTTCTGATCTTAGGTAATTGTGGTTTGAAGAAAAAAGTCTGCTCATCAGGCTAATTTTTCTATTTTAATTATATATATATATAAAGATGTGGGGAGTAAAATGGACAAGGTGTAGCAATTGCTTAATCATAAAAAGAAAATTTTATGAAATTGATCAAGAATAAAGTATTTCCCAGGAAGGGAAATTTATATACCCACCAAAGGAATTCTTTATTTCTATTTTCTGTGTATTTTCTAGCTTATTTGTGATTGCGGTCACTGTAGTAGCAAAATCATCATATTAAATATATCCACTATGTTAAATATAATACAAACAATTGAATAAATTAAAGTAGGAAGTTAAATATAGTGAAACATAAAATTGGACTTTTAGTGGGCAACTTAACATGCACATATGTTGATTTTTCATGGTATATACCTGAAATTTATAAAATGTTTTATAAAGGCATCATGCAATATTCTTTAGATAAAAAGTTAAATATCTGTACATTCAATGTACATGAATATAAAAATAAGTTTGCTTTTGACTTGCAGAAATAATCATATCTATGTACATATACATTTTTCTTAAACTACCAGGAACAAATCTGCAGGTTAACAATGTCAGATTTATAACCCACAAATCCTAGGAGATCCTGACATGAAAGGTTCAGAGTGTTCATCAGACCCTGATTCAGGGTCTGGATGCAGATGGGCCAGAGCATAGAGTAGAAAAGAGTCACTCACCTCTCAAATGCACATGCTGAATCAGGATCAGTCAACACAAGGCATTGTGGGGCTCAGTCAAGCATCCAACTTGCAAAAACCTAATGAGTCACAGATCACTAGGGACAAACCTGTAGTCTGATGAAGTCATATTTATTGATTTTCAGAAAGGCAGGTCTATGAAAGGAGCCCAAAAATGCAGCTTGACAAAGACAAGTAGCTTAGAAGGTTTGGGTTCTCCATTAGGGGTCTGAGGCAAACCAAGGGAAACCAGTGGGGATGGCTTCTGGATTCCTTCCTCTTTCTGTGATGGGATTAGTTGATGAGATTGATGAGACATTATGACAGGCAAGGAGGTTAGCATTGGGTATCCCCAGAAATAAGTGAGTTATAATAGTAGGGGCTCTAGATGTTATTGGTAACACAGCGGTGGTTACTCAAGGGGAGGGTTATGGCATTTTACAGCTGCTCCTTGACATTGGGAAAAGTAATGCTTCTACTGACTATACAGCTGGATTCAGCTGCCTGTCCTCCCTTTCTGATTAACAGCCATCTTCCCTGTTTCCTTTTCATTCTGAGTTGATCTTTTACTTTTTCAGTTTTGGGCAATTTTTCTTTCATACCTATTTATCCATCTACAGAAAGGTTACACACACACACATACATACAAATGTTTGCAAAACATAATACATATACATGAACATTTATATTAAAATTTATATATAAATATGTAAAATTTGGGGACAAATTACATACACTGTAATTTTGGAACACATTATCAATTCATTTATTCAAATATTCAAATCCAATGCTAATAGATGCCTACAGGTTTCAGGTCAGAGAAAATTCTATTTTTAAACTGAACAGACCCAGTGTGTTAGAAATGAATTTGGAGCTCTTAATCCATTGTTTAAAAAAAATTAGCAAGTAAACTTTCTTTGATGTGTCAGTAGGGAAATGATGGTGATAGATGGTAGGAAAGTTCAAAATTAAGCGTCCTCTCTCTTCTGGGAAAATCTCTCTTCCATCTTCCCTGAGCCATAGAGTAATTACAGAAAGCAGTCCATACTTACCCAGGAAACCACTTAGATACTGTTAAAAAAAGTCTAACCACCCCCCAGGTATTGTCCACACACTGAGAGCTGAATTTACCTATTGTTTCACTTCCTGACACGTCTAGAGACTGCATGACATGGTAGAGGTATGGTAATTATTTCCCTGTCATTAGATGGGAATCTTGGTGATGGATGGAGAAACTTTATTGGCAATTTATAAGTTGCATGACCAATATGTTTCTCTGGGAATAGATAAGTGTCTTGTTTTGTCAAAATCCTATTATTCTGATTTATTTGGTTGACTTTTATGTTGTGAAAGAAGTTCTATGATAGATTGGGGTGAATTCAATTTTATTTATTATTTATTTATATTTGTGTTCAAGAATTAATGTGTTGCCTAAAAGCCACCTGGAGTGAATACATTAGTACTTTTTACTTTTACAATTGTTTGGGGTCTTTTTGAAAAATGGCTACAGTTATTTTGAGCTAATAATATGTTCTTTCAGTGAATCTGTGTTTTAAGTTTGTGGGATGGATTTTATTGAGCTTTCTCTGAAAAGCAGCAGTGGGATTATCATTGTCATCTTTATATTTGCAATCAAATGACATTATTTCAGATACTATAGGTTCATATTAAACAGATATAGCTCTGGCCCTCCAGAGACATAAAATATAAAAAGACCATCATGATGAAACAGATGCTTTAAGATTAAAATTAAATAAATACATGGAAAATTACTTTTATGTTGTTCAGTGTCAAAATCTTGCAAAATCAGAAAAAGAAAACTGGAGGCTTATAAATTTTGGCTTGAAAATATTTGTTTTACTTTTTACTACTTAAAATAGACTCTATATGCATTCCTCCCCTATTTCCTCTTACTGTGTTTGCATTGTTCATATAGATTTGATTTTTCCTGAGTATAACCAGTCACAGAAATAATTCTTAGTCTCAGAATAAAGGTAAAACCATAGTCATTGCAATTAAGATTAATCTCTGCTTCAATAGACAACCATATACAATAATACGTATACTCACATATGACTATATTATAGTACAACTATATCATACTGACACCTGTTATATATTATAGTTTGAAAATTAATGTGAAATAAGCATTATGGGAATTGTTACCTATACATCCTCTCCTTAGTTTCTGGAATTCCAGAAAAGTAGTTTTCCTACCTGGATTAATTCAAACCAGATGTCTAAACTATAGGATGTATATCCTGAAGCTAAAAATTGCTTGGTCCAAATTAATATATGAATGGACATGAAACAAAGCTTTCCAATACAAACTGGCTTCTGGAGTTCACCACATTTAAACTTGATAGACTTCTCTGAGATGTGTTGACAAAGATTGTTTCCTTGACCAAAGTCGATACAGATTCCTCTCAGTTTTCAGATTGGCTTTGCTTTGGGACGACCTTATTTCTCTCTGCACTAGTCAGTTTTAACAAGCATCCTTCTAAAAGAGTGTAATTAGTATCTTTCATTCTCCATGTTTCATCTCCCTTGATGTCTAATGTGGTTCTTCATCCTTCACCAACCCCCAGCTATTGTCTGATATCTCTGCCCTGCTTTCAGCAAGAATTCTGTCTGGTGGGTTTGACCAGGATCCCTGCCTCCCTTACCTCTGTATTATCCTCTGAGTAATCCTCCCCCCCGCCCACAGCCCCCTACCCCACTAACCTCCTTCTGTCCCTTGCTATACCACTTGCTCATGTGCCTATAGCTGAATCCAATCTTCACCTACTGCAGACCATTGTCGTGGACCGTACTCTCCTCTCAGAATCTCCTTTCCCTTTAACAAAGTCTCACTGTTGTGTGTCTTTGGACAACTTCTTATTTATATAAATATTCTAGCTGGTTTAGGGAATGATTTTAACCAAACTGTCATATGTACATTTTTTTCTTAAATGTGCTTAGTAAAGTATAAAAGTTTAAATAGAATTAATACATTGTGTGGTTTTATTGTCATTCTGATTTAATTTATTTAAATAATGAATCCCTCTATCATTTTCTCTCTGTGACCTCAGGAAATGTTGGTATTAAGGCTTAGGAAACGGAAGCATAGAGAATTATGATAGGATGCTCCAATGTGTCCTGATAGCTCAATATGGATCCTCATATAGTTTAATGTTGCATCTGGGCATTTTATGTAATTCTGTTTACAGTGATGAAATGGAAAATGATATAATACATGTTGTATAAGTAGAACATATAGAAGACAAGCGCTTGCTGAATATTAGAGAAAAAAACAGTACATTGGAGCTGACGGTAGGATTTCTGGAATTCCAGACTCACAGCTGCAGTTCAATAGTTACATACCTAAATTGATCAGTTGGGTTATTTATCCCTGATAGCACTGATATCCAGAAAATCAAAAGACAAAAAGAGAAGAAAACTGTTTTCTGTTAAATATAAGACTATGAGATGGTACATGATTGAAAGGCATCAGGTTAGATCAAACTTGTGTTTGTGCAGAGAAAAAGAGAGTGAGAGACAATAAAAATATCCTAGTACTGTAAAATATAGTCATTAAGTATTAAAATATGAGAACAAAGTTTTGAAACATGAAGGAAACATAAGGTGTATCAAACCACTAAATTTTATAACTGAAGAAACTGAGTATCTGGAAATGGAAATGACTGATTTAGACCACCCCAGCCGAATGAAGATGGAGTTTAGCTATTAAATGATCGCAGTGCTATTTCTCTTCAAAAGAGACACTGCCAGTCACAGACATGCATCTTCCTAATCATGACTAGATTTCTAAGACTGTCGTCATTTCTCTGGAAATGTTCCTGTAAAGTACTTTATGGTGGAGACACACACACAAAAGAAGGCTTATCTTACCCTCTGTAAAGTCAATTGCTTGCAGAGGACATGTATAACTATTCCTGTTGCTACCTACTTCCCTGGTGACCACAGACACAGGGCTTTAAATATTGTCAACATGTTGATGTCTCTAAGATGTAAATTTAAAAAGTAGGATGCCTCTTAAATATCTTACTTGTGTGTCTAAGTGACCCCTTTACATTCCGTTGTCTAACAAGACAATCTAGTGTGACAAATTCCACACAAAATCCTCACAAACCCCAAACTTGTTCCTTTCCCACATCTCCACTGACTCTTCTAACCTCCTGTGCAAATATGACCTTTATAGCCACCTTTACAAGGCTATCACCCTGTCCCAGCCATCAGCATCAAGTGTATGGACTGTTGCAAAAGCCTCCATCTTGTTCCTTGCTTCCCCATTGTATGTTCCACACAAGAGCAAAATGACTCTTAAACCTCCAGTCAGAGTGGTCACTACCTGCTTGAAGTCCTCCAAGACTTTCACGTTAATTGGAATAAAATCAGAACTCTACCATCGACCATAATGACTATTATTGAATTTTCACCACTGACTTTTTTGGTCACACTACATTGGTCTTTCCAATGGTCTTGAGATATCTCATGCTTGTTCCTACCTCAGTGATCTTGGTCCGTGCTGTTCCCTCTGTACTTGGAATGCTCTTCTCTCAAATATACATATGGCTCACTCATTCAGTCTTCTTGAAAAGGTGTTCTCAAGGAGCCATCTCTGCCACTTTATCTAAAATAACACATTCCATAAATTTTATCCCCTTCTCTTATTTATCTGTCTTCCTAGAACTTTCTGTTCCCTGAAATGCTTTTTATATATATATTTGTTTTAATTTTTCTTCTCCAGTTTCCGTTAGAATGTAACCCCCTGAGGACAGAGACCTTTTCTGTTTTGATTTCAGTATCTGCATTTTCAGTATCTTCAATAGTCTTGACATATAGTAGGTGCTTAATTATAATTTATTAAATAAATAATGCTGTGTCCATTTTAAAGTGCCAAAATTAGTACAAGAATTAGTAACAAGAGTTAAGAAACAGAAAATGGTACATTCTTTGGTAGTGAATAAGATCCTGACTCATGTCCATCTTCTTTTTCTCTTACCTAGTGCCAATATTTTTCTGCTACTCAGTTACCATAATTAGATTGATTACATATCACAGTTGAGTTAAGGAGGAATAACACTTGGCCCAGTGATTTTTTTTTTCATTTGATTGGTTTATAACCTCATTTATCATATTTATATTTTCTATAGATTTTAGTTAAAATTAGAAAAACAATTGAGAGAAATCTAAATAATTGACATAGCTATCCCTATAGGTAGACTTTGCTGATGAGCTAATTTATAGATCATATTTGTCTATGTACAGAAAATTGTTTGACTTGGGTTATGAGATAATGGGAAATATGCATATTGGCACAAAGTTCCTGAAACCCCTATAAAGTTCTAAGTTATAAAAGCACTAGAAGCAGCTTTTGTTGTACTATTTGATCTTTGACCCTGGTTCTTGATAGGGAGCTTTAACCCCCTGGGAATTTTTGGGATGATGCCAGGGTCTTTTGTTCAAAGGCAGTGCCCCTGGGGGCAGGCTTCTGACTAGGGTATGGCTACCAGAGGGACCAAGGTATAATCAGCAAATTGAGACTTCAGTTCCACTCCCATTCTTCAGACTGGGGAGGAGGGCTGAAAATGGCATCAACAACTGAACATGCCTAAGTAAGGAAGTCTCCATTAAAGTACTACCAGTTAAAAGCAACACAATGACTACTTTATAATGTGGTACTGGGGAGTTGGCCAAACATTCACAGAGAGACAAAGGAGAAAAAAATGGCTCAGGAACCCATTTTTAATTGTAGGGCTAAATTTTCAGATATTAAATCCATAGCTACTGAAAATAAAATGATATCACTCCTGGAAAAAAAAATCCCAATATTAGGACTGCTCTACTTTGGCCATGTGCACAGATACAAGGAGGGTGATGCATACCAAATCCACCCGTGGGGATGGAAGTTCTTGCATGGAGAACCTTCCCAGACCTTGTCCTATGTGTCTCTCCATCTGACTGTTCATTTGTATCCTTTATGCCTGCTACTTTTGATTAGAAAATAAAGTGGGGTCAGTCTCATGGGACTGAACCCTTAACCTATGGGATCTGATGCTCTCTCCAAGTAGACAGTGTAAGGATTAAATCATAAGATATCCAGTTGGTGTCACAAAATTGCCTGCTGGTATCATGTATCAGAGGTGTTGTGAGGATGGTGGCAGCGTGAGAGTAAAGGGAAATACAGAAGGAAGATTGAGATTTTCTATACAGAAGTTTGTAACTAACAAATTTGTAAGAAACAGTAGTGAAATTTAAACCAGAATGTGAAATATTGCTAAAACATCCTTTGATTGAAGTAGGAGAAACTGTAAAAATGAATTTTGTTGTTTTTTAAACTCAATAACTAATACACAATGTTTTCCTCTTAACTGTTTCTGTTTGCTTATTTTGTGCAAAGCATTCTTTGCTACATGAAGAAAAAGTTTTGTTTTATTGGTAGTCTCTTGGATATCTGAATCTTTTTCTAAACTTTATTTTATATGTGGGAAATTAAAGTGAGCAACAATTTCTATGGGCACAAAGGGGCTTAGAAACTAATAATAAAAACAATTGGAAGCTCTTATCAACAGAGGATTTTTTTTTTGCCTTTTATTTTCTCTCTTTTTTTTAAATGTAGTTACGAGAAGATGGATGTTAGATGAATCTATTGTGGTAGTGATTTCATGATATATATACAGCAAATAATTATGCCACATGCCTTAAACTTAAGCAGTTTAATGTATGCCAATTATTTCTCACTAAAGCTGGGAAAAGTTAGTTCCAAGGAAACTAGGTACAAGATTATCTGTGCCTTGGGGAGACCTCTTGGTTATGGGGCATGTTTCCCTTCTATGTGAGATGATGCTCCCAGCTTACCTTCCAATAGAAAGATAAGTTGGTTAAAATGGGAATTTGCTACTTCATTTTTTTCTTTCGCTAAAAAAACAATCATCTATATTCTAAATCCATTGTCTTGGTTGCTTAAAAAAAGTTACTCTGCTCATGCTATTGTTGTATTTTTAAAGGCCATTTTTGTAAAAAATTTCAACAGATAATTTAAGTTTGTGATATGAAACTCGTTTCTGCTAATGGGAAACAAATTGGTATTTCTCTATAGACTATTCATAGTAATAGAATAATTCAATCAAATAAAAAATGTAATGACATTTTTCATCAAACCACAATGAACAATCAGCCAACACAAAGCAGACTGTGCTTTGAAACAGATAATTCAGTGATGAAGCTTTTCTATGGAAAGAAAGGAACTTCAATTAAAAAAAAATAGAAACTTAATAGGTTACATGGTACAAAAAAAAAAAAAAAAAAAACAGTACTTTAAATTTGTGTCCTAACCTACTGGGAGCCAAATCTTCTCTAATGGAGATTAACTCAATTACCAAAATAATTATTTTCTTCATTTTATATATGAAGAAATTTGGAGATCCGAAGACTTAATAAGCTAGATAAGGTTATGTAGCTACTTAGTGACGAGTTAGATTTGAATTTTTTTCTGATTCTAAATGTGATCTTTCTCCACTTAACTGTGCTATTTCTATTCCATGCTGTTAATTTTGCATTAATTTGAAAAGTTTGAGTTTTATCGATCTTCCCCAATCCAGACATTTTACCTCACTATTTCTTCTTAAATTTTCCCATACCATGTTCACAATGAGAACAGGTACCCATACATGTGTCCAGTATTTGGGGGAACCCTGTGACCTATGAATATGCCTTCCTAGTATCTTTAGACCCATGCATCTTATAACAAGCAAACTCATGTCCTGAATACCATTGCACCAAAGAATTAAAACTCAATCCTCCTTACAAAGGCAGGAAACTTGAACTTGCTTCAGGAAAAAACCCACTCTCTCTCAAGAGAGCGTGACTAAAAAAGAAACCAGATTTTGATATGTAACTCAATCTTGCCTTAATCATGACATTGCCTCTTTTCCTATTTCTTAGTCAATATATTCATGCATTCAGCATGGCAGGAACTCTTCACTAGGTATTGTACTTGATCATTTTTGACTATGTTTAATCTTTAGTATGAAGACTAAATATATTTAATTTTATTTCACTTAAAATCACCATTTCTGTTTTAAAAACAATAATTTTTAAAATTCTAAGTTGGTAACTTGTAATTTTATTACGTACAGAGTGATTACAATGGACTGGTCGGCAATTGTCCCTCTATAAGGGATATTAAAATAACTCCCAGGTAATAAAACATTACTGAAGATGGGATGAGATGGATAACTTTTATAAGGATTATTGAGTAATTTTAAAAGAAAAAGGGAGAGACATCCATTTTTAGTATAGTGAAACCACTGTGCATGTTACTATAATGATGGATATATGATAATTTGCTTTTGCCAAAACTCACAGAACTGCAAATCACAGTGTTGTGTTGTAATGTAAACTATGGGCCTTAGTTAATAATTATGTCTCAATATTGGCTGGTCAATCATAACAAATCTACTTCACCAAAGCAAGAGTTTAACATAGGAGATATTGTGGAAGGCTGAGGCAGAATTTTCCTTTTCAAATTTCTGGTGAACTTAAAACCTAAAATATGAAGAATACACACTTTTACAAAAGGACATGCTTGCTTTGTTTACAGTAGAGGCACTTTCGATATAATAAATAACCACCTTTCCTTTGGGGGGCATAAATGCAGGGAATCTATTTTGCAAGATAGTGTGTTAGATTTGTGACCAGAGCTGAACTGCTATGGCCAATTAATGAGATAGGATGGTCTATATCTTGCCTAAATGAACACGTAGTAAAGAACATTGTTTGAGAAGGCATCAGTTGCTATGCTTAAGTAGCCACATGTTTGTTCTCTGTGGTTCCAAATATACACCTAAATAAGAACTAATTTACCAGAAGCAGACTTGAAACCCAGAAGAACAGCTTCCACAGCAAAGGATAAAGGGCCATGGTGAAATTAATTCGAGCCTATCATTGTGTTCTTAGCTTGGCTTTCTCAAGGGTCCCACTCGCTGGAGTCTGGGAATTCCAGCCTGTGAGTCATTGCATGTACTTTGATGGCAGATGCTGTGAAGCAGGGGAACACACAGAAGCAGGGAGCAGTCTCCTTCTCACAGAATACATGGGGGGGGGGTCTACCTTAGAAATACTCCATCCTAGATCTATATTTTGTCAGGTTTTTTAAAATTTAAATTCCTACAAGGATTTCAATGGAATTTATCAGTAAACGAAGGACCTAAGCACTAGCATTATGACATGTCTTCATGTGGGCTTATCTCTGCTGAATACTTTTCCCTAATCACAATGAAAAGTTTCACTCAATCTTGGAACAAATTAAAGAAATAGCTAGTTCTTTGTTTATTTATAACAGATTTCCCGAGAAGCTTAAAGTGCTTCATGAATATAAAATTATTCAGTACATGACATTAAAGCTGTCCTATAAAATAGGCATGTGTTTGATTAAAAAATATTATCTGTTTTTATTTCCATTAACCAACCCCTCCCAAAAGATAATGATGTTAAATGCAAGGAGGGCTATTTACTTTTATACTATTACAGAAGGTGGTCTGAATAGAAATTGCATGCTTGTTTCACATTTCAAAACTTAAAATTTTCCATTTTTCATATAACATTTTAGTTATGATATTGGTTGATATTCCCTGATAAACTTGCTAATGGTAGTTTTCTACTCAGCTACTGAAAAAGAGACCAAAAAAAAAAGGTAAGAGAAAAGGAGAGATAAAACAGATGACAGAGAGACAGATTTAAATATAAAAGGTAATTAAAGAAACAATGCCTGAGGCAAGACCCAAGATGTTAGAATGTGAAAGACTTGTACTTACCTCCTGCCAGTATCACAACAAATATACACCTAAATAAGAACTAATTTACCAGAAGCAGACTTGAAACCCAGAAGAACAGCTTCCACAGCAAAGGATAAAGGGCTATCGCCAGACACATAGGATAGACAGAGATGTTGTCCCCAAAGTACAACTGGGAAGGCAACTCTAAGGTGTGGTACTTCTCCTGGGGAAATGGGGGAGGGCTGTGTGTCACACCTGGAAACAAAAGCCTAAAGTTCGGTATGGCAGAGACAAACTAGAACCATTACATGGAGAGCCATAGGGGAATGAACTCAAGAAAGTCGAAGAAAAACAAGAACAGCATGGACTCCATCTTTGAACTCACTTTGCAGAATATTAGAACCCAATAAGAGCTCCTCCTACTCCCAGGAAGTAACCAAACCAGCTAGGGCCAGTGACAAGAAGCAAGTGGGCCCACCCTTGGTGCAAAAATAGGCCAAGCATCTGCTAGTCATTACCTGCTGCTAGGAAAGCACACCCATATCTGCAGCCAGACAGTGAGCATTGAAGACCTCCCAAGACACTGACAGCTAGTGTTCAGACACTACTACCAACTACACTCCTTTGACAGCCCAAGACTTGCCAGATTGCAACTCCTCCCAGACCTCATGTGAACTTTGCCCCTTGCAAGGCCTCTTCCAGCATTGACTGGGTGGTAACAGAGGTCCCCACCTGTGTATGCACCTCAGGTAAGGCTCTGGAATTCTATCTATAGATATCTCCAATGGAATAGCACTTAGCCATTAAAAAGGTGAAATCTTGCCATTTGTGACAACAGAGATGGAACATGAGGGGATCATGCTAAAGTGAAATAAATCAATAGGAGAAAGACAATACTATATGATTTCACTCATTTGTGTACTATAAAGAAAACAAGCTTTTAAATCCTGACACATCAATATCATGGTTACCAGAGGGGAAGAAGGAGAAAGGAAATGGGAGGAGTAAACTGGTGGGTGGTGGATGATGAGAAAATGTAATCATGGAACATATACAGTATTGTAAACTAATGCTACCTCAATTAAAAAGAAAATAAGGTAAAAATGTGGACGATGGGAATAATTTAAAAATCCTTGATAAGTAATGAAAAGGAGGTTTCTAACACTTTTTAGTATTTTAATAATGTAAATGTTCAATAACAATTTGAAACTTGTCATGGGATATTAGAAACAAAACCAAGGTACAGAATATAGCAATACAAAGGTAATTTTGAAATTTAAAATGTAGAAACAAAACAACCTTTGAGATTTAATTCTTTTTAAAAGTAAAATCAAATTTGGAAAAGCATTTTAAATTAAGGAGCGATTATAGAGCAGAAAATGGTCTAAGGGAAGATAAAGATCATATAGTTTAGAGTTTCAATTTTAAATGTTTAGCTCAAAATCATAAATTTAATGACTTTGCAAGATTGAAAATCTCAATTATGGTAACTAACGTCTCTACCACTTAAAGGAATCTCCTTTCAAGTCTCCCTGAAGCCCACTGACTTTAGGCTTTTGTGCCCACCAGGCTCTGAGTAGCCCTCATGTGTCCTCAGGGACAAGCACGTTGCCAGAAACAGCATCAGTTCGTTGTCATCTTGTCTACCTATGAGTAGAATTTGGCAAGCTTGCTCATTCTCTCCTTTTTACACACTATTTGGCTCTTAGGGTGTTCCTCCCAGTCACTGACCTCAGTACGCATAGCCAGTCCACCCTGACGACACCTATAAAAATTGGCACACCCTGGAACTCTGTCTTTAACCTCTTTCCAGATCTCTCCTCATCCAATTATCCTCTGCTGACAAACATTTCTCTTGCCAAAAGAAACACCTTTCACATTCATGTGTTTTGAAGAAAAGTGTCAGAAATGGAATTTTTAATTCTCTTTATTCCTTAAATTTACTCTCCCTTCGGTAAATGGCAACTCTTTTCTTCCAGAAAATTGATTCAAAATTTTGATGATCTTCCTGAAATTAGAAACAAATCAGGGAGCACATAAAAAGCAAAACCATGTTGCTGCACAATGCTTTGCTTGCTGCTAATACTCTAGCTTTGTCACAAGGTTTTGCTCTCTTTCTTATCTATTCCTGGATTGAACAGTTCTTTCCTGCAGAATCAGAGCACAGGCCTGGAATGTGGATGGAATTTGGATGGTTGCTAGGTTACTTGGTGCATTCTATCACTGATTACTGTTTACAGTGAAGACTCATAGAAGTGTGAGATTTTTCAATAGGGAAGCAAACTCTTTTTGAGGCTTACTCGGGGAAAATCAACTGTAAGCGAAAAGCACAAATAAAGATATCTTTAACGTTCTTCTTCTTTCCTTCTAGGACATGTATTTTTAAGTATATAAAATAGAATTGAAATAGAAAAAAAAAATAACTCCCAGTATTGACTATAGACTGAATCTGAACGAAACTGTCACACTGAGCATAGGCCTAGAGCTATGGCAGCTTTCATTTAGATAGTAATGTGCATAAAAGAAACTGCTATTTTAACTTTATGATTTTTCGATATTGTCATTTACAATTCAAAAAATGAAAGAATAATTATATTGCATGCAGCAGACTTAGAAAAGTCTTTTTTACTGAATCAAATCATGAAAATAGTGGGTGTGGATGTCAGGATACGTCATTGTGAGATAGTTTCAAGGCTAATCATGGATCACGGGAACCATGTCATAGAAGTGTTTGCTGAAGACGAGTCATTGTTGAAGGGTGTGACAGCATGACAGCCTCCATCTGGAGTCAGCCACCGCCCTTTTTAGGCTTAAGTCCTTGTTTCTCCAGGCACGGGCCTAAGGCATGCCCCCACACCAGGCCATCACCACCTGACCCTGGACCATGGCAGTCATCCAATCACCATGGCAACATGGCTGCCAGCTGATCACCATGACAACGGACCTACCATGCCTAATATGGAAAGTTGCCCAGGTCAGCTGATAAGACCTGTGCTACACCTAAGCAGCACTTGTGACCCGTATAAAGTCTCACCCTCCCCCATGCTTGAGGCCCAATCCACCACCCAGGTGCCTCTGGTGTGCGGTTGGGCCCAGCTCAAACTTGTAATAAAATTTCCTCTTGTTCTTACAGGAGGACTGGCTTTCTAGGGTAGTGCACCCCATTCTGGCATAACACTTGTGAGAATTGTTTTCAAGGCATCTACTGAGTCAGCAGTTCCTTCCTAGACTGACCAGATGATAGCAGAGTGGGCCTCTGGGTGTATTTTTCTTAAGTTAGGTAACTTCTTAGTTATCAATAAAATACATCTTTTTTCTTGATATGAAGAAATCAAAGGGGAAAATAAATTTAAAAGGTTAACCAAAAAATATAGTCTATAAAAAATGTATATAGAGATAATAACTTCCTGAAACAGTGCACCTAAAAAGATACTTGGTGAGATTCAATTATTATATTGTTTATGATCATTGATAAAGCTAGTGATATAACCATGATGATAGGCAAAAATAATTTCATACTATGTGACATATGTAGTAGTATAGATGTTTTCATATATAGCACATATTATATATCACATATATGGAGGAAGAGAAATGCCACCTATATTATATATGTATTATATATCTCAAAATGAGTTAAAGGGTATATACCTGTAGAAAACCTAATAATTAACTTACAAATTTACATCCTGGTACATTTTCTTTTTTTGTTAAATAAAAACCTTAGTTTATAACATTATGCAGACTTCAGTGTACATTAGATAAATAACATCATGTTTGCTACTAACTCTAGTTTTCATCCATTACCATATTTCAAGCATTATATCCTTCCTTCTAGGGAAAAGTGGTTTTGAAATGGATAATTGTTTTTCACACATTTTCTATATCGACTATCCCAAATGAATAGCAATCAAAAGTGATAAGATATTGTCCTATTGGGAGTGTATTTCATATTCTACTAGCATGTGTCTTAGTAATGTCTAATAACTGTGGAAAAGAACATAACTTTGAGATCATCTCTGTGATAATTTCAAGGATTTGGTGTGTGTTTGTGTGTATGAAGTTACTATTTCCTGAAGTTTTGGTAGGCCAAAACTATAATATTTGTAAAACAGTTGAAAAAAGCAGTTAACATTAGTACATAAACTGTGCTTATAAAGTTATAAGGAGATCATAAAAATCATCGGTTATGAATTTAAAAACAAATCCAAATGTTGATCAAAAACTAAATATGACCACAGTTGGATTCCATGTTAGAGTGATGGCAATTCAGGCAAGACTTTTCCCCCAAAATACCGGTACATAAAGTGTGAGTTTTGCATAATGAATGTGTGATATTTGAATAGTCAGAAAAGAGCTATTTTTATTGTGAGAAAGAAGAAATATTTTGAGGAGATAAAAATATGCAAGGTTGCATGGGAAGAATCAGGAAACCACAGTAAAAAGTCAGCAGATCTCACAGCATGCGTGTCGGTTCTGTAGCTCCAGAGTTGTCAGTAGTTGGCAAAGTCTGACCTGATTTCCTCCATGGTGCCTATAATTTTCTATTCCTGTGAAATTTATCCCCTTATCACATATGCTGCTCACCTGCTTTTACAAGTTTCTAAATATTTCCCCAACACAGTTCAAAGATACCTTGGGAATTTTAATTTATCATCTCCTATTGATCTACCCTTAAAATATGCTCCTAACATTATTCCAGCAGTTCCCAGCATGTGTGCATTGCAGGAGACAGTGGGCAGGAGAGGAGGGGAGAGTGTTTGGCTTTGTGTCTCAGCAAGGGACATCTGTATATAGAGAGGAATATAGACTCCATGCATAGAACTTTCTCAGTTCAATAATTCTGGTAGTAAAATTAGTGCCCATGGTACTAAGGCTGGGGCACAGGAAGGGGTGAAGAGTGATAGGGAGAGAAAATCTGTAGAAATTTGTCCTAAGTTAAAATGAAATCTTTCCAAATCTGCTGTTATTTTCAATAACAGTAAACTGAGTTTAATCTATTTTAAGAAAACTTAATTTTTAAAGTAGCTATCATGTCATTAGATTGTGCTAAGTATAAACAGGGCTTTATAAGTGGTATTGGCATTGCCTTAATAGTCATGAAACTTGAACTTGCTGGAGATTAGATTTGTATACTTGTGACAACTTACGTAGTAAGAGCAAAGGGAATTATCATTTTTATGACTTAATTTTGCAAATGAAGCTCTCTAGGATGATTTATTTTCCTTTTGTTTCCTGGTTTTAGAATATGTTTTTATATTCAGGGAACATAATATTTCATGATTAAAAGGAAAACAAATGTAAATTCCAGTCTCTGGCTCTACCCTTAAGCCTTTTCTCCTGTACCTCTTCTCTCTAGTTCTTATGGTATGTGTGTGCGTGTGTCATTTTTCTTTAACAAATATGGTAATTGTTTAAAAAAATCTTACTTGACTTTCCAGTTTAGAGTAAATTTGAAATGTAAATATTTCTAGGGTATAATTAGATATCTTTCATGTTTCATAACTGCTGTCCTCTTCACTTCTTTCATTTTCTCATTAGTCTTGAATTGAATGATACTAAAATCTCTCTGGTCCATCAATTATCTTCCAGATAGAAATTTTCCTGTCAGATTACCTTAAACTCAGGTTGAGATTTACTTGTTTCATAGGCTTAAAGTTTCCATAGATTCCCCTATGGCCCCACTGGTTCATCTGGCTCCTTTCCCTGGTTGTCATATAGATTTACATAACAACTTCTCTGGTTTCATTTTCCTCATGTGTAGGAGTTTGCGCTAGATGAGCCTCTGAGATTTATCGTTCCATTCCAAGGTTCTGTAATTCTCCCTCTCCTTTTCCATGAGGAAAAGTCTGAAGGGAAAGAAATAATCTTTTTCATATAGATGATATGAAATTAGCAGTGCTGCAAAAATGAGTGGCAAGCTTTGAGCATGTGAAGTGTGGGGGCTGATGCATTTTAGAAAGATTTGGAAATTAATTTTTTTAGCCACATAGATTGATTTCAGTGGACAAATGATCACATTTTCCTCTTCTGTTTATTAGAACTGGCACAGTTTTGGTGAGTCTGCACTTGTAATTTGTATCATGCAAATTGTTTAGTGAGCTGAAAAACCTTCCTAAAGTGGTGGTGAGCACCTTTAGTATCCTCTGTAAAAGACTTAGAGCACAGAGAGAAATTGTAAGATGATAGATTTTTTTTTCACCTTTGGAAGACTATTTAAATGCACTAGCACTAACAGACTCAAATGCCAAGAGAGAAAGGGTATTCTAAATAGAAGACAATTAAATTGCACTATAAGAGAGTCTAGTTACAGGAAACTTGTTCTCCTGGGTACTTTAGAAGTTGGGAAGAAAAACTAAATAGTACTTAGAATAGGTCAGCAGTAGGAAAGTTACAGTAAGAAAATTTTCTGCAAATGCATCGAGTGGTAATCAATAACTCTTTGATAGGTAAGCACAACTTTAAACTTAACATGCTCAGAATGATCAGAGCTAATATTGTAAATTAGAGTAAGTCTGCTGTTCCTAAGCAACCAAGTGAAGACACTACTGATGATATCACAGAATCATATTAAGGCAAGTATAGAGTGACCTAATGTTTACCAAATGAATATATAATATGACAAACTTTTGGTAGTTGTTTGTGCATGATTTAACAAGGGCAGATTGCAGATTTAACAAGGGCAACCTCTCATCCGTTCTCCCAGAAAATTAGTATTATCTATGTTCTTTGCCATTTTTCAAAGGCCAGTGTAGAATGGCAGACACATATTTGGGCCTAGTTAATAATGGCATGGCTGGTTTCTGGGAAAGAAATTGAAACTGTTATGCAAATATTAAAAAAAAAAGTTCTTATCCCATTGATCTTAACCAACTATATAAAATCTTCATAACTAGTTTATCCAAAGACTTCTTTTGAGAAATGTTTCCTCTACTCTCTCAGTCTATAGTACACTTACTTTTTCCATGGCTTGTAATTAATTATGTTGACTCTTCCTGATTTTAGTGTGACTTCAAAAAGTGGGTTAACAAGGCACCCACAGTATCCTCTACCATTAACCAGCTCCTACTAGCCCATTTTCAGCCTTGCTTCTCCCATTTCTTTACTATATTCTATGTAAAGTCAAGATGTGGGAGGGCTAAGTATCTCAATGTGATATTAGACAAAATAAGCAGAAGCGACATATTTGAGAGGATATACTAAATATTAACTGAGTGCTTCATTTATCCGAGATACAATGCTGGGTATGGAAGTGCAATGGGAGATATGATGATCCCCTATGGCAATGTAGCTATGGTCTAAGTGGGGGCTTTGATAAATTCCTCTAAACCAGTTACAGTGAAGTATGTATGATTCAGTAGAAAAATCTTCAAAATGCTACAGCAGTTAAAAGAAGGAGCATTTCATTGATGGAATAACATTTAACCCAGATCTTGAGATATCAAAACAATGAAACTTTGCCTGGTCTATCAGCTGTTTAAATATCAACTTTAACATAAGGATAAGGATAATGAGATTCTCCCCCAAAGTCAGAGCCAGAATTATTCATATATCTGCAAATGGCCAAATACAACCTAATAATGATAGCTATAAGAATGTATGGCCATTTAATTAAAAAATAGGCAATAAAGCAAAAAATTTGGGTCTTATCAAAGATTTCAGTGTGCTGACATTTCTTCAGTGATAAAAAAGCCTAAGGTTTCTATAACAGATTCTGCAAAATGGTCCCCTGAATCAATTTACCTGGCACACAATTAAAATGAGCTTAAAAGAACTGTGAGCACCTCCAATGCAAGCACAACTTTGTAGATAAAACCCAAAGACTTCTGAGTTCTCTAATGAGTTCAAAATGTATTGCCTCTGTCATTTCTGCCTGGAACTGAATAGAATGAATGTTCCCATCATACTTCTGACTCCCCTAGTGTATATAGAGCTAGGCTCAGTTATGGTCTGACATATCTGGTTTGTACGAAATTCTCTGAAAACACTAGGAATAAAAAAGACTGGGTTGCCTCTCACCCACTTACCTTTTGGAATCTCTTGCATTCTGGGTATTCATCTAGAAGCTAGCAGTGATTTTTGGAGAAATGTTGGAAGATAATCTAGCATTACGAACCACTGCAAGCATGATATAATTATCCTTTCTTCTAAATTCTTTTTTTTTTTTAAGATTTTATTTATTTTTTTGCATGGAAGAGTTGGGCTGTTGGCCAGAAGTGCAGGGGAAGGAGAGGTGAGAGCATGACCAGAGACAGAATGGGAAGAAGAACAGGTCAATCTACTGAAATACACTGCTGAGGGGAGCAGAGGGCAAGGCAGGAGAGGTCTGCTGTGCTATATGGGTCAGCTCCCTGGCTGGGGATAGCTTCACATTCTGTCTGAGACTTGACCCCTTCTGCCACCAAGAAGGCCCCTCTTTTGAATTTTTATAACCTTAATTTCTGAGTGATTCATTTAGTTAATGCAATCTGTGTATATTTTAATATTTTTTTCAGTTATTTAACTCTTAGCTAGGTTCTATTAAAATTCCTGATGTGAATGCCTCATGAAACTAACAAAATCTGGTTACCTTGATTACTAAGAAAAATCTCAGTCTTAAATTTTCTAAAACATTTCTTGCCTGTGGCTTTGCAGTTTAAAACATCTTTGATGTCCTTTTAATTTTTTCTAATGGGAGAGTTCTATCTTAAAAGTTTTTTAAAACCATGGTAATAAAAGTTTAGCTACCAAATATTATTTAAGTTGCTGGTCCAAGTAGTGGTTTACAGTGATGGAACTTCAAGTAGAATACAAACAGTAGGAATTAAAAGTACTATAACTGAAAATCAAGTTGAAAGGCAGAAATGAACATTTATCATTCTCATTATTGTATCCATTACAAGCTCTGCTCATTCACTAGGGTCTCGAAATTCTAAACTTATAGATGTGTTTCCTTCAGGGTAATTTAGGGCAAGAAATAGTTGGTGAGCAGAAGTCGCAAAATCTTTAATTGCCTCTATTTACCATTTTTTAAAAAGATTTATTTATTTATGCATACAAGCACTGGGGTACAGGCCAGAGGTGTGGAGGGGGGGTGAGAGGATTCACCACAGAGAGCAGGGAGCAGAACAGGCAGATCAACTGAAGTACACTGCTGAGGGGAGAAGCGGGCACAGCAGGAGAGGTCTGCTGCACCATGTGGGTCCCCCGCCTCGTGCTGCAGTGGCTGCGGTTTGCTTCATAGTGCATTGCTTAACCCACTGTGCCACCTGGGAGGTCCGCCTCTGTTTACCATTTTGCAGTTGTGTGATCTCAGAACCAAACTTTGGTCTGAGTAAGACTCAGGAGAGAGACAGTGTCACAGGTCATAATATGGCAGGTTTCTAGGCCAGTAGGGCAAAGCCTATGTTAAACTTTCATTTTCAACTATAACAAATAAAGAGCTTACACGTCCTCACTCCTATCCTTACAACAGGAAATAAGCTGAAAAACCAGTAACATTTCTTGAACCCATTAGAGAGTTGAGATTGTAGGGAAAATTACCATCCTGAAATTTGGAAAAAGCAAGTGAATACTGAGACTCACAACTGAAATCAAGTTAACTGGAATAGAAGCTACCGACCCCATAAGTTGTTAAGTACACCAAAATTTTGACAAATTGTTGAAGTTTGAATGTGGACTAGTATGAGTGGTAAACTTCTAGAGGCAATAATTTTGGGTGCTCTCACTTTCATAGCTTGTACCTCCAAGAGCTTTAATTGCTTCTCATGGTGAACAGTAAAAATATCTCCTCTTATTTCTGGCAGAGAAGGAGGAATTTTGATTATTCAAAATATTCCCAGAGAACTCTCTTTAACAAAGGCTTACTGTTCAGGGGGAAAGGATTCATCAGAGCCTTATACAAACTGAGAGAAGGGTAATTACTCAACTCCAGCATTCTCTGCCCAACTCCAGCATTCTTTAGTCTTTGTATCTGAACTAATAGTCGAAAAAAAAAATGAGTTAAGAAATACTCGTGAATGTCACAATCCAGACCAACAAGCCCACAAAAAGACTGAGATTTAATTATGAGATTATATAATACTTTTTGCCCTCATACCTTACTGCGACATCAACGGGACTTTAAAGACTGACTATACTGACTATATGACAATTGAAAGAGCTGACAGCTACTGATGCTATTTAAAAAGTGTCCTTAGGAAAACCCAAAGACACCAAAAGAGACAAAAACAGGAATGCTGGAGATGACTGGAGCAAAAATAGGGACTCCAGAGAAAACAGAAGCTTTTGTATAGCTAATGTTAAACATAGTCCATCTGTTAGATTAGTTTAAAAACACAGTACAGAACTACTTAGCTTGATTCCTATTACCAAACACATTGTTCTTGAATCTTAAGAACAGAATTTGAAATATACTGAAAAATAAGAAAAAATACATTTTGAAGAGCTAAAGCTGGCATCAGAACCAGACTTTGGGCTAGCATAAAGTATGGAATTGTTACACAGAGGAGTTAAAATAACAATAATTAAAATGCAAATTATTTTAATGGTAAAGCTGTACAACACGCAAGAACAGAGTATATAAGTAGAGAAATGAAAACTCTAAGAAGAATGAAAAGGAAATGCTGGAAATAAATAAACACTAATTCCTATATTCCATAAATATGGGATACTTTTCCATTTATGACTTCAGTATCTTTCATCTAAGTCTCATACTTCTTATTTTTACATCTTTAACTTCCTTGGTTAAATTTATGTCCACATATTTTGTTTTTGATGCTATTGAGAAATGAATATCTTTATTTTTTAGATGTTTCATTGTTTATGAATAGAAACTCAACTGATTTCTGTATGTTGATTTTGTATCTTAAGTAGTTATAGCATTTATTATTTTTAGGATTTACATATGTAAGATCACATCATCGTCATATAACAATTTTACTTCTTCCCTTCCAATTTGATTGCATTTTATTTCTTTGAGTTGCCTAATTACTCTAGCTAGGACTTTTAGTACTGCTTTGAATAAGAGTGGTGAGCATGTATACTGGTTTGGTTCATCTTCTAGGAGAAAAAAACTTATATAATCTTTTTACATTGAGTGTGATTTTAACAGTGCATTTGTCGCGTATGGCTCTTCTGTTGCTGTATATTTCTCCTATAGCCAATTTATTTAAATTCTCATGGAAAGTTGTATCTTATCAAATTTTTTTTCTGCATTATTGAGAGGATCAGTGGTTTATTTCTTTCATTCTATTAGTATATTGTGTTACATTTATTGATTTTGTTCATTTCTTTTTTCTCTTCTACTTGCATAATTTCAAAGTACCCAACCTCTAGGTTACTTACTCTCTCTTCCATTTGATCTACTCTGCTGTAGATGCTCTTTATTGAGTTTTTTTCCCCCTCTATTTTATTAGTTGTATTCTTCAGTTCTGATTTTTTAATGATTTCAAACTTCTTAGTAAATGTTTGTTTTGCTTATGTTTGTTTTCTGATTTCACTGAGGTTTTCTGAGTTTTCTTATAGCTCACGAATTTCTTCAAAACAGTATTTTGAATTCAACAACAGCTATATCACCAAATACTGTACCTTTGAACTCAGTTATTGGGGGATTATTGTTACCTTTGGTGTTTACATCTTTCTTTGATTTTTTTCTGCTTTTGTAGTTTTGTTGCTGATTTCATGTGTTTTGTAGCAGATACCACTTCCATACTATATGTATGTTACATGCCTTCAGTTGAGGTCTGCTATTTACTGGTTCTGTCATATCTGAGGTTGTTTTTGATCTTGTGGCTACACCAGCACTCCATACTTTTTCTTCTTTTCCTGTTATTTGAAGATTTTCTTTTATTTATGTACTTATTTATTGTACCTTTTTACTAGTTGACTTGCAACACTGCGTATGATTTAGGGGCATAGGTTCACACTTCTTAAAATGTATATTACGACACCACACCCATCACCTGAGCACCCATAATCTTCCACCATTGGCTACTGGGCCCCCTCCCCTCTTTGATCCCCATTCCACACCTTCTCCTCCTGGTAATCGCAATAACATCAGTAGAATTTTGAAAGTCTGTAGCTTCTCTGGTTCTTAGAACTTAGTCAACTTACTGCTGGAAGCCTCTCTTTTGTTTTCCAGAAGGTGGCACTATAGCTCAATTTGTGTTTTCTCTTTTTGCCCATAAATTCTGTTCTGGTAACACTGGGATTCCTGGGCTGGCATTCATCACTGAACTCTTGAGCGCACACAGAGAAATGGCTGTAGAATTAGGAGGGAATATGGGTTTAGCACATGGGGCTTTGTGGTACTTGTGGACTTGGTGGGAACTATCCTTGAGTGAGGCGCCCTAAAGGATGGTGGGTAAACTTCCTGCTAATGTCCTGATCTCAGCCAGTATGAATCTTGTCCTTTTAATGTCTTTAATATTCATCTCTGCTTTTTCTAAATCTCTTCCCTTGATCATGGAGGTCTTGCTTCAAAACACTGGGCACTGTTGAGAAAAAATATTTCTACAGCTGCATCACACACAAGTGAGGTGGTTATATAGTCATTCACCACTCTACTTTCTCTGGTGGGGTAGGTCACTTTCAGATAATTTATTCCCACACTGTGTCATCTTGGGGAAGAACTTGTATGGTAAACTCCTTTTACCCTTTCTACTACATCAAAACTCATATTTTTTTGCTCCAATAGCATACTGGGATCTCCCCTTGGGAAGGGTGCACTTAAGAAATCTTCTATTGTCCACAGGTATCTGAACTCCTTAGCAGTTGCCAGATTTTCCTTGACCAATAACAAAGGGGTAGGTTTAGGTTTGCTGGTATAGAGTTCTGTCTGAGTAATATAGAATGTACAGGTCAGACTTCTCCCTTGTCTCTTAGCTTATAGTGTTGGATCTCACAACTCTCACAGGGAGGCTTTTGTCCGTGGTTAGATGCCTAATTGTTACAAAATAAAGAGATAAAGGATATTCTTATGCTGCCATTGATGTTGATGTCACATCTCTGGAGTGCAGTCGTTTTTTAGAAACAATTGATTCTACAATTAAGAAACAATCCATTTCACGAACTGTTGAAAAGAGACACAACCATATAAAATGTTTTATGTGTTTTCAAAGGGCTCACACAATACACGTCCTGAAGGGTCCCCTGAGATTCATGAATACCTCCTTAAGAAACCTTGCATTATATTTTGTGGTGTTTTGAATAAAAAGGTAGATGTATTTCCATTCATTTGACCTGAGACAGAGAACATGTAGATGATGTATATTCTTAGAAGGTTTCATGATTAAAATATATTTGTACAAGTATTCTAAATAAATGCATGTTTAAAGTATATACTTAGATTCCCTTGTCAATTTCCATTATGAATATTAGAAAAGCATAATTTCTATCCTGTTTTGTAGATAAAAGAAAATATCTAGTAGTTACATTGTTTTCTCTACCCAGTTTATGAATTGCCTTCTGCAGTTCTTAAAACTGCATGAATTCCATACTGGTAAACAATATGAAAGCCACAGCTTTACCTCCAAATGGGAGCTAAGTAGTTGTAGGTACTCTGTATACATTGGTTATACAGTGTGTGTAATGAAAAAAAAATTCTGCAAGGTAACTATAGTGTTCAGAAGGAAAGCTAGTGAAAGTATTATAGTTTCATTTAAATTTTCAAAGAAAACATACTATCACTTCAGACATATGCCAGGTGCTTACTTACATTATTTAACAAGTACATTTGTATTTACTATGTACTAATTTAAACACTTTGCAAATTACTAATCCTATAACTGCTACTATCATCATAATAATATATTAAAGAGCTGTTCTATTCATCAAGTTGATGTGTTGTTACTTGAAGATTGAATATTTGCACATGAATTGGAGCTACAGTAAAGTAGCTACTTGTCAGTGAATGCAGGTCCTGGATGTGGGGCCTTTATTGAACAGAGAAGCCAATGAACTTGTAGGCCGTATCCCAGCACCTTTCCATTCTTTCATGTTTGCTTTCTGGGATGCAATCATGCACAACTCTCAGGTGACCAGGCGTGATTGAAGTCAATGATCTTGGAGTCATATTAAGGCAGAGACACCTGCACCCTCCTGGGAGGAATCTGTGCTAAACTTCTTCACCCCGAAGTATTTTATTTTAAAAAAAAGGACCTATAATCCTTGATTTTATCCTTACTCCCTTTTGTTTTAATGTAAGAGTCACTAGAAAAATTGTATTCTTTTACTTTCCTTTTTTTATTCAGAGGCTTTAATGTAGAAAGTGCCAAATGAAGAAAAGATAAGAATATTGAAACACAGATAAAGTACTCTCATTTTTAAAGGCTCCCACCGCCTTTGCACAGGTGCCTGTACACTGCCAATCTTCCTTCATTTCCAAAATGCTTAGAAACATTTCAAACTCCTATTGATATAATCAGTGACACTAGAAACTAGAAAACTAGATGTCAGTGGAAGGAGGTTTACATATTTTTGCAATCTAGGAACTTATTTTTTCCTCTTTGGCATTTACTCCTTTAGCAAAACTGCTGTTTGTACTTCCAAAGATTTTAGTATTCCCCTTTAAATGACAACCAAGAGAATTAGCAAATACCTGAAGTCTTTTGAGTTCTTTTCTTTTCTTTATAGTGCTGTGTCTTCCTGGTATATGCAGATTAGTTAGAAAACTATATTTATACATAGCTATTTCTATAGATGGGTATAGATACCATTAGGTAAAAGTTGGTATAATTATAGGTATTGATAATTTTTGGTCCATTCAAAAGAGCAAGAAGTTTGTTTTGGTCACTGCTGTATTCTTATATTCTAGATATTTGCCCTTAAATATTTGTCACATGAATGGACAGATAATAAATTTAATAACTAATAAGCATGTTGAATGAAAGCAGTAGTCATCTTAGATGTCCTGTGGTTAGGCCTTTGTCCCTCTAAGCACTTGGCCAGAATTATACAAGGAAATGCTGTTGCCCTCACTACATTGGATGTGATAGGGAACAAGAATTGTCTTTACCACAAAAAGGAGACCCACTTAAATCTATCAGGAGAACTTAAAAGAGAGCATGAATAAATAGTAATTTAGGCATTTATTAAGTAGCAACATCTAGATGCTGAGAAGAACTGAAAACTTTATAAAATTAAGTATAAATGAAGGATAAAGTAAATCAAATCTTCAGAAATGACTTAAAAATTTGATTGCTTCAAATCATATTGTGTATTAATACTGTACATAGTTTTAGTGTCTTGTTAAAACCAGTTGTTTTAAACTTGTCTCAGTAACTCAACATGAAGATAATTTTTCTTTCTTGGATCTGAAGTGCTTTTTTTAGCTGTTAATTATATTGATAGAAAATGGGTCCCTTCAATATGTTTACTATATAAATCTTTTTCCTTGAAGAAATAGAATTGACATTCTTAGAAATTTATAACTAACTATTGATGAAAAGTGATTATACTCTAAGATTCTATGTACTCAATGGTTAAAAGGAAAGTAATATTAGCAGTAACCTCATGAAAAAGCAGTTCTTTATGATTTTCATTATCAAAATTAACAATATAATCATCTGTTCCACCAAATGTAATGCCACTTATCTATTTTACTTTGTAAGGTTATCTGTATACAAACTATACAAGGAAATGGGATCCTGAACAATATAGTTATTTTATCAAAAATAACATTTTAATGTTTAAAAGAGTTTTAAAATTAACTACCAAAGTTACAAGATGTGTTCAAGTTTTAATGGATTTCTGTTTTTACCCAAGCTACTTTATGGTTTGCAGGGTAGCCATATTCTAGAAGCCAATGTGATGAGATATGAGATTTTAGAAAAATATCACACACATTTATTTCCTAAGTTTTCATAAAATCACAAGCCCTATTGTTACCTGAGGCAGAACAAGAAAGACATTAAATTATTGAAATGTTTTCCCCCACAGCTGCCAGTAGCAAAGATAGAATAAAATGAAATACAGTTTATCATATTGATCAGTTCATTTGGACTAGAGGTAAAAAGCAGAAGGCTTAGTGTCTAAACTAAATCTTGGATTAAGTATTACTTCAAAGCAAACCACCATGAAACTCAATGGCTTGAGCAACCATTTACTAGTGGAGTTTATATATTTATGGATTTACTGGGGAGCAACTGATGTAGTGGAAATTGATTCATGCCACCAGGCATGGCTAATTGTACTGGCTCCTTCCTGTGCTTGGGCTGGCTAAGAGTTATGCTTTAGGGCAGGCTGGTGGATAGTTCAGTTAGGACTATTCTGCCCCATGTATCGTCTCTCATCCTCCTGGGCCATTGGCTAGCGCAAGCTTGTCTTTCTGAACCTGCAATAAGCAGAGCTATACAAGGTCTCCTTATTTGGTGACTGACATGCTCATTCTATTTGCCAAAATAAGTCTCAAGTCCAACTTAGAATTTAGGAGTAAGGAAAAGCCTTTCTGCCTCTTTTCTAGGGGAAATTATAACATGTTTGGATATAAGGAGGTGTGAGGAAATGAAGGTACTGATACATTTATTATAGACTGAAAGAAAATATGTGTGTTTAAAACAGTAGTAGTATTATTAACTATTTTTAAAAAGGAGAGATCATGGCATGATACATTATTGATCATCTACAATCACAGAGTTATTTCAAGGCTTTTATACAGATGGTTGATAAAGTTACCTGCATGAAAGATAATCTCTATCATCTCCCACACTGATTTTCTAGGTCATTTGTTGTCTGCATGTGGTCATCAGATCAGCAGAATCATGTGGGAATATGAGAAAAATGCAGATTTTCATTGGATTAGAAACTTGGAAGCAATGTCCAGGAATTGTTTTAATGAACCCTCCAGGTGCTAATGATGCCTGCCTAGGGGAACCTCTGCATTTGGTCACTTATTTCCATGGCTGCAACAAATTACATTATAAACTTAAGTAGTTTCCTGATAGTTTTATGGTCACCTCTTCATTTTTTGTTGTTGACGATGTCAAATGGCAAAAATCTCAAAATCTTCCTGACTTTTTGGCAAGTGAGCCATAATTATTTCTCCTATGTGGGCTATCCTGGACTCAGGAGGAAAGTTCACTGCCCTGTTGTCTGCACATGGACTCTCCCTTTGTGCTTTTCTAGGTATGTGGCCCCTGCAGTCACTCATTTCCTTACCTCAGGTGTGAAATTAAGGGACATAATTTCTAATGACTGCCTTAATATTTTACCCCTTTGCCACTTATTCTTTTACCACTAATGAAATGCATGATACTTTTTGGCCAGAATACATTAAAGGTCAGTTCCTTCATCTTCATATAGTTTATTTTTGAAATTTTTTTCTTACATTTTTTAGTCCCCTGTCACCCTATATCCAATGAAACATCACCATATTCCCTGTGTTCTTCCCAACCCTGTTTGGCCCCTCCCACCACCCCATCTGTTGTAGTCTGCCTCAGTCAGCTTGCTCATTTAACTTTTTCTTGACATTTTGTTTGGTTTCCCTATAGTCATATAAGTGAGGCATCTGACAGGAAATTGTTGTGAATATTAGCTTATTATTATTTTCACTTTCAAACATACACACTGTTTAGTTTTATTGAATAACTCTTAGTTGCTTTTTTCTGTGGCAGGGTTTCTTTTTATAATATAACTGGAATTTTAGGCATCAGAACTGCCTGACAAGATTGTCTATGTGATTTGATTAAACCACATAAAATTTGTACCTAACACCTCCCTTCCTCCTGGGCCACAGTGCTTGATATTTTACCTTCAATTAATTTCTAATCAGTTAATTTCTTTGGCATGAAACTTGTATTAGTCACCGTTAATATGTTTTGTAGGTGTAACCTATCGAATCAGTACTATTCCTTTTTCATTCCTTTCAGATTAACTTTACTACGGCAGAGGAACGAGGGGAGGTATCAAGTGCCCAAGAGAATATCTGGGAGATGAGATTCAAGGAAAGTTTTTGAAAAACATAAAATTTGAGACAAAGCTCAATTCCTTATAGATCACTTACAGTTAAAATTGCCGGTGACGAAAATTCTTTGGTTTTATGTTAACTAATGGAAAGTGCATCAGAAAGTATGACTACAAGCCTGGTGACTCTTGCTCAACCTGCAGGTGACCTATGATGAAGTCTCTGTGGCAGTTCTTGTCAGCAAATTTGGTCATATCTAAAGATATAATAGGCAATAACTGGACACATTGTTCAAGAGTACCATCTTTATTCTAGAAGCTGTATTTGGTAACATGTATTGTCTTTGCTGTTCAGATAAACTGTGGACCAGAAGGCTAAGTGGTTTTAGATTTAGGAAGCCTGGACTGTTACATAGGTACTTGCCTTTTAAAAGACTGTTAAATGTAACTCATGACATACTTTGTTGTGTCTGTGTGTTCATGAGGCTGTTTCCTACAAAAAACAGCAAGTATCTCAGAAGACAGAGGTAATATCCCTGGTCCTCTTTATGACCCTACCTGGTTCATAGCAGGTACTCAAAATATAATTACTAAACAGAGGATGAGAGTTTGAGTTAATCATGGTAGCAGGTGCTGGAGGACAGATCAAATGCTACCATGTGTTATCTATATCAGTTCCCTATTGCCTCTATAACAGGTTACCCCAAACCTGGTGGCTAAAACAGTAGAAAGTTAAAAACCGGAAGGTCAGAAGATCTAATTGGTATCTCAGTGAATGAAAAGGTATTGCAGGATTTTATTCTTTCTGGATGCTCTAGAAAAGTCTATTTCCTTGCCTTTTGTAGCTTCTAAAGACCCCCTGCACCTGCAGCCTTTTCTTATGGCCTTTTCTTCCAACTTGGACCCTAGCAATGTAGCATCTTCAAATTTCTCTCTGATTCTGCCTCATTCTTCCATTTATAAGGATGCTTGTGATTTACATTGGACCCTTCAGGATAATCCCACATCTCAAAGTCAGCCGATTGTAACCTTAAATACATCTGTAACTTTAATTCCTGCTTACCATGGGACCTAGCATTTATACAGGTATCAGGGACTAGGGCAGAGAATCACTGGGGGTGGCAAAATTATTCTGCCTACCAGAAAGCATTTTTTAAAAAGAGTTTTTAACCTGTACTGGCCAGCTGTTATTTTTTCCTTTTAATTATAAACTATTTAAAAGTACACGGATGGCATATAATTATTTTGAGAATGAGTCTAAATGTATGTCCAATTTTCTTTCGGGCAAATCATTTCCATCTGCTTTATATCTGTATGAATCATAAGGATGGCTAGAAGTATTCAGGAAGCTGATACAAATGAGGAAATCCCATTGAAGCAAGTGTGAGCTTTCAAAATAAACCACTATTGTGTTTAGCTAATAGCCCATTAACAAAGGTTAATTTTGCTTAAATTTCAGCACATTTTGATTTTGTATCATGAACTTTAAGCAATTAAGAGTCTGTTGGGTAAACTTTTAAACCAAAATATGAACATATTGTTCTGAGTAATATTATAAAAATGCATTTTATTAATTAACACCCATTTTTTAAATTAAAATAATCAATAAGAAACCCATTTAAGCAAATAAGAAGCAAATTGATGAACTTAAGCATTTACCAGAACAACTCAGAGCACTTATTTCACTTTACAAAGAAATGAATACTAAATCGAGACAATTTCTAAGCAGAAAGAACTTTGTTTTTCTTCTGTGGAAAATGGGAAGGGTGCTAATTAGGAATATGAAACATTATAGCATAATGAAGCTACAGAGTTGTGCCAGATTGGTCCTGAATTTTGTTAGTTTTAGTGCTGTGGTAGTAATTTTGTTTTCTATCCTGTGTCCAAGAATCAGCTTCCATCTGCCTCAGAGTAAGTTTACCTACATAACACTTTTACTACCAATCTAACTGATTGTTTATTTAACCTAATGAATTCTGTCTCCATTAGGGCTTACTGTTATATTAAAATTCTGCTTTGAGTCCAGAAAGGAACATACTACATTTAATTTTTTAAGACTATTTTTGGATCTTTTCAGACTTTTCTTTTTACATTCATATAAAGTTAAATAAAACTGCAAGTAAAAATGTAAAATCTCAATGTAAACCTATTCTAACTTATTCTTATTTCTAAAGTAGTATTAGAAAAAAAGATCAAATTAAAAAAAAAAGAAAATTAGCCTCTACCCTTTGGGCACTACAAGTATTCCTATAATTCAGATTTCTATAAATATTCCCATAAAATAACCTCCTCACATTTCCCTTTTAGAAATATAAAAGTTCTGTCTCTTGGAATTCTTCCCTGAAAGTCAAAGGCAAAATATTAGTTGTACAACTAATATTTTATTACATTAAATTACAAATATTAGTTGTACATCTAATATTTTATTAGATGTGGAATGATCCAAAGTGAACCTCAATAATGGCCAATAATTGTTTTTCCTCTTACTCACTTTCCTACCAGGAAAAAGGCATCCTTTTACTAAATATGACTCAGACTTAAAAAGTATGTACAGTCTTAGGTGCTCAGCATCAGGTAGGCAAATCCTTAAATTTCTAAAAAATAGATCAGTCTGAAGGGATGTAGAATCATTTGCTTCTGAATGACCATCCAGAGAGAACATGGTGTTATTGCATGGAGTAGCATCCCTGTCTGAATTTTACACACACACACACACACACACACACACACACACACACACACACACACACCATTCCTTTTGCAGTGAATTTGAGTTGGTTCTGACATTAATTCCAATTTTCTCCTAGAATTAGAGTGATAAGAATCTGATTCTTATTCATATCCTGCTAATTTTTTTCCTCCAGGGATTTGAGTCTCAAAACTTTTCTCCTTATCCCTTCAGATTGATTTCGCTTTTGGAAACTTTGGGATTTACCTGCCTGATGCTGAGCACCTAAGATTGTATATACTTGATTTTTTTTTCTCTGAGTCAGATTTAGTAAGGGGACACTTTCTTCCTGGTAGCAAAAGAGGTGATAGGGCACGCAAGTAAGAGAAAGAAAATCGCCAGCCATAATTAAGGTTCACTGTGGATCACTTTCTTAACCAACTAATTTGCCTCAGGAATTTGTGATTCATTGACTAAATCTGTTCAGGGAGGCAACACTGAATTAATTCCAGCTCAGTCATTAGCCACATTCTCCAATCTCCATTGCCTAATAGCCCTAGTGTCACGTACATTTCCTAAGGTGTATGGCCTGAATCTTCTCAGAATCTTCTGCATCTTCTGAGAAGACTCAGGTTCATTTGCTATCACTGTCCCCTCTTCTCCGCTCACTTCTTCATTGAGACTCTGGAATGTACCATGGTCTGTCCTGCTGTAGACATTTCACCTTTGTTGTATTTAATCATGTGTCTTCCATCCTCCTTGACTGGGCTCACTGCTATGTGACTGTCCACTGTACTTTGAAAATTTACATCCTCAAGGGACTTTTTCCCATTCACTATAATCAAATTTAGTTTTGTGGTTGTGTTCTTTTATAGCATCACTGACCTTTCCATGCAGGGAATTGGTCATTTCTACCAATCTATTTATGTGATTTCTACCAATCTATTTATGTGATTCTGTGTTTCCCTTACCACTCACAATATAAGCTTCATGAGGACTGTGCCAGCTTCTTCCACTGAATATTCCATTGACTAATCCATGAATACACTAGTATATATTTGGCACTTATAACAGTGTCTGATTCATAGTAGGGGCTCTCCATATGAGAGCCTGTATTTCCAACCATCTGCTCTATCAGTGCAACAGAATGAAAACGCCAAATAATGCAGTTGATCTACGATTTGTCCACCAAAATATTGTGATGATTTCTATTGAAAGGGTGAAGTTTGAATTATGTAATAGTAGTGTGCTCATGATTCTTTACACTCTGAGCTGTTTATTGTTATTGTTATTAAATATATTAAGTACCTTCCTCGGTAATTTATCTGGATAAATGAAACCATGTTTCCTGCCCTTTATTGGGTGGAGGCGTATAGGGTACTTTCATTCCACTTTTTTACAAGTGGAAGAAGGTAATATATGCCAGAAGTAAGAAAGGAAAGTTGAGGAGGGTACTGGTGAAGGAATGTCAAGGAGTTGGTGGGAATTTGTAATTTTAAATAAAAATACCAGGGCCTCCCTGGTGGTGTACGGGCTTCTGCAGCCACTGCAGTGTGAGTTCAATCTCCTGCCAGGGAGGGGACACACATGGCGCAGCAGATCTCTCCTGCCTTGCCCACTACTCCTCTCAGCAGTGTATTTCAGTCGATCTGCCTGATCTGCTCCCCACTCTGTCTCTAGTGAATCCTCTCACTCCCTGTCCTCTGGCCTGTACCCCAGCTCGTGTATGCATAAATAAATAAAATCTTTAAATAAAACTACCACCATAGGTTTAAATGAGGTGACATTTGAACAAAGTGAGAGAACTTGTGAAAGAGTGAACTGGAAAGAAAGCTAATATTTGTAAGGGTCAGAGCTATGAAATTGAGATTAGGGAGAAGGTGAAATTACTGATGAAGTTCTAGGGTAGGACATGAGAATGAAAAGATGAAGAAGTAGAGGATAAGATCACTGGCAAAGAGGAGTTAGGAACCATGGAGTCTACATGCCAGAGGATCATAGCGGAGCCACTGAAATTTCCGAAAATGAAGATATTCTCGGGGTCTTCGAGAAAGTGACAATGAGACCAAAGTGAAAATTATCAAGAATGAGGGGAAGTGTTGTTTAGTAGTAAGAAAGTGGACAATAGCCAATAGTGCTTGGTACATTTCAAAGGACCAGTAAATGTTTGTTATAAAGAATATATAAAGCTTCTTTACTCTCAGAATTATAAAACTTGCCAGAAAAATATTACAACAATCTGACTTCCAAAGTGATATTCTTTCCACTATATCATGAACATTCTTTTGATATATTTGATCCATTAATTAGAACAATTTCTATTAAACATATTTATACTTGGGGAAGCCAGTCCATTACTGCTGATGGTATCTTAGTTTGAATGCTCTCTCTCACATTTTGTTCTGGTCTTTGAAATGTAAAATTGCAGTTTTGAGTTTTGTCTACCTTTGTTGGGGTTTCTTCTGCCTGTTCTGTTGTAGTTGGAGCAAATATCAATAGTCTCATAAAGTAGAAGGTAAGAATTGGATTTGTAACTTTTTTCACTGAATTTTGTGTATTTCATTTTATTTTTTTTATCCCTGTTGTGTTTTGTTTGTTTGTTTTTTAAATCTCTATACTATCTACCATGAGTACTGTCTTAGAAATCAGACCAGAGGATTAAGGCCCATAGATGCTGAGGGTCTTTCCTGAATTATGGGCCCTTATTTGTTTGCTGATCCTTCTTGGTATATCTGGTTTACTGATTTGCTTATGAGTTTTTCTTACTATATAGCTCCCAGTTTACATGAGTAGTTTTGTCATGATAATACATGACATGTCAACTTCAATAGTTGTTCAACTCCAACTTTTGTCGTGTCAACTTCAGTAAGTTATCCCTTGAACTCTATTGTCCTGATTTTTTTATTATGACCTCAACTGTCTTCCCTCTAGAAGATGATTTTTCTTTATCTTTTGTAATTTCAAATGTGCATTTCTATCTAGTCTTTACTCATATTGTCCTCCTTTATTGGAATTTGTTTTTAAACATCAAAACCAGAATTCATTTAATTTCTTCTGTCTCAGTCAAAAGGATCCTTTAATCATGGAAATATGGAGCTTTAATCATGGAAACCTTCCAGAGCTCAGTTTTCCAGCTTCCTTACTATTAAGGATCCCTCTTATTATCTCTCTTTGTCCTTTGGGGCCCATATTTTGAAAGGTTTTGGTCTAAAAATGATCCATTCTTTGCTATTTTCCCATCTTTTACTACCAATGGCACGTGTATTGTTATTCAAAACCTTCGTATTCACAAGACAACCAGAGTCACTGCACCAAGGTGATAACATTCCTGCCAAAAGGAAAAAAAAAAAAAAAGAAAAAGGAAACCAACCAAACAATAAAAGTTAATGTTACCATCTGCCTCCTCAGTGTTATCTTGCATGAGTGCAGATTTTCCATTAGGCTATCTGAAACATTCAAGACAGCTCGCAGAATACTTCTTTAAAAAAAAACCCTTTAGAGTCAGGAGAGTTTATGCTGTGATTCACAGATTTAATCTAATCTTGTTTCATAAATAAATAAACTAAGGTCCAAGTTCATCCTGTAAGAAGGGTCACAGCCCGGTTTTGACTCTGAATTCATGTCCTTTCCACTATTGCATCTTCCAACGTTAAAGGATATTGAATAAGGCATCCATGTATTCATATACCTGCTTCCAAGTCCTATTATCGAAAATTTGCAAATCCTAGAATTCTGGCTGTCAGAATAGTGATGTGTTAAGAAGGTACCGAGACAGAATATGGAATTTTTGGTTAGACAATCTCAAAGCACCAGAGGAATTTGAGAGTCTAGAAATAGACCTTAAAAGTATGAGTAAGTCTAAATTGAAGAATAGACTGGTTTGAAATTTCCTGAGTTGTATCAGCTTTCACACACTACAGGGTAATTCTGAAACTAGGAATGTCACAATTTCTCCTAAGGAGGCCTTTGCTTTCTATCCATTTGTTTAAAAATGAAACTTTGAATTACTTGTTACCAACCTGAGTATTTTATAAATACTAATTTATTTAATCTTCCCAACAAGCACATGAGGCAGTTTGTTTTTCATATTTCTACTTTACAGTTGGGGAAACTGAGTCCTGGTATAGTTAGGAGTGTTGCTGAAAGTCATATGGCTGGTTTGTAGCAGAGTTAGGCATAAACTCATGCAGCCTGGCCAGCATTCATTCTCTCACAGTAGACAGTGAGGTCTGGCTTCTCACAGACTAACCTTCCACTGTGGTTAAGGGGGTGAGGAATAAAGGAGACACTAGAAATGGATTCATCTTTAGTTTATCCTTTGGGGGTTATGAAGATCATGATCTGTAGTGTAGTTGCACTTGTGCTTCCTGTTTATTTCTTAGGGGTCAGTACAATAAAATTGCTATCAGGAAGGCAATTTTTGGATTCTCTATTCAAGGATCTGAAACCATTGAAATACATCAGTATGGTACATATTGGATGATTACTGTGTTATTTTATTGCTTTAATGGGTTTTCATGGGGTTGAGGAGGCTGCTTATACATTAGCAGTGAAAGAGTGTCTTTCCCTGTGCCCAAACTCTACCTACCCCAACCTACCCACCAAATGGTATTTATGCATCTTAGTTTTTGCTTGTCAATTTCTTCATGTAAAAAAGAATGTGAAATGTTGATTATTTTTCCAGTTCAACCTAATGCACTGTAAAGAATCCAAGCAATACTTTTTTCCTTTCAACAATACATAACAGAAAAGTAAATTAGCATCAAAATTACATCACCGTAGAATCACCGTAGAATGCAATCATCAAACTATGAAAACACAGAATTCGTTTTGTGCAAAATAGCAGACTGTTGTGCTATTGGTGAAATTATCCATGATTAAAAAGAGGAGAGTTCAAATTGGAACAACCTGCTGAGGATGGAAATGTTAACCTCACTTTAGATTTTATTATTTCCAAGGAATTCTTATTTGCTTTTGCTTTTCTCAGATGGCTTGTATGTTAGAGGAAAGCAAAATATATTATTGATGCTCTGGTCAGAAAAGAAATGTATTCTTCTAAGTGTGTTCCTTTAAGTTTGAGTTTGTAACATTAATCTTCAGCAATCCCCGGGGCAGTAGCTACGTTTGCTTGGAGACTATTCTAGCTGCTCAATCTTTAATAAAACAACTGGTGGACAATTACTTCATTTACCTCCCATTGCTCAGTAACATTGATTCCTGTGGCTTCCAGGCTCAAATGCACCAAATTGGAGAAGATCATGGCAGTGCATAATGTGGTCACAAGGAAGTACATTGTTTGTTCTGTAAAGTGCATTGGGGATGACAGCTTCTTTTCGTTCGAATGTCTGTAAGCTATAGAGCTAGTCAGGATTAAAGCAGAGGCTAGTTCCCTTGGGTCTGTGTTTCAAGGAGGAAGAAAAAGAAATAATCGAAAGATATCATGAGGAAATGTTTTCTTCTTTCTCTGTCACATATCCTTTAGGATCTTTTGTTTACAAGTATTAATCGACTTCCAAAATATTATATAATTGATTTCTTACAGCTGTCAATTCATTTATTTAAGTACCAAAGTGTTCATTTTAAAATAAATAACCATTGAGGGATTTAAAAAGAAAATATTCTCCATTTTTATCAGTTCAGGAGCATCATAATTTCATCCTAAGTTCAGTCAATTTACAGGATAAATTATATCCTTGTAAGATCTAAAAGGACCCAAATGAACCCAACTGGTCATTATCATTTTGTAGCATCTACAAAGCAAAACGCTTATATATCCAGTGGGAAAACAGAAAGCACAGAATAAGAAATGAGTGACTATTAACTGCATGAGAAAGGTTTTTCACTTTGGCAATTTGAAGTTTTTTTTCATAGTAAATGACTAATAACTATTATAATCAAGTTTTGTTCCTTTGAATAATAGATTACCAAATAAATAAGTGAAAATTTACTCCAGCCTATAGTTTGGAAAAAATTGTTTACAAATTATGCCAGTCTGAACATTTCCACCTATTTTATCATATATACAAATACTTAAAATTGCCTTAATAGTAGTTCTTGAAAATGCAAGTCCTTCTCATTAAAAGGCAAAATAATTGTGTTTTCCTTGGAGAGTATAATTTTGTTTTGAGGAATGAACATTTCGGACAAGGTTAGAGTAGGAAAGGATAGCACAGGAAATTGTTCTTTCTGGAACCCTGCTCACTGACTGTTTCCTCTGCTCTCACTCTCTCTAATGTCTGTCATTTTGTATTTTAAAGGAAAATAGGAAATGAAGAGGAGAAAGGACAGGTTGCCACATCCAGTAGAGATGATGATGAGAGGATATGAGCTTATTTTTAATTCTCACCATTTAGCTCAGGGGATAAATTTCTAATCCACTTTGCTAAGTTGTGGGTTGAAAAGGCTTTAAAAATTAGGTGCTTATGGATGTCACTATGTGGTCAAGAAATAGGGAGATGATAATTAGGAGAATGGTTTCAAACTGTGCATGTAACAAAAATCACCAGGGAAGTGGTTTGAGTTGGGATCTTTTGGGTTCATCCCATGATAGAAAAGCATGATAGAAAATAATCATCCCACAATAACTTCATCAATATGGTGTCTCGGGATCTAAAGATGTCATAAAACTTTAACACTGGGCATGGAGAGACCGCTGTGCTTGTGTCAGATGCTCTCTGCGTGTCTATTTTATCTTTCTTTACATGATTTTCTCTATTTCTCCAATCCCAGGAGCTCCATCCCCATTCTGAAAACTTTCTAGAATTTCTACAATCTTTTCTGTAATTTTTCTGAATGATTTTTGTTGTTCTCTCCCTTATTTTCTTACTTTGGGGGAGTATAGATCTTCCTAAATTGCCAGAGATAATTGGAGATTATGTAAGTTAAGGTTACTTGTGAGAAAGTTTTGCTTTGCTAAAAGGTTTAGCCTATTCAACCCCAGATACAGTCATGAAAATCCACTACCATATAACCTATCACCATTCTTAGTTTATGCTATTAGATTGGTAGGGAATATAGGTGCTGTCTTCATAGAAGAGGCTATCAATAACGGCTATTCAACCAGAAAGTAAGAATCAGTAAAACACATTTTTCCCCTGATGTCTCTATTATACTATAATACTGGGAAAGGTGCATATACTGCATTCTTTGTAAATTTCTGTTTTCAAAGACTGCTGCCAACAATTGAAATTCATAAAAATTAGAATAGACTTATCCAACTTATAACTGAAAAATTCTCTTTAGTTCTTTTGGCAGATAGATATATGCATAATTTCAATTAGAAATCAAAGTCCAGAAAAACATTCCATGGATTTTCCAACTAATTCTCATCTGTTAATATGGGAAGATAACCATCACCCCACTTAGATTCTACATTTGAAGTAGAAAAAAAGGTATAACATTATTTTCCTCTATATGTTGGAGATTTTTTCCATGTTTTCTGGATTCCTGTATTAGTTAGCTCAGGAGTCCTATTGAAATATCATAGACATGGTGTCTTAAACACAGAAATTTGTGGTTTTTTACAAGTCTGGAGGCTGGGAGTCTGAGATTAGAGTTCTGGCATGGCTGTGTTCTCATGATAGCTCTGTTCCTGATCTACAAAAGGCCACCTAATGACTCTGTCCTTGTATTGGTGGTACTTATGGTTGAGGCAACAGGAGAGAGAGAAAGACATAGTGAGAGTCTTGGTGTCTCTTCTTATAAGGACACTTATTCTATCATGGGGTCCCCACCCTTGTGACTTCCTCCTCCAATCACTGCCAATAGCTCCATCTCCAAATATCATCACCCTGATAGTATTTGGTTAGGACTTTGGTTAGCCCCTAAAGGAAAATTAATTGTGTCTCAGAGTACAAACCATGTTGGAGGAATCTACAAACCTAGATTATTATTATTATTTTTTTTGCCAGTAGCTTGTAGTTTTCTTTAGATCTGAAATGTCTCTTCCACTCTCTCTATTCTATTCCTAGTCCTACCAAAAGCTGCCAACATTTCAGTAGGATTGTGGTTATTTCTGACTTTCCTTGAATTGCCTGGAAGCTAGTCATTATGGTCTTTAATGCTTTTACTCTGCTGAAAATCAATGTTTACATTCTTTCTTTTGAGGAGTAAGGTTTTTTTTTTAATGTATTGAATAAATCTGTGTTACGATCCTAAAGAAGTTACATTCATAATATGAACTTCAAGGCTTTCATGTAAGTCTTCAGTTGTAGTCCAAAGTGCTCTGCAGAAGCTGACTACATGTTTCTAGTCCTTCATTTATTTCTGTTTGTGGAGATTTGATCCTGTTGTACCACTACCATTTTCTTATTGACCACAGTCACCTACAGTAACAGGTTGAGAATTGTCTGCCTTTTCTTCTATTTTTTTCCCTGGAGATTCACATCTTCCATTTTACAATTACTGGAATTTCTATACCAGTTCCCTTTTTAGGGAGTTTACATTCTCTAAATTTGAGTAATTTGGTAATCATGAAGTCATTAAATTTCTCCAATTGTTTCAGAGATTTAAATCATTCACATACCATTGAACATTAAGAGTTCAAGTTGCCAGACTGGAGAGTCTGTTGACTTTTATGCTCAGTCATTGATTGTACATAAAACAGATATTTGTTGCAAGCATATATGTGCTAGGAAACCTTCTGGTCTCGAGGCTACACCAATGAAGAACAGAATTTTATTCTAGCAGAAATAGGCAGGCAATATGCGATCCCATATGTCTTATGTCATATCTAAGCACAAAATATAGTCAGGGGAGGAGAGAGAAAGTGACAAAATGATATTTTCTCAGAGTCCCAAGTGGAGAGAGGGAACAAACATGAGACTATCTGTTAAAAGAGTATTCCCAGTGTAAGGAGACCTTGAGGTTACACTATGCTCAGAAATTTGTAAGGAAGCCAGAGTAGTCCGCTCAAAGTCATATAAGGAACAGGGGAATATGAAGGCGAAGGAAATAAGGGACCTTATAGGACTTGGTGGGATTGTGGCTCCAGCCAACCAGTCTGGTTGGCATTCAAAATCTGTTCCCACTTCTGGGCCCTTGCCCTTGATATTTCCTGGAAAACTAGTCTGGATTTCCAGGTGATGTACTCCTTCATTTCCTTTAGATGTTAGCTCAAATGGCACCTCCTCAGGGAAGCTGCAACATTTACCTTCCAGTCACCTTCTTCCCTATTCATTATTATGCTATTTTTGCCAGCATAACATTTGCTTGTGGCTTGTCTTCCATCTTCTCCAATAAATGTAAGCTGCACCAGGGCAAGAACTTTCACTCTTTTGTTCACAGCGTTTTCCTGAGTGCCTTGAAAATAATAGGTATTTTCCCCAATATTTGTTGAAAAATACTGTCATATTTTTAAAACCAGACAATTGATCAAACGCATAAGTAGTCACAAGAAGATTATGAGGATATTGAGAGGGAAATTTTTGAGTTTTGAGCTATGTAATAGATATAAATCGTTAGTAAAGGAAATAGGGTATACTACAAATTGGGAATGGAGTATAAACAAATACAGAAACCTTAAAGTTTATGTTTTGTAGAAGTGAATTATTTGAGTGGGCAATTAGTAAGGGCAAATAATCAAAGATGAAATGGACAGATTAGAAAATCAGTGTTTGGATATCTTACATTCTGCAAAAAAAGAAAAAAAATTAAATTGGTTAAATTCAGTAATAAGTGGAATAAAATTTCAGTGGAATTATTTTCTATGCCAGTGGATTAAAGAATGACCAGTATAGTACTCTGGAGCACACTTTCTATACATTAGGTAGAAAGAGCATCTGATATTTAAAATAAGTACATCTCTCAGGGGAGTAACAGTAGATTGTAAATCAAATTATGCTGATTTGGAAGAAGGATTGTTTTTTAGGATCCTATCGCAGTCACCAAGAAATTTGCTTTGTGAATAAACAATGGAAAACAATGGATATACATCATCTAACTTTATGAGACTTAATTTACTGATTCCAAGCTCTCTGGTATAAAGCACAAAATATTGTGATGTACGTAGAGGAATGCAATGTTGCTTTTTGTGTTGAAGAATCATCGTCAGGTGGGAAATGAGTTTAGGAAATTCTAATTTATGAACACTGCAAGTGTAATTGCATATTTCCCCCCTAAATTGCTTCTTCTGCATAAGGAAAAATTTAAGGGCTGTGTACTAGCCAATGAACATTTCTCTAGTAGTAGGTATTAAAAAAATATCCTTGGTCATCAGTATTGTTTTTTATTTTAGAGCAACAAATTTTCATTTGTTGTAAACTAGGTGTCTATAAAGTATGCAGCAGGAAGTTCATGTTTTAGTGTAACTTAAAGAAGTCCTACCATAATTGTTATTGCGTATGAAATTTGGTTATTTGTAAGGTGACCATACAGCAATTTTCTCTAGGACAGTTCCAGTTTTATCCCTATTGTCGGCGATAATTATTCATAACTCCTCAACCTTTCACTTTCATTCTCCAAGTGTGGGATGATGAATTATATGATTCTTGGAGACTAGCGAAGTTTTAACTGTAACTATAACTCAGCAGTAGACTTGTCTTAACTTTTAATCACAGATCATTCATCTCTACTAGTACAGACCTCTCACACATAAGAATCTATTATATAAGTTCTAATAAGAGAAACTTGAAATGACTAATTTGTTGAAGTAATATAGTTTTCTGGCAAGAGTGAGTAAAATGGGACATAAATAATCTTTATCACTTATGTACTTGGAATGGGAAATCACTGAACTCAACCAGATTGAAAAAGCATTCTCTAAGCTGGTTTTTAACACTTCATAATTTCCATAATGCTGGATACTCAAAGTTGTTTAGGTCAGTTGTAGTCTTCTGGCCAGTAATTTACAATATATAGCAAGAAACAATAGCTCAAAGGAAGATAGTATTACATATTATCAATGGGCAAGGAGTAGCTATTTCTCTGAAAATTTTAAAGTACAGCATGAATAGCTAGTTTCAATGATTTTTTTTTTGAAGCATCTGGGAAGAATAATATAGGAAATTCTTTGAAGTTTCCTTTCAACCTTACAATTGTATGTCATATACTTTAATGTTGAAAATCTCTGAGAGCAAGTGATGGTTTTCTCCTCAGGTACCTACTGGACTGACTGTATGGAACTTTCTCAGGGCTTCTTGTGCTTTATTTAGTCCCTTTCCAGAAAGTCTTCCTTTGCTTGCTTCATCAGAAGTCTCTCTGGCTTTAGGTTAACTTTATAATTATCATATAAGAATGGTAATCAAAAAAACAAAACAAAACTTTATGGTCTTTCTCATTGAAATCCTTTATATTTTGAAGTCAATTATTTATTCCTTTGGCTTCTTTTCTAGGCTAAACTATAAAATTCTTTGATTTTCTTCTCATTTGAACTATGGACAAAAACCATTAGGACTAACAATAGACCAACAAAACAAAAACTTAAATAAAGGATGCATTGGATATGGCTAAGGAAAGAAGGGCACGAATCCAGACAGACATTACAGTTTTTGTTTCAGCACATAGACATTTCTCAGTTTCTCACATTGTGGAAGCTAGCTATGGTACATGAAATCCAAACAATGTGTTCTTATACTACATAAATAATAGAGTTTTAGTTTAGATCTTCTCGATATTGTAATTGAACAGTTACTTCAATGTAACTGATAGTGTAAGTTTCTGGTACACTTGTGTCAGTACAGAAAATAAGGTGATGAAGGCAGCTTATAAAGGAATAACTAATAAAAACCTCCCCCAAACAACTTCACCTTCCAGAATTTCCCCCCTAGCCATTGTGTGAATAGAAGAATATGTCAATCTATGTAGGTAGAGTAGACCCTGAATCTAATTGTTGCTTGTTCCCTCCTTGAACTAGGGCAAAGAGAAAGTTTTTAGAAGACTTGTGCTGAATAGCAAAAAGTGTGAAGTTAAAAAAAGAATTTATTGGGTAAACAAGTGATGATAATTATGTCAATAGAAATACCCACAACTTTAATGAGTAATTTATTTATTTCACCAGAAACTTAAAAGAAAATATGAAACAGCAGTTTATATAAGAACCATGAATAATTATAAAGAGAGAAAGAGAAAACTTCAAGAGAAATGAGTCCAGAACAGGGTATGTGGAATAGCCTAGACTCTGCACTGAGTTGGGAGAGAGGAGCTGCGTATGAAATATGGTTATTTGTAAGGTGACCAAATAATTGTCACTTGCCACATATCAGAGTTGCATAGAAGAAGCTTGGAATTTAATCTAACTTAAAGGTGTGTTTTTCTTTTGCTCCTCCAATTTTAAAATATTTTAATTATAAATAGTTCAAAACTGGGAAATTTCACACCAAATTCCAGAGTTCCAGTCCCTCCTAAAATATTAACATGTGGGAGCTGGGATGGATTAAGCTAAGTGCAGTGTCAGAAGGAAAAAGGTGAATGTTAGATGGTTTCATATGTGGAATATAATGAAACCAGTGAAAGGGTCAGGAAAAAGACAAAATTTGCAAGCTGAACATGGATGGATCTGAGACATACAGCAGTGGAGGGGAAAGTAGAGATGTGGTGGGAATTCTATGGGGATTACACCTAGAAAAGAAAGCAAAAATTGTAAGAAAAAACAAAAAAGGAGAGGAAAGAGCACAAGGGGCTGTGCTGATGGATCATGGGTGCTATGGTAGTGGAATAGTGGGCAAACTACAGGGACCATACCTGCGGGGAGAAATCAAATACCTTTCAGAAATGAACAACAATGTAATAAAATAAATACATATAAAAAGAAAAATTGTTAGACCAGACCATTTTGGGTCTGCATTTCTTCATGGCTTGGAGCTATTGCATTTGAATTTGTCACCTTGGTGTGAGAACAAGGGAGTGATAGACAAAATGACAGTCAGGTTTTTTGTGTCTCCATATGAATTTCATCAATTTTTTTTTCTATTTCTTTGAAGAATGACATTGAATTTTTTATTGGAATAGCATTGAATCTGTAGATTGCGTTTGGTAGGATGGCCATTTTGATGATGTTAATTCTTCCAATCCACGAGCAAGGGATGTTTTTCCATTTCTTTGTATCTTCTATTTATTTTAGCAATGTTTTGTAATTTTCTTTGTAGAGGTCCTTCACCTCTTTTGTTAGATTTATTCCCAAGTATTTAATTTTCTTTGGTTTCAATTATAAAGGGGATTTAAAAAACTTTTTTTCTTCTTCAGCTTGGTTGTTTGTGTAGAGGAAGGCTACTGATTTTTGTGTATTGATTTTGTATCCTGCTACTTTGCTAAATTGGCCGATTAGCTTGATTAGATTTTCTGTAGAGCTTTTGGGGTTCTCTATGTATATTATCATATCATCTGCAAACAGTGAT
>JAGFMF010011694.1:1315147-1403210 GCA_019455555.1 Galemys pyrenaicus
GTTGAGGATTTTTGCGTCGGTGTTCATTAGAGAGATTGGTCTGTAGTTTTCTTTTTTTGTGTTGTCCTTGTTCGGTTTTGGTATTAGTGTGATGTTGGTGTCATAAAAGAAAAAGTAGACACATTCATAGGAACTTGGATGGAACTGGAAGGGATTATGCTCAGCAATGTAAGTCAGAAGGCAAAAGAAAAATACCAAATGGTTCCTCCCCTAGGTGGAACATAAGGAAACCAAATAAGGATCAAGGAAGGAATAAGAACAACAATAATAATAATAACAATAAAGACACAAAAACCAAAAATGAAAGACAAGGACAAATTGGAGACACTTGGTGGGGAGGGAAGAGGGGGAGGGTGGAGGGCAGATGGGAGCACAGGGGACTGAGGTGATGGTGCACTGGTGATATGGTGATGGGGAATGCATGGGGATTGCAACTGATGTCAAATATATATAAATTAAAGGAGAAAAAAAAGACATTGAAAAAAAAATGACAGAAAGGCAATTAGTCAGGACCTTCAACTAATCTGATGAAAAGGAAGGGCTTCGGGGGAGAAATTTTGAAAAGACAAATTGGAAACAAAGTTTTGATGGTCAGAATAGCAATTTGGGTTTTATCTGATAAGTTCTTCACATCAACCTTCCCATGGAATATTTTTATTTGTGACTTTTGCTAAGGTGTTCTGAAGATAAATTTAAATAGTGTCAGGCTTATTCAATTTGTTAAAAAAACAAGTAGATATTTCCCACTCTGTATTTTGCAATTTTTCTATCCAAATTATTTTCTTTAAACTTTTGGCACCCACTGTTATTACTCATTTGCTAGCAAATGTTTGTTAATATTGGTGGAAATGATAACAAAGGATTATTCACCCCAAAGTGTAGAATTAGCTAATTATAATAGCTTTTCCTTTCTTGAGAACTTGTTGTAGTTTACAGTTTGAATTATATAATCATATAGTCTATTGCAAATATTACTCTCATTTGAATGATTAATATGGTTGATCTGGTTTTCTGTGAAGAACACAGTATTTCACTAAAGGAGCAGGAAGAAGTTAGGATTTATGAGTCTATCCCAACCACTAGACTTTGTGCTAAATACAATGAACATATATCTCATTTTAGTCTCACAATAAATGATGCAGATTAGAGGATAAAGGCTCAGAGAGGATCTGCATTCTTCCCTAAGATGCAGAACTACTAAAAGGAGTTAGAATTTAACCCAGGTCTATCTGGGGTCAAAGTTCTTATTCTTCTCATTTACAATATTCCTAGAGCAACATCTCTCCTAGAAACTCTCCAACATAAACAAGTTTGAAAATCATAAGGGTTGGACATTGGGGCTCATTGGCAGGTCTGTGTTTTCGTTAATTTTTATTAAGCTAGTGTCATGTATTATAGAAGGATGGATTTGGCATTCCTGTGTAGGAGTGATAATAGAGGAGAACAATTGAAGAAAGTATACTGACATGGTATCCAAAGATACTGAAGAGAAATGGTGTCCAAGGGCGACAAGATACAGTGAGTTCTCTCTGCCAACCCAGTGTTGACATTTGCCTGGTAATAAGTAAATAAATAAGCAAAACTTGGGGACATTTCTATAGAGTCTATGCAGATCAAATATAAAGTTAATAATTCAGCACAAAGTTGAAGTAAAACACTCTTTGTCATCTTTTTGCATAGTCATAACTTAGTGCCTAGTGGATAGCTATAATTTTTATAATTACCTTTGCTTCACCTTCGAACAGACAGGTCAATAAGGAGGTAATTGCAATGTATTAGAGTTTATAAGTTTATGATCCAGCTTAGGGTATTAACAGTAATTTAAAAAGATAAATAAAAAGATAGCAGTATGGTAGGCTGGAAATGCTCCCCCCTCCTCTCCAAGATGTCCACATCCTAATCCCTGGACCTGTGAATGTTGTTACTTTACATTGCAAAAGGGACTTTGCATATATGATTAGGGATCTTGAAATGGGGATGTAGATGGGTGGTCTACACCCCCATTTCATGTAGATGTAGATGTAGATGTAGATGTAGGTGTAGATGTAGGTGGTCCTGAGATTGGTTTTGGAGATGCTGAGGTCAGAGAGTGGGGTCCTTGGTTTAACTCTGGAAAAAGTTTCACCAAAGTGCCTCTTTCAGCAATACTGGCAAGTTTCCCAGGCAGGTTTCTCCATGAGACAGAGGTGTTAGTTATATCCAAAAGGCTTACTATAAAAGGGACGGAACCAATTTGTTACTTTTATGAAAAACATCTTTTGAGTTCTACCTGCTTTTCCCATATAGCATAAGGGATTATCCAAGGCCAGAATCAGCAGACTACAAATAGATGCAGAAAGAGAATTTTCAAATATAATAATTCTCTAACAATTAAAAGTGATTCCAAATAAATAATTTGTACAGATTATTTATTGAGACTTGTTATGGGAATTTTAATCAAGCTAGGCATGTTTGAATAAAACTATTCTGTTTGAAAAAAAGCATGATTGAAGAGTCATTAGCTACTTTTCCATGTGTCACCTTCACTGTAGATGTTCAACATACAATGAAAGAATCCCTATATCATTTATTTATTTATTTATGCATGCATGCATGCACACAAGAGCTCAGGTAGATGTTCAACATACAATGAAAGAATCCCTATATCATTTATTTATTTATTTATGCATGCATGCATGCATGCACACAAGAGCTCAGGTACAGGCCAGAGTCGCGGGAGGTGAAAGGATTCACCAGACAGAGTGGGGAGCAGAACAGGCAGGCTGACTGAAACACACTGTTGAGAAGACCAGTGGGCGAGGCAGGAGATCTGCCATGTGGGTCCTCTCCCTGGCCTGTGGCAGGGATCGAACTCCTGCAGTGGCTGCGGTTTGCTTCATAGTGAGTTGCTTAATCCACAGCGCCACCAGGGAGGCCCTCCCTATATCATTTAAAACTCACTTTAAGTAGCACAAATTAAATTGTTTTTCTTTAAGAGATCAAAAGAACTTTGGATCTCCTTCCCTACTGCCCCAACAGGCACACAAACAAACATATCAAACCAACTGGTTACTATCTGTTGGCTGTTGCAGAGACTTGAAAAATAATACTAAGCCTGTAGGCTGAAATGAAAAATTATAGCTCTATGGGTACTTATTCAACTGTGTTTTCAATCAACTATAATTTGACCTTTTCTTGTTAGAGTAGTTTTCAAGGCAATATCCTATCAGTTGCTTTTCATTCTTTAAAGCTCTCTAGGTGTTTTTTTTAAACCAGGTTTAGTTTGTGATTGGCAGCTTTGAGAACACCCAAGGATTTACCACTTGAGTGAGTCAAGCCCTTACCTTGTTGCCTCTAGGACCATAATGTGAAATTGATTCGGTAGTCCCTGCTCATATCTTTGAACACCTAATTTCCACCAGATCTGAAGCTGTTACAACTTCAGGAGCCAGCTGTACAGAAGAAGCCCAAAATAATAGCTCTTGATATGCAGTTTGCAGGATTTTCAGATTCCTTTATATGTGAGAAACATTTATGGGAGTCTTGTGCTCCTTAAGAAGAGAATCATCAGACATCATCGAGAACTAAAATAGTCCAGGAGGAGGGTGGAGCGTAAAGGGAGACCATGTGTTGTGCTTTTGCTTGGGAGTTTAAACTTAATACCAGTGTTTGGAGGATGCTTATCTGCTCATGCTCACTTCATTGTCTCTCCTGGAGGAGGGTGTTGTACGTACTCTTCATTAAGAGAAGCTGCAATAAAGAGGTTTTTATTGCTAACGGAATGGTTCTTAAATGACAAGTACTGAATTTTCTGCTGCCGATTAGTGAGAGTAATAATAAGTTAAAACCTTTAATGTTGTTATTTACTACTGTCGTAATGGGACCAGGGCTCTGGAAAACATCTCCAATAACCTTCCTCTTTTCCTTGAAGCCACCCCCCCGCCCTGAAAAGAAAAGAATCCAAATGATCTTGATAACACATTTAAAACTTATATGTCAGAGGGAGACACATTGCTAATATGCCTTCATACACCAGGCAGAATAATAAAGTCCACAACATGCTAGTAACATGCTAATAAAGTCCATAACATGGCAATCTAAAGAGATGGCCTGAATGAAATCTCTTCTCCATTGCTTCCTCTTATTTATATGTCTCCTATTTATATTTACATGTGTTGGGGAGCAGTCCTTCACAATGGTAACATACCTTTGATGGTGTTTATTTATATTTGCAAATAGCCTTGGGGGCTACAGGTAGTGTTTCCCTCTCAGAGGACCTCTGATCTACAAATCTCATATCTACTGTTAGTACCTATGAATATGGGGAAGTAGGACTTATTAGCTTGGAAACATGGTGAAATTTCAGATCTTGTTTTATTCTCTTGGTTCTTAGTACATGTTGCTTCTCTACTCATGATTTGTGAGTGGAGGTGTACAACTCTTTTCTCAGAACCCTTCTGACCCAGGGTATGTTGACAGTTTCTTGCGTTAATTAACTTGATGTGTGTGTGTGAAGGTGGATCCTTCTACAATGTATACCTATATCAAATTTTCATGTCTGTGCCTAAGAGCTTACAGTTTTATGGAGGGAAATAAAGAACCCAAGACACTTAAGGATCACTTAGAATGAAGAGTGATATCTAGAGAAGAGTGGTGAAATAAAAGTTCCAAACCTGTGTTAGGACTAAATGGAACCAGCTGGAGATTTCTCAATAGACCAGGGCAGTGGGGTACCCCGCCTCCCTGTTGTAGAACATATGGTGATTATCTGTTATATATGGACTTTAAAATGCTGTAATAAACTAAAGAGAATTTAATTTAAATAAAGAAGTAATGTCTTAGAGCAAAAGCATAATAATAAATTTTTTAAATTTCAGATGGTGGGTTAGGAGTGGGGAGGAGCTATCATTCCTGAAACATGCCATCTATGTTAATCCTTTTTCATCTGCTTTTCCTGGAAGCTTGTTGTAAGTGCAGAATCTCAGTCCTAACCTTCAGTAATAGTTACTGATATCCAATATGTAGTTGAATCAGATTCCCAGTGATTCACATGAGAATAGCAGTTTCAGAAGCTGTACCTCAGAGGAGTTAGTCTGACTAGTTTCTCCCCAGGGCTTTCAATATCTAGGACCGGAAATTTTTTAACTTACCTGTTTTTCAAATATTGCCAACACAACCTGTACTCCAAGAAGTCTGGCCTACAGCGCTTCCATACAGTGAACTGCAGTTTCTGCAAAAATCTAGAATGGATGTGCGTATGCAGCCTGAAGCAGACTGAACTGTGCAGAATCAGGCTGGCTTATGGGTGATTTTGCTTGCAAGGGGAAAAGAAAGTTCTAAATTACTACTGAAATGTCACTGGACAGAAAAGTTATTCTAAATGAAATCTGTTATTAGCTAATTTCCTCTTTTTTATGTGAAGGAGATGATAGCTAGCTGGTCATTATCCTTTTCCATGACTTGTATTTACAGGCCTTTAATGATCACTGTTGTTTTTCTGTGTTGATTCTAAACTCTCCTCTTTCTTCTTTAGCTGAGAGCTCATAATTTGACTTCTGCTCTTTCCCAAATCTGAGATTCTTTTCCCCAGCCTTTTTCTATGCTTTGTTTATTCTCAACCTTCAGGCCTTACCTTAAGCCACACTCCTCAGAGAAAGAGACTGCCTAATGGCAAATCACACTGTCCAATCATCCCCCCCCCATCACCCCCCAAAACAAGTTGCCAAAGAGAGGATGCCATCCTCACTTACTTGTTCATATATGTCCTTCAGAACCAAGGTCTCAGGGGGCAGAGTGTAAACCCTATGTCTGTACCTTGGTTGTAAGAGCACCTGGGGGAATTCATTAGTTTCTACTCTAGGAAGTAGAATTCATGATCTGGACCACTACTTTCAATCAGAAAAAGGGTGCCCATAATGTCAAGGAAATACACACAGGATAATTGCCCTTTTTAGGTAGGTTTTAGTTCTACAAGAAAAGAAGGAGGATCACAATTTCAAGTAGAGCAGCTAGCATTAATAAATGTTCAAATGACATATTATTCAGAAACCCTGTATAGAATTCACTGACTGAAGGCATATATACATGAGCATACTGTCATAAAGAGAAATCTGGATCATGTGACAGGACATCTGGAGTAATGGCATTAATGAATATAAGAACTTTATTTCCGATGTTTTTGGAGAGCTTGCTGATAGGGGCATGGAGAGTCTGCCAAGTTCCTCTGTGCATGAGATTTGAGACTTCAATCTACCTGTGGGGCAGACAGATGTATTGTAGTCTGGAGAGATAAATCAGCTGGACAAGGATGAACCTGAGTTTAATTCTGCAGGTTATGATGAATCTTTGAAAGCATTTGAAGAATGGGCACAGTTAAAAACAAGTTCACAAAGATTAAATCAGGGAGACGAAGGGTGGATAGATAAGAGTGAGAAAGAGAATCAAGGAGTGAAGCAGAAGATACTTGAGATTTATGATTACCTCTGAAATATGTTTATGAGGAAAAATATCAAACTATAAGTTCCAACTTTATTTTCTCCTTGCAAGCAAAATCACCCATGGGCACCATTTCTTAAGCCAGCCTGATTCTGCACAGTTCAGTCTGCTTCAGGCTTGGTTATTGTATCAGTTGACAATGCTAATGGAATAATATTACTTATGTAAAAGTGATACATGATTAGCTTGCTTTAGTGTGAGGTTAATTATGTTAACCTCATCCTTGTAGGAATCAAGCATACATTGAGTCTGACCCAGTATTTTCAGTATTTTAGGTAACATAGCTCACAAGGACAACTAGGGAAAGCTGAAAGTAATTTTTTTATCTTTGGTAAACTTTTCCCTCTTAGTGCCGCAGGTCATGTTCTGTGAGGATTGATGGCATTTTCTCCAGGCTCTGTCAATATCTCAGGGCTCCCTCTGGTTTGTCTTGGCTCTCTCAGTGTGCCCTTTCCATGGAAGAATGAAAAGGCAGTGATGAGATACACAGGACGGAGTGGTTTGCTGCCCAGATCAGATCTTAAGTCCTGGCTCCTTCTTCAGCAATTTATTTAATCCCGCTAGGATTCAGTATCCTCATTAACAAGATAAAAATAGAAACTTCCTCATGAGGTTGTAACTGTTTCAGGCCCAGTTCTAAGCCTGTGGAGAGTACCCAGATCAGGACCAAACGTGCAAAGGCATTCAGTACTGTACCAAATATTTTGTTATGAGATAAAAAATGAAAAAGGAAAGTTCCATCCCTAATCCCTCTTTCTGTTTCCCTACTTCAATGTTTGTGATAATATTATTACCTTGCATTATGACTGTTAACTGCTGAGAAGGATAGTGATTTTATTTTGTGTATTTTATTTTTCCTTCATCTTTGCAACCATTTATAAATAACATTTTTTTATGTTTTCAAAGGTGACCCCCAAAGGAGGCCAGACTCTAACAAGACAGTGGAGTACATTAGCTACTAGTGCGGCTATTGTAGGACTTGCTCAGTCTCTGAGTTCAGAAGACAAGTTTTCTGGATGGAAAAGGAAAGAAGCTGTTCTCTTTTTCATTCAAGGTTAGGTTTTTAAAAGAGGCACAGATGCTCTCCAGTTATAAAATAGACTCCTGTCTGTCTGCCCTATTCTATTGGGATTTAAGTGATTGAATAGTAAAATTCTAGGCTGCTGCCCATGGAGAGGGTTTTAAAGTGCATAGTCTGCTCAATGTGGGATACTCTATAGTGAATTGTAAGAAATCTTGAAGATTTATAGGTTAAGAGCTGGACAGTTGTCAACAACTATGTAATAAATAGGAAGCACATTGCCAAATGTATACATGTGGCATAGCACAAAGTCTACACCATTAAATGCTCCAAAAAATGTTGAGTATCACTGTCTTTGAAACAAAGCATCAAGAATAACAAAACCTCAAGGAGCTATAGTTGCCGAGCAATTAACTAAGTTCCCCTACTAGCTAAGCAAGTGCCTTCTTCAAATTTATGCCTCAAAAATATTTTGATTTTACGCATGTATTGACTTTTGAGATCCTATATAGACAGTCTATACTTCTAATACCAGTTAAATAATCATCGCCATTTTGTAGGAAGGGGACAAAGAGATGAATGTAGCCAAATAAACAAGCAAAAAGAGACCATGGAATAATGCATTTTCCAAATTTCTGAGAGAACGTAGAGAGAAAGGGCCACCTACTTCTAGAAAAGCATGAGTAGATAGAGAGGAGCTTTCTTCCAGGACTGTGTGTGATGTGAAGGATAAGGCCCCACCAGAAGATTTTTCTTGGGTGATGGGTGCGAAGCATTTGGCATCAAAAGCTGGGGTGAGTCTTCTGAGCTCCAGGGCCCCTTCAGATTCATCTTAATTCAATTGGTGTTTTAATTTTCTGTCCAGGGGGTTGTGAAGCATCTGATAAAATTCTAGCTCATCAGGTGATTAGAGAAGGAGGCTCTTTTTTGCAGTTGCTCATTTCAGGCGATCCCTTCTGACTAATTAGAACCGATGAGCGATAACCAGTCCTGCTTAAAGCAAAATAACACACACTAAAAACCCTGTTTTTAGTCACTGTCAGTACTATCGAATTAAAATGGGTGGTCACCTCACGATGACTTTTCATAGGTTAGGACAATATATCCCAAAATGTGTTTTGTGGAACACTAGGCCAGATAAATAAACTCTGAAAGAGGATGTTGGAATCCTACATACCGCCCAACACCTTGCTCGACCCATATGCAGATCTAAGACCTGTGTTAGCATATTAAGAATCTGAGATCTCCTTTGGTAAAGAAACCTGTCTAATTATTTTTAAATCCCACAATTATTTGACTACAGAAACTTTTATTTTAATGCCTACTTATACCCTCTCATGCTAAGGTTCTAGGGACTATCTTTGGGGAAAGATGACTCTAGTCATCTAGAACAGAAAAAAAATCCTAATAAACAAAATCCTATACATACTTTCCTAGGAGTTTCATGAAATGCATGCATATTTTATGAAGTTGCACATTGTGAGTTCTTTTAATTTTGCTACAACAATGGTTTTTCAGATTGAGTTTCCAACCTAAAGGGTAAAATTTGTTCCACTTGGAAGTCTGCTGCTTTTAATGTATATTTTTAGGCACATTTAAGTTCTCTTTGTTGTTGTTTTGTTTTTATATTATGTTTACAGTGGTAACATTGATTTACAATGCTGTTTATATTTTGGGGCTGTAGGTTCACACCTCTAGCCACATGTCACTTCTGAATGAATTCAGGGTACTATAGTGATAGGAAGATATTTCAAAGTTATCTTTACTCAGATCTTGCTTTATAAGGTGCCCATGTGTGCTATTTCCCAGTAGCATATAATGTACTTTCTACTACATTTTCCCATCTGGTACATGCTGGTTGTTTTGCAGAAATTGTCTTTATTAAGCATTGAATACATACAAATACAGATTTATAAAATATGTGAAGTGTCTAAAGATTAATAATAAAATACATACTCTATAGAATGGAAATCACCTAAATGATCCTATGTGCTTCTCCTCAGTCCCACCCTACTCCCTACCATCCCCCAAAGTGACACTCTCTGGAACTTTGGAGTCTATATTCCTTTCTTTTCTTTATAGCTTTCTGGTATATCCATCAATCCATGGATATTTGGGATAATCAAAAAAAGTAAAAACATCTGTGGTAAATTAACCATCATTTTTAAACATCACTATCAAAAAGCAAAGCTGATGAATTTTTTTTATGTACCTTATAGAAGCCTCATGAAAGATTTATTATTAATTTGCATCTAAAATGAGACCTGATTAGGGAAGCTAACATGAAACTCTCAAGAATTAAAACCAAAAGATATTATAATTAAAAGAGAAAAGTTAAAGAAATTTCAAGGAAGAAATCTCAATAGACATATACACCCATATATTTGTCAAATGCAGAATTTATAATGAAAATATGACAAGCTTAATAGTTTTTTTTTCTTACATGGTACTGGAACTGTGTGGAAACTTTTGAAAATAAAAGAGCCCAACTAAGAAGCAATTATGAAGATTTTTGCATAAGTGTTAAGTTATTAAGGCAGCTAAATGAAGCACAAATAATGAAATAAAACATCAGCAATTAATGTTCTAAAAGAAGTGTGATCTGTTGGCAATGAAGAGCCAAAAAGCATTAAAATTCTTTTAATAAGAAAATGTATTTCTGAGAAATGAAATTTAACAAGCAGTTTCTTTTGAAAATAAGGTATTTGGCCATCACTGAAACCACCCTATATTGGTTTGCAAAAAAAAAAAAAAAAATCTCCAGGTGAACAGAATTACTCCCCTTACTTGAGAACTGATTCTCAACAAGACTTGCAATTTTTATGGAAATGAAATGCTGTACATTTTTCTCAAAATGAGTATATATTTATGTCATATTCATTTCCCTTTGATAATGTTGCTGTTTTTTGACAACATGAAATTTTAAGCACTCGGATGTGATAATTTGAGTGCAATTGGGAGTTTCATTATGCAGCTGGTAAATGCTAGGCGTTTATGCTAGTAATAAGGGAGGGAGTGTTGCAATCATTTTATAAGTTTCTTGTCGATTATATATTCCTATAAGCAACTGATCAGAAAGCATAGACCTGTGTTTGGAATAGTTAATGTAAGGTAGTGCCTCAGAAATCATTTACTTATTTTAAGCTTATATCAACTGATATTGACTAATGTATTTGATATTAATATTTTCATTCAACATTTGATATGTTAGAGTAAAGCAGATATGATTTCAAACTCAGATTTTACATTTGCCCACTAGCGTAAAGTCAAAAAGGTTTTATTTATTTCCTGGAATTAGTTAGAATAATGTTCATAGATTTAAGGGAGAAAGGACTGAAAGTGAAAGCAGATGTGGAAGTAAATTCTGAGCCTGGATCATAATCTATCCATGTGCCTGTCTCTCTGACAGACTTACCTGTGAGGCCAGTGGCGTGGCCCATGCCCAGCACAGTCCCAGCATTCCCAGTTGCTCATGCCATTAGTTTCCTTAACTTTAGTCCATCTTCTTTTTCTAGCATCACAAACCCTCAAAGGAGTCATCTTATAACATCTTTGCTTCAAATTCTTTTCTGATCCTCTGTTGCCTGTAGGAGAATGCCAAGATTCTTCCCTGTCTGGAACCAACACCATCCCAACTTCATCTTGTCCCACTTTTTCCATTTGAGTCCTTAGTATGTTAAACAAAGTTGTTTCAAATTCCTGGTCTGATAATTCCAACATCTCTGCCATATCTGGGTCTGATGCTGATGCTTGCTCATTTTTTAAATTGCTTTTTTCTTATAGTGTATCATATTTTTTCAGTTAAAAATTAGACATTTTGTACTGGGTAAAAGGAACTGAAGTATATTTAATATGCGATTTTATATTTATCTGGGTAGAAGTTAGACACTGTTTACTGTTTACTAAAACTATTGGTTTCAGAGGCTATAATTTCCTCTAGTGACTGTGCTTTTGTCCCCCTATTGTCTTTGGATTTCCCTAGAGACTTCTTAAATACAATCTGAGCCAGGCAGACTTCCCCCTAATATTGGTTCCAGTGGCAATTTCTGCTCCCAGACTTCTGTTTCATATCTATCTCTTCAGTTTGGAGAGTAGTAATTTGCCCTGAAACTTCAAATCTTTGAGTTATCTAAGAATTCTTCTTGAATTTCATTTTGTTCATTTTTTTTCTTGTTGTGAAGGTGGGGGAAAAATTGGGAAGCAATTATGTAATTCACACAGTGTGTGATCAGTGTCATCTTCAGCACGATATTTCCAAAAGCCAGCAACTAGAAATAATCTAAGTGCCCAAGGACAGAGGAGTGGATTAAAAATATGGATATGCAAGGGAATATTATTCATTGTATACTTAGTTATAAAAAAAATGAAATTTTGCAATTTATGACATGGGTGGAACTGGTGGGGATTATGCTAAATGAAGTAAGGGAAAGGGAGAAAGACAAAGACTTTGTCTTTTTCATTCATTTAATAGGATTTCATTAATATATGGAATACAGAGTATCAAAAGAAAGGAACTGACAGAACTAAACTAAACCAAAACATAGAAATATGCCTTTAGAACTGAGACTAACAAAAGGGGAGGTAGGAGGTGGGAAGCAAAGTAGAGGGAACCCAATGGACTATGATGAAGGATAATTGGTACTTTGTGGTGGGGCTTGGTGCAGTAACATCTGAAAAGGTATAGTTCTGTAAACCAATGTTGTATCAATGGGAAAGATACAATTAATTTTAAAATTATTGATGAAATAGTTTATTTGGATTAAGTTTTGAAATCACAACTGTGGTTTGCACTATCTTATCTCAGGTCAGACTAACCATGTTTCAAGAGCTCACTAGGTAATGTGGCTAGTGGCTACCATCTTGGACAGCACAGGTTTAAATGATGTGTAGCAAAAGACATAAGCCAGGTAACACATGCATAGAATAGAATGCCATGTTTGTGTTTTAGATATATTTACACATTAGTAATGGACTTAAAAACAGAATTTACAACCTGTCAGACAGTGTTCTACATGCTTAAATTATCTTAAGTGAGAAAGGCAATCCCATCAATAAGCTACTTTGACTATTCTTGCAGTGATGATAGGCAAACCAAAGAATGAAGAAGTTGTGTAAATCATCCATGGTCATATGGCCGAGGGTTCAAAAGCAAACAGTTTGGCTACAGGGTCTTTGTTTCATTCACTGAGGTGTTCTCCTTAAGCAAAAGTATTTAAGTTTCAGCATTCTTAACTGTCATTTTTTAATTACTAGCAGAATGTGTACACAACTGGCTGAAATGAAGGAGACTACATGTATTTTCATTTGAAGCTGAAGTTGCCAACTGTGTTTCTATCTGGGATTTTTAAAATCTTTCATTGATCCATTCATGTAAAATCTGGGGATAGAATTTTGGATCAGCAGGACACACTGAATAGTTTTATCAGGCATATTTTTCAGCCATACCAATAAGAAACCAAAATGCCCTTTGGGGGGTGGGTACTTAGTGCCTCACCATTTTGTGTGTTCTCAATAAGTCCAGTTATGTCAGGGCTCAAACTACTTCCAAGAGATAATTAGGGGCTGTTGAAAGCTGTATTAACTCTGTCAGGCCACAGGGGCATTGTAAATTATTACTTCTTAGAGACACTCATCAGCTTTCCACAACTTGTGACACGGTACTGATCCCCAGAAGGGTTGGGTGAGGATTCCTTCGATTATTACATTCTCATTTGGAGGTTCTGAATCTCCTTTTATAGAGACTGTTACCATTTTCCTGTCATAAAGCCAACTTTGGGGACCTGAAGAGTTAATGCCACACATCCACGGAAGGCTGATTAAAAGATAAGGACAGATTTTAAGGCTTAAGAAAGAGCATTCACTGAGACTTTTTATTCCTGACTGTTTATATTTGTTTTGTAACTAAATTTCCTCTCCATTTGTCTTTCTTAAACATCCCACACAAAACACATTTTCAAATATACTTTGTTGGGGACTAAATAGCTAGCTGTTTTTGCTGAAGGAAAAGTATGCCATTGTCTAGTAGATTCTCAAATAATCTGTTTCTTGGACAATTTTTACACATCTGCTTCAAGTGGTCTCTATACCATAGGAAAAAATGATATGTGTGATTCTATATGCTTCTCACAGCCACTTGCTTTGCAGGATACAAGTGAAAACTCTTGGCTAGAATTAGATGAAGGCAAGGAGTCACTCGGGTTCTCTGGTCATCCCTCTCTGATCTGCAGTTCTATCTGCGCTTTTAGAGCTCTTTTATTCTACTTCAGGAGGTAAAGAGTGTTTTCCAACTCTCTTATATTTAAGAAAGTGAAGTACTTCTTTACTGGTGACATTTTTCCTTTGACTGAAGAATTCGCTTTTACATTTCATGCTGAAGTATCATCTGGAGAGATGGTTAGTAATCTGATTCCTGGTTTCCACAGAGATTCTAATTCAACCTTCGCATGGAGATAAGCATCTAAGTTGTTGACAGGTACTATTTGTGATCTATTCAAGTTATATGTGGCCTATACTTTGAGGAACAGTGTTAAAAATAAAGTAATTTTGGACATGTTCGTAATGTTATGCTATTACTTAAACCCATAGTAGTAACTTAACTTTAGTAAAAACAAAAACAAAAACAAAAAACCTAGCTTGCAAAAAACATTGTCTTAGGATTTGGAAATAAGTCTTATGACCCCTCTGTTTAATGTAAAGACCATTGACTATGGAATTTTGAAGGTTCTTTCCAGTTCTCATGTTTTGTGTTCCATTTCTGGTATCAGTCTGTTCTACTTGCTGCCAGACTTTCAATATCTTCTGCAAAAACACACTATTCATGTCTGTAGATCATTTATTGGCAGTTGAGATTTTTTTCAGGAACTTGAAACTCAGGGAAATAATGTCACCCATTGAAAGTTAAATATTAGCTATAATTTAGCATAACAGATATATGATCATTTAATTTGTAAATGTTCCCGTTGGAGGTAGACTATCTCCTAGATTAAAAAAAAAACTAGAAATAAAAGTTCTAAATATAATTGATATTTAACTTAATGTGATATAAAACAATAGCTACTAGTGGTAATAAGATTTCTGAAGGAAATAGTTCATGTCCAAAAGGCCGACTGACCCCAAATTTCAACTCCAGTTCATCTTATAATAAAGCTGATGTGTTAAGCAACGCACTATGAAGCAAACCGCAGCCACTGCAGCACAAGTTCCCTGCCGCCGGCCAGGGAGGGGACACACATGGTGCCGCAGACTTCTCCTGCCTCACCCGTTGCTCCCCTCAGCAGTGTGTTTCAGTCAGTCTGCCTGTTCTGCTCCCCGCTCTGTCTCTGGTGAATCCTCTCACCTCCTTGGACTCTGGCCTATACCCCAACTCTTGTATGCATAAATAAATAAATCTTTAAAAAAAATAAAGCTGATGCATTAATCAAAAACCAGGAGGGACACTTTAATGCTAATTTTATTTTGTTTGCTATACCATTTTTAAGCTAACTGACTTGACAAAAAAAGATACATTTTTTTTTGATCCTTGAGGATTTATTCATCATAATCTGCTAGCAAGACTGGAAATTGGTCCAATCTTTCTGAGAAAGAATTGGCCCATGTTATTAAAATTCTCAAAAATACATACCATGGATGTTAATTTAAGAATTAAGAATGCATTTAAGGAAAAAAATGATCTAAAAATATTTTTCTACAGTTGTTTCTATAACTGCATATATAGTGGTATGGGATGAGTGGAAGCTGTTGAATCCCTTGGAGAATGAACTCAACTAAGTCACCTTAATGGTGTATAGTGAGTTTATTAAGGAAAAAAGATAATCTCCACAGACACAGAGAGCTGTGTTTTTAAAAATGACAAGGGTGGCTTTTTAGATTGTTTGAAGGTGGAATTTATTACTTTTTTTCTTGGTGGAATTTCTCACTTTTGATTTGGATTGGGTTTGCTATAAAGATTGTTGGTCCTCTCTATACTCCCCTCCTCTTTTGATTATAGTTAAAGACAGTCATTTGTTCAGCAAACATTATTTGAGTATATACCTTGTGTCTTGGAATACTCCAGTGGAACAGGAGACAGAGCTCACTACCTCTGTGAAGTCTACCTTACTGCTTACATCTCAGCCCATTCCTCTGAGTAAGAACCACTGTGTACAATTGTTACAGGGCAGGGAGAGGGGCATCCCACAAACCCCAAGGCTGCCTCCTCTAAATAGGTTCTGCCATCCACTGCATTAAGACAAAACATGGAAGACTTTAAGGGAAAGGAACTTTATTTTTTTTTTTTTTAAAGATTTATTTATTTATGCATACAAGCACTGGGGCACAGACCAGAGGTGTGGGGGGGTGAGAGGATTCACCACAGAGAGCGGGGAGCAGAACAGGCAGATCAACAGAAGTACACTGCTGAGGGGAGCAGCGGGCACAGCAGGAGAGGTCTGCCGCACCATGTGGGTCCACCCCCTGGCCGGCAGCAGGGATCGAACTCGTGCTGCAGTGGCTGCGATTTGCTTCAATTAGCATGCAGTACAAAAAGGGGAAGAACAAAGCTTCCAAATCAAGCATTCAAAGTTACCCATCCATGCATGGGTAAATGTCTAGTCAAAAAAGGTTGGCTGAAAGCAGGGCCTCTCAGGCCCAAAGTCTTCTGCAAGTCTAAAGCACCTTCTGGTGGTTACCCATAGAAAAGAGTCAGAAACAGCCAGACAAGTCTGGAAGGATAAGAGCAAAATAAAATTAAGATCAACACTGCCATTGTCAACCTCTCCATGGGTCTCAATCACATCTGTTTTACCAGTGCAGGACCAAAAAGCAAGCACAGCTTCTTCACATATCTCTCTGCTCCATCGGTCTCGTCCAGGTCTCCTTCTGGCTCTCTGTCCTTCCTCAGTCTCCTCTATAGCTTCATCTCCTCCCTGCTCAGCGCCACCCTCCCTTGGGTGGAGCAGGGAACCTGGAACCTCCCCTTTCCTGGGACCACCCTGTTACACAATACCTGGTCTGTCTTTCTGGAAACCAGATTTGCCACTTACTTTCCAGACCTGTGACCCTGCCAAGCACCTGAGCCACCAGGAGGACTTCCCAAACAGTCACAGGGATGTTTGTGCACTGACCCATTTTTATCTCTCTCTGTACTCAAATCCAAGCTGCCAGGTTTCTCCCCAGCTTGTTGTTTGAACCTTATATTTTCTGATGGAACCTGTAATAATGTGATATATTAAGAAATATATATATATGGTTTTTGTCTGGGGTTCCTGAGACAATGCCAAAACTATCGGAATTTCTAAGAGATAGGAGTAAGATGAATGCCTTTTTTCTGTTGTTCAAAGTAAGCTCCTTTCAACAGAGCTTGAGTTATGCTAATGAAGTTATACTGGGGCAGGGTGGGAGGATGGATAGCTTCAAGATGGGGGCTGGTTGATTAGAAAGATCAAGATATAATTAGGGGCCTCCCTGGTGGCGCAGTGGGTTAAGCAATGCACTGTGAAGCAAACTGCAGCCACTGCAGCATGAGTTCGATCCCTGCTGCCGGCCAGGGAGGGGATCCACATGGCGTGGCAGACCTCTCCTGCTATGCCCGCTGCTCCTCTCAGCAGTGTACTTCCGTTGATCTGCCTGTTCTGCTCCCCGCTCTCTGTGGTGAATCCTCTCACCCCCACACCTCTGGCCTGTACCCCAGTGCTTGTATGCATAAATAAATCTTTTTTTTTTTAAAAAAAAGAAAGATCAAGATATAATTAGAGTTAGAACTTTCCACCGACCATGGACCCTCAGGCAGGAAAAAGGGGTGAAGATCATGTTCATCAGCAACACCCAATGATTTATTCAATTATGCGTTCATGTGGGAACTTCCATAAAAATCCCACATGACCATTTTGAAAGCACATCTGGGTGTTGGGAGGGTGGTTCACCCAAAGAGGGCATGGATGCCGCACTCTGTCCCTTGGACCTTACCTGTGCTTCTCTCTTGTTGGACTGTTCTTGATAATAAACCAGCAATAGCAAGCAAACTGCTTTCCTGAGTTCTGTGAACGTGCTAGCAATTTCTCGCTCCTCAGGAGAAGTCCTGGGAGGACCAAACCTTATAGCCATCAGCCAGCAGCACAGAAGGCCTGGACTTGCCTCAGATGTCTGACAGGGGCGGGGGGCAGTTCTGTGGAACTGAGCCCTTTAACTGTTGCCGACTCTGGGAGGCAGTTAAGGTCAGAATTGAATCGAATGGTCGGGTACCCAGTTGGTATCTGGAAATTTAGAGAATTGATTGTTGGTGGGGAAAACCTCACATACTTGGTGTCAGACGTGTTGAGGTAAAAACAGCTCACAGCAGTGAAATCATGCTGAAGTCTCAGCTAACACAGCGATGAGGACCGTGTGAGCACACAGGGGCACAAGCACACTCATGCTTGTGGCGGGTCAACACTGCTTCTCCAAAGTGGAATTTTTAACAATTCCAAATACCTTACAAAGCTGACAGCTCTCTACCAGGATATGCTACTAGTTGTCACTGGCCTGTAGATGACATGCTCTTTTCTTTCCCGTTCTATCTTTCTTGCATTTTCTCTTGCAAGATTAACATAGAGAATTATCTGTGATATTTTATAACTATTTCTATAATAAATTTTTTTTTTCTATTTGCCTTTGCCAGGGACAAAGATAAAGAAGGACGTTTAAAACTTATTCTGACGCATTTTCATGCTTGGTTACTAGTTGAGATAATGGTATTTTTTATAAGTTGCTATTTTGAAAAGAAAAAGCTATTAATCAAATGGCAATGTAGGTAATCCTATGACTTAAGAATGACAGGTCCCTCATCTTCTAGTTATCATATACACACTGATCGAATTAAATAATCACTGTGATAGTTTTAGAGGCTGTTAATTGACTTTGGTGGTAGTGAAAGGAATTAGGAAATTGGAATTAATCTTGTGTTGTAATGATGGATTAGATTCACCAAAAACTGGTGAGACCAAGGTAGGCTTTTAAAAAACAACTTGCAGAATATTATGCAAACAAGCAACGGAGAATGCAAACATTATTTTTTGGTTTTCGAAGTATATTTTGGCCAAATATTCATATTTATCAACTTGAACTTCTTTCCACCAATGGTAAGAGAACATTTTATTAACAAAAATACCTTTATTTTTGCTGACTCCTTTATTCAGTACCAGCTATCAGCTTTATATCAATAAACAATCCATTTTCTTACATATAATCGTCTCAGGCAACTTAAACTTTCCCCAGTATAGCAATGCACACTTGTTAACTGAACTTACCAAAGTCTTGCAGGTCTAGGTCATTTTTTTTTTCTTCCTTGCCCATAGTTGCATTTGCTAAAGTTTCATAAATCATTTATATACTTATATAAGGAAGCAAAAATTGTTACTAATAACAAATGGTCCGTATTTTCAATATTCCAATTGCTTTAAAATCTGACTAACTTCATTCCATTCAATCTTCACTAATGGCAATTTTATTTATAATAGGACCAAACTGCTTTGCTGCTTCAAGTCAGGAAAAAGATCATTAATCCCTTACATAGCATTTTGTTTACTCATGAAATTATCCAGTGCTTCCAATTTAGTTGGTCGATTTGCCCAGTGGTTAGCAGGCTGGTGATTCTGCTTAGGTCCCCACTTGGTCACTGGCAAGGAAATCTTTCATTATTAGTGAAAAAGTACCCTAGGCAAACTTTTAAGAAGCTTGGGAAATTGTATTCCCTTCTAGACTGTGGAGTTTTAAGTGCTTCTTTAGCAATTATAAAGCCCCTTTTAGTAAGAAGGTGTTCATTTCCTGAGTTTTCTTGCAGCTCCAGCTCAGAATGGGATATTTTAATTAGTAGTTGAAACAATGGTGAATTCAAGGAAGAATGCATCTGTTTACTCCTTTAGTTTAAAATGCCCTCATTAGGGATAAAAGTCTGTAGTTCTCCTTTTTCTTAAATCTTCTAGGAAATGTCCTTTATCTTCACTGTTTCACCAAGTTCTTACAACTTTTAGCTATAACTGAACTTATAATTCCAGCTCTGTTGTCTTTATTTGATATATGTCAGCAGGTTGTCAAAACTGTCAAGCCTCAGGAATGAATAGTTAAGCCATCAAAATTATATTAGATTTAAAAAATTCTGATAGAAAAAAAATAATTCTGATAGACACTGACTGTTCAACCAACACTCTCTCTTCCTGCCCTCATAGATTCTAATATGCATGCCCCTAAACTAAATTTATATAAAAGCAAGCCCCAAACTAGAGAACCATTAGGTGGGAGGTCTTCTTGACTTTTAGTTCTTGTTAACTTCCATGAAGCTTCTCTAACAAATTGCATTTTCTTTCCCAATAAAATATCTGTTGCAAAATTAATACATATATTTAAAACAGTGAATTTATGGAAAAGGAGGAATTTTCTAATATTTTGAATGCTTTGATTTTAATCCCAGAATGGGATGGTCATATGGATGGGAAGTAAAGTGAGGAATTATGGGAAATATTTTCCTTGAAAATTACTGAACATCAGATCTCAAAGATTTGAAGGTGCGCCTGAGAAGATACTCTATTTTTCTTACTCTGTAATTCTAAAAAGTGCCTTACCACATGATGTGGGCACTGAAGATTTATTTTGCTTCATGTCCATATTGAGGAGTACACAGTCACTCTGATTTTGTAAACAACCAAATTGTGTCTTTTGCTTGTGTCCAGAAAGCTCAACTTTGAACCACAAAAGATGTCTTTAGTGGAGGACTTTATTCAAGATGGCCATCAAAGGTATCTTGGCATGGCACCCGAAATAGTGGGCTCCATGAATAATAGGAGTGCTGGGGCTCCACGAGGGGTGAAGAAATCTGAGGGAAGTTGAGAGCTTCACATTTCCAGATCTGAGGGTTGGGCGGCCAAGGTGATATGAGTCAAGGTGTTTGACTTTCCTAGCAAGGTGTTTTTCTCAGGACTCATTGATTTCTTGTTTCTTGATGCCTCTGGATTAAGGATGCAACACAGTTTTCAAAGTTCAAAGCAAATCAATTTTACAAGTTCCCAGGAATACAGATAGAGCCAGTAAACAGTTACTTAAAAGGATGGGTAGAGGGAAAAGAAAACAAAGTTTAGTGTCTAATTCCACTTACTCCTAATTTTTAGTCCAGTGGAGCTATTGTGTGGCAATTTTAGGGGATCTCGCTACAATTTCAAGGAGTTGACAAGGATCACAGTGTCTTGAAATAATGGATAGGTCTTTGAGAACAAGATGAATTCCTGAGGTTGGCTGGAGAAGCTGAGATGGTCTAGTCAGTAGAATCATACATTTCAGTAATAGAAATAAAAATGCCTACTAGCAACTGGTTCAGACCCTTATTTTTAAGCATGAGAATGATGGAATCAAAGAAGTTATAACTTGGCTAAAGTCTCAGGAAGTTTGGGCAGAGGCTAAACTCTTTACCTGGTTTCCTATTATTTTAGTGATGCCTTCCCCCCTCCCCCCACTATACCACCCTCTGATCATATTTTGAGTCTCTTGGACCAGGGCTCTATTTTACCATAAGTCTAGACTAAGTGACTTTTTTAGGTTCATGTTTTATTCAGAGATCAATGGAGTATGACACTTTCAGAGGTGAGATACATCTAAACCAAATATAGGCTGACCATTTTGGGTTAATGCTTTGGGCTTTTCTTTCCTGTCATACACACACTGCTGGGCAGATGAACTCCAAGTGTTTCCTGGGCTGGTGAGTCTATTAATGAGGCCATTCAAAGATTTGTCTGAACTCTCTATTATCTTTTCTTCTTAATTTCAACTATAAGGATTTTACAATGGAGCACTTTTTATGTCTGTTCTCATCTCAAAAAACTTTCTCAATCTTCAAACTATACCTTGTAATAAATGTCTAAGAAAGTGACACATACAAGCATACTTATTTTATTTTTTTAAAAAAGATTTATTTATGTACACAAGAGCTGGGGTACAGGCCAGAGGCATGGGCGGTGAGAGGATCCACCAGAGACAGAGTGGGGAGAAGAACAGGTAGACTGACTGAAACACACTGCTGAGGGAAGCAGTGGGCGAGGCAGGAGAGGTCTGCTGCACCATGTGGGTCCCCAACCTGGCTGGCAGCAGGGATCAAACTCGTGCTGTAGTGGCTGTGGTTTGCTTGATAGTGTGTTGCTTAACCCATTGCGCCACCAGGGAGGCCCCTAAGCATACTTACTTTAAATACACTGTCACTCTGCATATAATATTGCTGAAAAGGGAAGTACAGGACGCTAGGTTCTGGTGTCAAGCATAGCTCAAAGAGATCATCCTGTAGTAAATGTTTTATATATTCATGATTTGGTGTTTAAGCTCTGATATTAAATCTCAGAAACTGATGTCTAGCAATCATATAACTTTTTCATTTTATGCAAAATAAGAAACATTTTTATTTTGCAGAAAATGTCCAGACTATACTTCTCAAAGTTATATTTTACAATAGCCTATTGTTGTAGAGTCACCTGACTCAAACTAACAGATGAGTGTGTTTTGAAACTACATGGTTTTTAAATACATGGCTGATTATTTCTGGATCCTTTATTTGGTGGTAGGCTACAAATTAGTATAGAAAATTCTGTTGTGTTTCTTCACACAAATAATGAACTAGCAGAAAGAAATTAGGTGAAACCAGTCCCATTTACAATCACATCTAAAATAATTAAATACCTTGGAAAAATTTAACTGAAGAAGTGAAAGACCTATATACCAAAAGCAACAAGGCATTGTTGAAATAAATAGAAGAGATGGAAAGTTATTCTGTGCTCATGGATTGGAAAAATTAACAACATTAAGAAAAACTATGTTATCTGGAGCAATATTCAGATACAATACAATCTCCATCAAAATTCTAATGGCATTCTTTATAGAAATAGAATGAAATATCATGAAATTTATTTGGAACTACAAAAGAACATGGATGACAAATATAGCCCTGAGAAAAAAGGGCAAAAGTAGAGGTATCATTCTCCCCAATTTCAAACTATACTGTTACTGAAATCTTAATTCATCTGGAATTGACATAATTGGGGAAAAAATAGATTTCTCTTTTATTTTAAAATATGTATAATTATTTTTCAAGTTCTATTTAGTGAAAATATCTTCCTTTCCCATTGATCTATCCTGTTTCCCTGTCAAGGGTCTAATTTCTTTAGTAAATTGTCTATTTTTAGACTGTTACATTGGTCAATTTGTCTTTCTTTGCATTATATATACCTTTCTTAATTATTTCAGCTCCAAAACAAGTCCTGACATCAAATAAATAGGCACTCTCCTTTTCCTAAAATATTTTGGCTTCTCTTTGTGTTTTATTTTTTCAAATTCATTTAACAATAGGTTTTTCATGTACCATAAAAAAAAGTCTTGGAAACTTTATTGAATTGCTTTGAATCTGTAGAGCAATGCTCAAAAGACAGTTATTTTTTGTATGGGTTTCTTTTTACTCATCAAATTAGCAAATATTTTTAAAAATGAGCTGACCTAGTCTAGAAGATAGAAAATGAAATTATTATTCTTATACCCACTTAAGGGAGTTTAAATTGGTATTATTTTTCTGAAAATCAATTTGACAAAATGTGTGAAAATCTTAAGTATCATAGCTTTAGTCCAATAATTAAATTTTTGTAAACATACATATTATAAAGGAATAATAAGAGACTCACAGGTTTTTGTCTGAAGATGTTTTAACATTAATAATTGAGAAAATTATAAATAATATAAATCTTCAATTACATAGTCAAAAGACATGATAAATAAATGATGTTGCTATATATGGGATAACTGTTTTTCAAGGATCATTATTAATATAGAAAATATGATGTAGTCACGTGCAAGAAAACATGATATAAAATTGTGTGTGCTCTATGACCACAACCTTTAAAAAATTCATAGTAAAAGGACTACTAAAATATTCTTAAATATTATTAGTGATTTCCTTTATATAATAAAGTTATAGGTAATTATTTTTCTATTTTTTGTACTTTTAGAAGTTACCTTCTAAAAAGTATCACAGATGATTTTTCATTCAAGAAAAACAAAGGAAAATATTTCACACTGATACTTTATTTGTAATATTGTAAGATTCTAAGTGGAATTATAAAAATTTTGTGCTTTTGGTAGTAAAGTTAATGTCTGATATCAACCACCCTAAGAGAGTTCAAAGTTCACAGTGTCAGGCACAAGAAGTGCCTGATCTTTCCTTTTGATGTTTCTTTGGAATATCACAGAAGGAAGCTCATTTTCAAGAGGGCACTTTTGTATGCTTCATTAATATTCCTCTGCCTCATTTCTCCCAAGATAAAATCCTCAGGGTAAAAATGTCCAAGGCTTTAAATGACACTAGAGTGTCAGAAAATGTTTCACTAAGAAATCAGACTTGTGAATCTCAGGCTGCAAGAGCTTAAATATACAATGAATTTGTAAGCTATGTGGAGAACCCAAGAGAGCAAGGTGCATATATCTTTGAAGTTTCTGTGTCCAAGTGTCATTACATGCATAATTAATAATGAATGCCTACATTCAGCTCACCAATTCTTGTTATTGCCATGCAGACATTTGTATATGCTATCCAGTGAAGTGATTGCTACATCTGCTGTACAGTAAATCCAATCACTTGAGCTGGATGACGATGTGGGGAACATTGGTTAGATAAGAGTGTTGAAGAAGTTTGCTTTAAAATCAAAGAAAGCAACAGTGTTTACATGCACCAAGCACATAGAGCCATTACAGGGATCTCAAGATGCAAAATGACGAGCTGCTGTGTGCCCCTGGGTGGGTCTCCTAGAACTGGAAAAGCATGCTCTTAAGAATGACCATAGAAGTGGAAAACCCCGAAAGAGTTGATTTGCGTATCACTCGATAGAAGATTGTTGTGAAAGCAATGATTGCATTAGTTATACCTCCTTTTAAAAATATTCCCTTATTTAATAAAAAAAAGTGAAGTCACCTTTGTTTAAATCAATAATAATGTGCCTATGAACTTGACCACTGCTAATGACAGTAATGCTGGAACTCTGGACTGTTCTGTAATGCTTGAAATGTAGGCAAGTAAATGCAGGTAATGTGACTGTGACATAGAGTTTTATCGCACCTGACACATACCTAACTTCCCACCCTTATTTTACATACCAAACAGCATAGGCATTTTAAAAGCACAAAGCAAAACTGAAAGCAAAGGGGTCCTGAAATACACAACAGGCTTCCTTCCTTTGAAGGAATACTATTTAAAATGATACTTTTATGGTAAAAGAATATAGAGCTGCCAGCTTGTCTCAGTGTCAACAGAAACCCTCCTTGGACCACTGCGGAGGTTCAGAGATAGGAAAAATTTTTGCTCTTTTCACTTTGTGCCTCTGGCATTTACTTAAAGGAACAATGATAGCCCGAGATGTATTCTCAAGTGTTTTGATTTTGTGAAGTGACTTCTGGGTGGATTTACCAAATCTGGGTCAGATTTATCTACGGCATGACCACGTGGCCATCTTTAATGTGAAGGTGCATTGATGTGTGACCTGCAGATTATGGTGGGTCAGTGACCATTTCCTGGGCTAAGCTAGTACTCTTTGCTGTTGTTCTTAAATGAGTTCATCCAGCAAGTCCAGTAAGTCCATCACAGGAGATGCTGTGGAAAATTGGGAGACCAGTAGTATCAGGGCTAAGTCCTGTTGAGCTGGAATCACAGTTCATCACATTTCTACTCTCTTAAGAATATAAATATAAAAACCTTAAAAGAAAACCAGAGTGAGAAACTGAGGAATATCCCCACAGTACTACCCGGTATACAACATAGGATAATTTGTACTTATTTCTTTGTCCCCTACCTTAGTCTAGAAAGAGTTTATGTGTAAGACTTTTCTTCCACCTTTCTGCTCGGCTACATTGGTGCGATTCTGAGGTGAACATCACATTGGCTTCCATCTCTCTCGAAGTCAAAAGCAGAAGTTCTGTCCTTGTGAAGCAATGACTTGTCCTTGACCCTTCCTGTCTACTCAGGCAGCCATCAAACTAATGCGTGTGGTCCTGAGCATAACCATGAGAGAACGGGGATGACATATCCCTGGCAAAACCTCTCAGAGGTGATTTCTTTTGTGGATGATAGAGCATTGACATTCCGTCTCTACAAAAGAGATGAAGTATGGTGGTGAACTCTGGGTGTTTTGGTGGTGAGTGCAGTATGGTAACAGTGCCTGAAGGGGGAGATCCTATGCTTCTAAAACTCAAAGATGTAAACCATGTCACCGCAATTAAAAAAAAGAAAAAGAAACATTTAGAATTATTTTAGTCTTCTTTGCCATGAGTCATATTTTACTCATCTTTGCACTCCTGATAAACTTTATTCATTATTATACCTTGATGGGTTAGAGGTAATTTTGTCTTCAGATAAATATTCTTGAACTTTGTCCTATGATATATTTTATTTATTTAGAATAAGTTCAATCCTTTTGGAAATGACTTTTAAGCATTTTTCAGTGGGACACATGTGAGCATGAGGTTATTTTTGTTCCAGAATACAAAGCTCTTCTTAATAGTCTTCCTCAGCTATAAGTACTATTTCTACCCCTATGTAAATTCTGAGAATTTTCTCGTGTAGCCTTTTTGGGTGGTTCTTCCTCTGGGCTCAGATAGTTTCCTAATGTGCATGATTTTGCTAAATACTCAAAGGAGAACCTGTGTAGATTTTGAGTTCATTTTCTATGCAGTTTTCCTTCTCTGGTGTGCTGCCTGTGAAGTTCAGTCTTCTTTACACCTCAGACTCCAAGCTTAGATGCTCAAGTCAGAAAGACAATCTCCTCCCCTGAGCAACAGTTTAGAAATTTACAAATAGTGAGAGAACAATCTTACATTTATCTTTTTGCTCTAATTTCAAATACCACTGCTCCTCACTGCCTGATATCCAGTATCTTAGTCACTGATTCACGTATTTTGTCTTTTAAAAAAAAAAATTGTTTTCTTTCCTTAGTTGAGAGGATTCAACTAGAAGCAGAAACCTGAGACATTTAGAAAGACATTATTTTTCATATGGAACTTTACTCAGAATAGCACCATGAAAAGATAATTTGAGCAGTGGTGATAAGGTTCAATTGTATGCAATCCAAAGTAAAACATGACAACACCGGACAAAAATCTTGTGGCAGGGTTTATAGGGGTTAAGGAGTTAGATCTACTTTCAAATCCCAGCTTTGTTATTTGTCTATTATTATTTCTAAGGCAGTCTTTATCATTTTTTAATTTCAAGATCTTGTTTTGCAAAATAACAATTACCGTAGTAACTATTCATATCAATCCTGTGAAAGTTTTTTATTGATTCATTTTTTTCTTACATCATCATATTCCCCATAGTTCTCCCGTACCCATCTCACCCATGATATGACCATATCACAATATCACCCATCACTATATTCCCTTTTGTTTGTCACTCCCCGATTTTGTCCCCGTCCTTCTACCTTTGCTATATGCCTCAGTTCTGTGGTCAGATTGCTAGTTTTGACTTTTTGTTTGGTTTCTCTATATTCCACACATAAATGAGACCATCCGGTATTTATCATCTTCCTCTATTTTTGACCAGCATAATCCCTTCCAACTCCATCCATGTGGCCTCAAATGGCATGAGTTTGTCTTTTTTTGATCTCCGAGTAATTCAATCCTATGAAAATTAAATGAAATACTTAACCTGATGACTACTACATATGTTGTAGTTAAAGTTTTGATTAAAAAATATGGTATGAATCTGTTTTCTTTAAAATTGTTTTTCCTCAACAGATACTTGGAAGAATTATGTAGTTAACAATAATCAATAAATGTCTAAGAGTCTTCATTTAGCATATTGAAGGTAACTATGAGATGTAATCATAGAGGAACAAGTTTTTGTGGGATATGAATTCTAAAAGAAACTACAGTCTTTAATTTTGGGGAGATGGTTGGAGTATTTTTGAATTTGTAAGAGTTATTAACTGATTTTTAATCACTCTGTTAAGTATTTTCAAATTTTTATATTCTGGAAAAGTCCTATCAGAATTTCCAGACAGATTGGACAGCCAATTGCTTTTTCATGGAACTGTACAAATAAGTTTTTGTTCAGTGATGCAGTAAGCCACCATTAGCGGAGTCACAAAAATAATAACAAAGCACAGGAAAGGAAGGTTTATGATTAAGCATTAAAATGCATGATAGAATATCAAGATTAGAATATCAAGAGTTAAATCAGAGTAACAATCAGGTAGGAAGTCAGCTGTTCTTCAAATTCTTCTTTTCTCAAGCAGTGAAATTCTACATGCTAGGATGTATTTTCAGATAATGAGTATTACTATTAGAACTACAGCACTCTCTGCAAAATATCCCATAATTAGAATCCAGCAAGGAGGACAATTTTTCTCCTAACATGAATAACATTGTTTTCTTAAGACATCTAGTTTGTGCTGTGACAGTTATATTCCACAGAACATGTTTCTTATTTCTGACCATCTAGTGGAATTCTTATGGTACTTTGTCATTTGGGAAATCTCATTTGAACAAGACATTTCTCACTTCAGTCCCTCCAGCTTAGTTTTGGGCTGTTTTCCTGCTGGCCTTTGTGAGAAACTCAGCAATGATCTTTACTTTGGATGCCACACCACACAGCCTGACAGCATAACAAGAGGAAGAATTTCAAGAAATCACAGAATCAGAGTAAGATGTTAGAATGCCTTACAATGAAAGAGCAAAACAAAAAACTTTGCACATGTGGTATTAAGAGGACATTCCAAGGTCAACAGAATATTTTTCTGTGTAATAAAATCTAGCAAATAACATAAAACATCAAATAACTAGTTGTGGGAGAATTGTTTCATGTATGTGTATTTACTTTATTTTATATATTATACATACTTTAAAATTTTCAAGTGGAGTAATAGTGGGATATCCACATCAGGTGTTGCCACCTTAATGCATCCACCACCGAATCACCCATAGTCTACCACCACACTCCATTGTGCTTCCTTCTCTGTCTTACTGTCTGCCCCAATCCTCTCTGAATGTCTCAGTATTATAGTTAACTTTCAAGAGCTGGATTTTAAGTTTGTCTTTAGTAGACCCTTAGTTTGGTTCCTAAATAGTCAACATATTAGTGACACTGGTATTTATCTTTCTACTGTTGACTTATTTCACTTAGCATTCTCCCTTCCAGCTCCAACCATGTTGCTGCCAATGGCATGAGGTTTTTGATCTCTGAGAATATTCTATTGTGTATAAATACCATATATGCTATATCTTCTTGATACATTTATATGGTTTTGGGCATTTAGCTTTTTTCCTAAATAGTGCTATTGTAAATAGTGCTGCTGTAAACATGGGAGTGTATGTTTCATTTGGAATTAGTGTTTTTGTATTTACAAGTAGATGCCTAGGAGTGGAGTTAATGGGTCATATGGAAAATCCATATTTAATATTTTGAGACACCTCTGTACTGCTTTCCATAAGTTCTGAAACAATCGGCATATGTTTAATTATCACTTTTCTCCTTTATGGCATTCTGTGAAGATTGCAAGATTCAAGTTTGTGATATTCATGTATTAATTTTGCTTTTATAGTTTTTCACTTCCCAGGATGACAAATTCAGGTGAGAGTGAATTAAAACGTTATATAAATTTTATGCTCAGTTACCTAATTTAAGATGTATTAAGTGCACAAATATGTGAGGTTGTAATTTTATTGAGGTGTAGATTACAAAAGAATAGAAAATATATACTCTAAGATGGACTTTAGTAGAAAGCAGACTTAACTTGGATCTTAGTCATATAATTTCCTGAATAAAATATGGACTAATCCTCTGTTGTAATCTCTAGTATTGCAGTGCTACATCAAGAAAACTAAACATACCTGACATTTATGTAATGGTGTTGCCCCATTTCCATCTGTTTTTTTTTTTAATAATATCCTTAATTCTGTGATTTTTTATTTGGTTTTGGTATTAAAAAATTAATAAAACACATTTTAAAATGTGTGGTCACTTCCAAAATTCCAAAGTATTCTTTTTCCTTTTCAATCTCACACTTTTACATTTCTCTAGTAACAATTTTCTATCTATTTTTTTAAAAGATTTATTTATTTATGCATACAAGCACTGGGGTACAGGCCAGAGGTGTTGGGGGGTGAGAGGATTCACCACAGACAGAGCAGGTTGCAGAACAGGCAGATCAACAGAGGTACACTGCTGAGGGAGCAGTGAGCAAGGCAGGAGAGGTCTGCCTCGTCATGTGGGTCCCCTCCCTGGCCGGAGGCAGGGATCGAACTTGTGGTACAGTGGCTGCGGTTTGCTTCACAGTGCATTGTTTAACCCACTGCGCCACCAGGGAGGCCCCACAATTATCTATCTTGAAGTACTGAAATGAGTACTAGTGACAAAACAATAGTTTTCCACTATTGGATTTTATCACCTAAATCTATGAGTTAATCATATTAAATGTTTGGTCATTGGTTATGAGTAGCTGTGACTTGATATTGATCTCAGTTTATGAACTATTTCTTTATTGGTCTGCATTGTATTTCAAAATTCCTAGATGTTTAATTTCTTCTCAGTTTTATTTTATATCCATTGGGATGACAATGCATCTCAGTCAAGTGGATGAGATTAAATAATTATGTAAATGTCTTAGAATTATATCATCACAAAAATTTGTATGTGGCATCCCAAAATGATTCTATTTTCCTCTCCCTGAAAAAGAAAAAAATAAAGTCTATTAATTACAAAATCATGATGCAAAGATTTTTAAAGTTCACAAGCACATCAGTCTTGAACAAATGTCTATGATTTTTAGATTTTTAACACTTAATTATTTAACTACACTTAGCAGTGGTTGTAATTAAAGCAATTACTCGAATATCTTTGCCTTTGAGTTTTGAAATTCAGTGAAGTTACCTTTTATATCCTGGTTTGCTTCTGCTTAATTTTCAGTTATTTCAAGCATCCACTGTAGTCCACTGCTAGAGGGACTATATTGGTTGTATTCCATTATTGTACTTTAATTCAACAAGCTTTTAGAGCAATTGATTGTACTCAACAAATATAGCTGCATCTTTGTAACAAAAAAAAAAAAAAAAGAAAGAAAGAAAGAAAAGAAAAAAAGCCTGTCTGTGTGAGGTCAATACTTTTTTAAGCAAAATATCCCTGATATCCTTTTTTTTTTTTTTAGAATTCTTTTTCTTGCAAATCTTAGTCTCACTAGTATGACCTTAGCTACAGGCGACTTGAATGCTCTAGACCATAACTTGACAATGAGCTTCCAAAAGCATTTTGATCCTTTTGTGCACTGGGTTTCTTTTACTATTATTTTGTGAAATAACAGGAATGCAGGGAGAAACGTGGAGGCTTCTTTCTCATTGGTGGGTTACAAGTGAAGCTGAGCGACCTCTAATACTAGGTCTTGAGGATCTCACAGCAGGCATTTTGGTAGCACATTTATTGAAGGGGATGGGGAGGAACAGAAAGTGAGTAACAGGTGGAAATTTTCAATCCCAAATTAGGGCTATTTAGAGTGGTTTCCAAGAATGTTCATTTCCTTTGAACATTCTACTTGGAAAGTGCAGTGGGCTTTGGGATGGGAGAGGGGGGCGGGGGACAGGCGGGAGAGTAGAGAGGAAAGTGGCAAAGTGCTTCTTCATCTTTTGCTTCCAGCCTGGATGTGACATGCAGATGGAACACATTTCATTAGATAATGCTCAAATACCACGAAAGGCTGATGCTTTCCATGTGCGGCATACAACCTTGGGAAAGAATGCTGATTAGCTAGAAATCAAAGCAGGGGCTTATATTTTATCAACTGTTCTGATTTTGAATCCATTTTAGCAGTGTGATGGATTTTGAGTAGCATAAATTGGACTTCAGTGTTAGCACATGCAGTGATTAATGCAGCATGTTTAATTGGGAATGTATATGTGGGTGTATGTATGTGTACATACATACATATATATCTCCATGTTCCTTTGAACAAAAAAAGCACAAATTCTAAAAGTCTTAGTATTTTTATTGTCCTTTATTAGCTTGTGTTGTGGTAAAGACTAAGAACAATAGAATAATAAAACAAGCCTGTTACTGTGCTTATTATTTTCACAATGGCATCCAAATACATGGTATTATAAATAAGCTACAAAAATATCATAAAACCCCCAAAAGGTACTATAACATGAGTTTAAAATCTCTATAAAACTACAAAGAGCACCATCTGGAAAAGAAGTCATTTCCCCAGAAACTCAATGTATAGCTTTCCATGCTAGCTACGGAATTTAGTAGATTAAATATAAGAAGTTGAAGACTAACTTGGCCTACACACTGGCTTATTTGTAACCTTGGTACTGCATTTATATGCACTTGATTTCATTTCTCTAATGTAAATTCCAGTAGAAACTGCTTCTCCTTCTGTTTCACTGAAGCTTTTGTGACAAAAAGGGCAACAAAAAGTGAAGCTATGCCGATCACTCTCTGAAATGCATAGTTATCATATTTTGGTGTCATGTGAGTTTTACGCATTGTCCTTGTAGCAATGTTCTGTCTATGGGTGAACAGGCAGGTGCCTCTTAAACAAGGAAATACCAGTTCTGCTATGAAAGTACATGAATTGGGCAGGAGACAGTGCCGAGAACAATCAGTCACTTCATTTCAGTTACTCACCTTACGATCATTGAATGGATCCTTCTCAATTCACTTATGAAGTCCAGAAACCTTAGACGGGAAACAACAGTTCTTTTTTTCTAACTTTTGCAGTGAACGCATGTCTGTCAGCACCTGGAAAAAAGAACAATGTGTGACTATTGTAGAAGTTAGGACTGTTTGATATTTGGGTATTATATGCAGATATACTATAGCAGAAGTGCAGTGAATTTTCCTTACTTGAAGGTAATTGTAGATTTACAATTTTTAAGTATGTATTATTACAAGGATTAGTTGCTAAGAGAAATTCCATGGTCTTTATATGTTGAATCAATGAAGAGAATCACTCTATACATACCTGCCTTTATGAAGCAAAGTTCCTAGTTCCTAAAAAAAAAAAACTTGGTAAATATCCTTTGATTTTCTCAGTGAATGAATACAGCTTTATCTGCTCAGACTGCATGCAGTTCATCATTATACTATTATTCAGTGTTGGATAGTGCACCAGAATAATTTAGTACTAGTCTCCCTTTCATTACTTTAATAATTGTTTTTTCATTACTTTAGTAATCTTCTGGAGTTACCTAGACATTTACCAGTATTTTTTCATTCTCTTAGTCACTATATACAACCTTGAAATGAAATGATCTCGACAATTGCTTTAGTTACCCAAAGAACTTGCTCCCCTCCGCCTCGCTGTCAGTCACACACACAAATTGTGTTTGGGGGACACAGTTTTTGTGACTGCCTTCAACATTTACTATTGACCAGTGTTGTCATATTTGAATTTTTTTGTTTGTTTATGTTTTTGCTTTGTGAGGGGCTGGTGAAAGAAGTGGAACATAAATAGGCAATTTCATTTAATATAGCTGGTAATCAGGGAATTTGAGAGAAACACACATCCCCTTCTACACCCAGTCAATACATATCAAGAAAAACAACCTGTTTATTTCTTCCTCACAGTTTACTTTATTATCATTTTATGGGAATAATTACCATTCTGGCCAACAGCATTGCTTAATTACTTCTGTCAATCTGTTTTTCATTTTCCTTAAAGGAAAACATCATTATTAAAGGCAGTCCCTCAATACTCAAGAGGCTATTCTTTTATCAGTTTTTTTTTTTAAGGCAGAATCCAAGCATGTCACTTTTTAAAGTGTTTAAAGAATTGATATGTTAAATGTTTTTATTTTCAAATCTTGACAGATAACATTGGTAATATCCCCAAATAGCAATAATAGTATTTTCAAATAACAGGTTTGAAGTCAGTACTGCCAAACTATAACATTTTTCAAAGTAATAACTTTTTAAAAATTTAAGGCATTCTTGAACTCCATATATCCTTCCTGTTAACAAGTCATCATCACATTTTCTATATACCCTTTCTTTAAGTTCTTTCAACTTTTCAGATTTTAAACATATTCTTTATAGAGGAAACTATGATAAGGTTACTAGTGTCCAAGTCTCTCTTTTGTATGTTGGTGTTCTTTGCTTGCTGGAATTGATAACTGGATCAGAAATTAATGCTATGGATTTTAAATGGTTAGCTTGGTGTGAAAACCTCAGATGTAATATTTCTTCCGTTATAGTGATTAAAACAAAGGTTCAACTCTACCCTCCCTGCTTCTCACACTTTCTGGTGTCCTGTAATCATCCATTATCAGACTTCTTAGTACAGGGATCAATGCAAGTGACAGGTGAGTGGAGTGATACACTCTGTTTTACTACATTGACACTGGTCTCTTAGTGCTATCATTTAGCCATCTTGTGAGTATTGCTTGCCCTAATGAGATGACCTGTGTTTCCTCACTAAGTCCTATCTTTGAAAGCCTTCTCTTTACTAGTGAGGACCAGCATCTTTGGGTAGTTGAAAAGAAAATCATATTTGGTGTATCTTAACAAGGTTTCAGAGAAAGTAAAGAAGAATGGGTAAGACTGAACAGGTTTTTCTTATTATGCTTCTTGTTTGTTTGTGAATTCCACAAGGAATAAAAATCTAAAACATTTCCTGCAGTGTCTAAAAAAGTGTGTTATACAGTATGTCAAATATTTCCATTTATTTATGGTTGTTTTAAAAAAGAAGAAGGAAATAACTTGACTTGTTCTAAAGAAAAAATAAGTCTGGAGCACAACATTTCATAGGCGAACATTCCAACATTACTCCCATCATCATAAATTATTTCAAAGAAAACTCAGCAGTAAAATATTTTCCAGCTCCAGATTCCATACTCCTCTATACTCATGTCCTGTTAAAATAATGATTTTGTGTACATAAAATTTTACACACAAGGGTCTCTGGTTGAACACCTAATCCACAACTCCCTCAAGGTCTTGGTCTTGACATCTTGCTGGTGTCCTGTGCGCACTGGCAAACTTATTTTAGTAGCTTTGTTTAGGCATTATTTGCATATTCTTTCATTTTATGTGTATAATTCAATGATTTTTAGCAAATTTGTAGATTGATGCAAACATATATATTTTTAAACATTGATTTATTATGCATACAAGGACTGTAGTACAGGCCAGAGGTGTAGGGGGAAGAGGATTCACCTGAAACAGAGTAGAGAGCAAAACAGGATCTATTGAGATACACTGCTGAGGGGAGCAGTGGGCGAGACAGGAGGAGTGTGCTGGGTCATGTGGGTCAGTTCCCTGGCCAGAGATTGAACTTATGCTGCAGTGGCTGCACATAGCTTCATAGTGCTGTGACTTAACCCCTTCAGTCACAAGGGAGGCCCCTATGCAACCGTATTTATGAATATTTTCATCTCTCCTAAAAGAAATCCTGTGTCAGTTAAGAGCCATTTCCCATTTATCTCCTTTCCACCCAAACTGACTCCCTGGGAAATCACTGTTTTCTGTCTCTGTATATTTGCATATTCTGGATATTTCATTTAAATTAGTTTTTACCATGTGTATTTTTTGGTGACTGGCTTTTTTAACTTAGCTTAGTATTCCAGGGTTCATCCTTGAATATCTCATTCTTTGTTAATGGCCAATAGTATGCTGTTGTGAAGACAATGTTATATTTATCCATTCACTAATTGATGGGAATTTAGGTTTTTTCCTCCCTTTTGGTCTGTTATGAATATGCTGTTATGAAGGTTTATGTACAAATTTTCTGTGGACATAACTTTTTATTTCTCTTGGAGATGCATTTGAAGTTGCTTGGTCACATGATAGAACTATGGCTGACATTTGAAGAAACTGCCAAACTGTTTACTTAAAATGACTGTATCATTTACAATCCCACATGCAATCTATAAAGCTTCCAGTTCTCATATCCTTGCCAAAATGTCTTTTAAATTATATCCATTTTTGTAGATGTAAGGTGATACTTTATTTTCTTTTTAATTTGTATTTCTGTATCCATAATTTTAGCATATTTTAAATATTCATACCTTTACCTATCTCTATGTATGTTCTGTATACATATATATGTTTGCTGGTGTTCTTTGCCCACTGGAATTGATGATTGGATAGAAAATTAATACCATATAGATGTGTGTGTGTGTTTGTGTGTATGTATGCCAAATATATAGGTGTATATTTGATGCTACCAAAATAATCCCCACAAACTTTTTAAATCAAGAGAAAAGAGTTCACCAATAGCCCATCATGATTAAACTATTTCAGTTTCTCCTACAGTCATGTTCTGTCCATCAAAACTAATCAAAATGAAGATGTCTAAAAATAATAAATTTTCCACTATCGGGGATGTGATTCAAGGACTATATTTATACAAGTTGCCACCTAAGTCAAGCAATCTTTAAAATATATTGAGATACACTTCAACTGCTGAAATTTGGTGTGACAAAGGTCAGGTCATAAATGATTTCCAGGTAATAAACTCCAAGATTTACAATATTTCCACTTTCCCACTGAGAATTGAAATAAAAATTCAAAAATATTAATAAATGTTGTCCTTACTTTCTAAGGCAAAGTTTCTCCCCAATAGAAAAATATGAAGTAATTGAGTTGTTTTTTCACATGTTAAAGTTTTTCTCACTGCTCATGTGTTTCCCTGCAGCTTCTTTCTAAATGTGTTGCTTTTTCATTTAATCATAGACTACAGCTATTATAGTTTGGTATGCAATTAGTTATCCAGTGGGGAACTGTGAGAATTGGGAATTGTGATGATGACAAATATTATATAATCTCAAAATAAGTGAGTTTCCATAAATAGCTTACATCAGGGATCTCTGAATTTGTATAGTGTTTGATAACAGGTAAATTGCATCAGACTCAGAAGTGAATTAGTATTTCTAGGCCACTTGAAATATAGGGATTTGAGCAGACAGTGGTCGCCTTGGTTGTATACTGTATGACTTCTCTATCATAACCTAGCATCTCTTCATAGAGAGAGTGTATCTCCTCTGCTTTATGCCACTCAGCAGAGCTGGGGGTAGTTTCCCATTTTCAGCCTCCATCATTTTCAGTCTGCACCAGAGTATCCTCTGCCTTGCTGTTGGGACTGAGGAAGACTTGGCATTTGTTTTAATCATGTTGGCAGGCAAGATTGTCTTTTCATTGCTTTTATGGCTGGAAATATCAGTGGTGTAACACCATGCTTGTCATTGGCTCAACTTCCTACCAGGAAGTGACTAGCTATGATATTAAACATGGACACAGGAAGATAAGAGCTTCTTTAAAGTACCAGAGTGAGAAGAACATGACACAAATCTTTTCACTAACAACTCTCAGCTTAGTGTTAGTCAAGTGTGTGTTTATATTGTCAAAGGTGTGTTTACTTTGTCAAAGGTGGCATCATCTCCAATGTGGGGTTTCTTCTTTATGCCATTTTCTAAGTGAATGTAAGCTCACCTAACAAATGAGTGGATCCTACTCCTTTGGGGATTAACCCTGAGCTCAGTCTGTGAGTTCAGATATACCAGAATCTTAGTTGTGTGGGTTATTGACTATGACCTTGGGCAAGTCACTCCAGTTCACTGAGTCTCAGAATTCTGCTTTACCAAAATAGAAAAGACTTCTCAGAGTAATACATGCTAGCACACTTGGCTCAGGAAGTTGAGCACACAATAAAAAGTGACTGTTGTCTGTTTTCTTCTCTTCCAATCTTTTGTGGAGGGAGTTGAAGTTACAGGGGAAGAAGATGAATGTAACTCATGTGACTCAAGAGAACTGGAAGAAATTTCTAGATGCTAGTTTTAAGAACTGCTTAGTGATAAAGGTGATTGGTTGGTGAAAGTAGAGTATGTGTGTTTATGTGTAGTTGACAAATTTCAAATAAAAGGATAGCAGATAGATTTTTAAAGAATAATTAAGAACATATAGAAAATATCTATATTTTGAGTTTGTTTGGGGGAGTAGAGGTTTTTAAGTTCTAGAAAACGTAAGTTCAAAAGTGATGCCCTGTGAGAGAAAGCAAAGTAGATATCCAAGTTCTTAAAGATAATAAAGAAACATGATTTCCAATCTCGAAATAGAGCATGTCTTAATTCAGACCAAGTAAGCATCAGCCATCAATGGGGGAATATATTGGTGAAGCTCCTATTTCACCTCAATCATTCTTGTGAAACAGCATCACAATGACAACTGTGATGCAGTTAGACTAGTTGTTCTGACTCTCTAAACAAGCTCTGGCAAGCCATGCAGGCTGGGTGTGAGCAGGCCCAGGCAGGCCAGGTTGCTAGTTAGTTAAACTCATAGCTCAGAAATCAGGGGTGCTACCAGGGAAGATCAGGATGTAGGGAAATCCAAGGTCAAGGGAAAGAGATGCCAGCAGAGATTTTGCGTTATAGGAGACCAGCATCTCGGTAGGCCTGGGCTTTAAGTAATAGGCTCAGTGTACTGTCAGCAAGAATGGAGCTTGATAACAACCAAGGTTTTTCCACAATGGTTCAAAGATTGTGTGTGTGTGTGTGTGTCAGTGGGGGTAGGGTGGAGGGTGAAACAGAGGTGACTATTAAAAATAAGAAAATGTACTATTGGAGCTTTAGAACATTAAAATCTAATTATGGAGGACAGAGGTGTATTTGCTCTCTCTCTCTCTCTCTCTCTCTCTCTCTCTCTCTCTCTCTCTCTCCATCCATCCATCTAAACATCTCCAAAAGCTGAGAAAATAGAATTAAATAATAACGGAAAACATCAACACATCAGTCAGAGCTATTTCTGGCAAGTTTTGACTCTTGAAATGTACCCTAGAGGAATAGTGAATGTAGAAGTGACTGGGACAGGGAGGCTGAGGCATTACTGTTTTGGAGAGGATGAGCCATAGTTTCCTGAAGCAAGAGGTAATGAGAGAAATTGTGAGGACAAGAGTTGTGATGTGAAAGGGTGAGGTTTTATTTGAGAATGAAACTCACAGATCAGAAAGAACTGGCTGGTCTGTGGGGAAATGGCCAGCTGATTCGCATATGTTCCAGTGGGACTTGTTCTGACCAATCCTGTCGTGCCTTCTCGTCATTACCAGGAAGGGCCCAGCCTAGTAGGATCACTACTGTTTGCTTAAGTCAACAATGCCCAACTTTCCACTGATATTTTATTTACCTGGGCATTCACTTCAGGATATATTTGAGGGCCTATAGATAAAAACAGGGGATGTCTAGTTCTCTGAAACCCAGAAACCTTTCTTTTTCAATCCATCCTCCAGGGCTCTGTTCCTTTGTAGGGCTAGTGGGAGTACCCTGGTCACTGGGAATTTTCCATGTGATGGTTAAGAGGTATTCAGAACAGTCACCTCTTCACAGAATCCTTTCAGGAGTTTTCTGTGGACGTGTTTATGACTAATGAGGTCTGCTGCCAGCAATGCCATCAGCAGCGCCAAAGGCTGCGGTTCCAAAATGTGTCGGGACTTGGTTTGTTTATCCATAAAATGATGACATGTGGCCCCATCATCAAGATGTGACTTTAAATTCTAACATTCTTTGCTTTGAGACATTCACACAGAGGCTGGGAATGTAGTTCTTGGGAATATTAAAATTGAGTTAGGTCTTACTTGGAAGAAAGAAATAAGATTCAATGGCAACATGCTTTGTCTAGGGCCCACACATGTTTCTAATGGGAAGGGAGGACATTGATGGAGGACTTGACAGGGGGACTGCATTACCTAGTAAACCCTAAGTTGTTAATGAAAACATGTATTTCTTGGGGTTATTAAAAAAGAATTAACAAACAATTCAAGAAACTTTCAGAGATGGACTATGTCATTGATGTGCTGGTGTCCCTAGAACCTAGGCCAAAAGAGTCTCTGCAGAGACAAAATGACTTGCTTGGTGCCATTGATGTCTATTTTGATTCTTATCCGGCAGGGTGTGTAATAGCACACTTTGCTGTGCACTGTATATCTATCTGTTTTTGGTTGTCATTGGTAATTCTGCTAGTCTCATATACCTGAATAAGAAGATTTTCATGAAAGAGCCTATGATCTATTTGTTTTGTGCTGTTGCAACAATTATGGTAAATTTGGTAAAACCAAAATTTTGGTAATGCTGCACTGAGTCCTTTCCCAAAACTTATGATCGCATATTTCTCAGCTATCTATGCCCATATATTGTAAAAATAAAAGGTACAGAATGTAAGGGAAAGTATATATATATATATATGTCTTTGTGTATATGATAAAATATTACAAAATTATTCCCAAACAAGATGATACTATAAAGTGTTCACTTTCTAAATTTTTGTTGGCTTGATGTGATGTAGAGAAACAAAAGTCGTCAGAATATCATTAGCTAATGAACTAAAGATTATGAAATTACAGCTCACTTAAATTTTCCTCCACACATAGCTCATAAACATATAATTATTCAGTGCACATATATTTCAAAATGAAATTGAAAAGACTATTAAAAATATAGAATTTATGAGTCTGATGAGAGGAGCATTGATGAATTACTTCAATTACATGCCAAATCATTAACAAATGAGAATCTGGCACAATTCACCAGTTAAATTGAGGAAGAGAAAAATACACAAAGATGAATACAGTATAGTTATATCAAAAGTAATAATTTGATTATGTAAGGATTAGGCAAAAGTCCTGGGAAAGATGACGAATACTTCAATTATTTTTGTAAATGTGATCTACTCTATAATTATGCTGTAGAAATCAAACATTAAGTGAAGGATTTATCAATAATCATTTAAATTTGTCTGAGAAAGAAAAGCCAAAATTATCACAACTTTTGTTTTCTACAGGCTATTCTCTCTAAGAACATAGGTTTAACAACACTGTTACATTTACAACATAAATATTATCTAACAATATAAGGAAATAAATTTATTTTATAATTCTTGTCCTACTTTTTAACATTAAAAATTCTACCTAAATTTTTAAAATCTATTTACTATAAAATATGGTCCCCATCCAGGTACCAAGTATCATCACACAGTTAAAAAAAATACTGCAATATTTAATTTAAAAAAATCTTTTAAAAAAATATTTAAAAATTTCTAACATACAACAACAAAACAGACAATGACCACTCAGAGAATCCAAATTAACATATTGTCAAAAATTTTTCAACATTTTTCTTCCATGCAAATCATGGACATGTAATTATATTTATCTTCTTTTTAATAGAAGAACTGGGATGTAGGCCAGAGGTATGGGGGTTGAGAGGATTTAACAGAGACAGAGTAGGAAGCAAATCAGCTGGGATTTACTAGAATACACTGCTGAGGGGAGCAGCAGGTGAGATAGGAGAGGTCTGCTGCGCCATGTGGGTTAGCTTCCTGGCTGGGGATTGAACTCAGGCCTTAGAGGTGATAGTGCTGAGACTTAACCCCTAGGCCAATTAGGAGGTTCCCAGGACTTGTCATTATAAAGGCATCTTTCATACCCATGTTTTTAGGTTGCTCTTTCATAGATGCTATTTTGTTTGGCTACACTTCTTCCCTGTGGAATATTTCTTAACACCTAGAAATAATTCTAATTGTGCTAATTTTCTGATCTTTGCCAGAGAAAGTAACACACCTACTGCTGTAAAGTTTCCATATTCTCACATTATTGGCCACAAATATGAAACATGAGCAGCAGAGCTGACTTGCCACCTACCAAGATGATGCTACCCAGTATTTCAGATATTTTTTTCCCTAATTGCCCACCAATGACTCTTAATACTGCAGATACACTGTATATATCTGTTTATATGCTGTCACCCTTGGGAGAGTATATTCATTTTACATTGCTGTTGTAAAATATTACCACAAGTTTAGCAATTTAAACACACATTTTTTTTTAATCATACAGTTCTGTAGGAAGGGAATCTCATACAAGTATCATTGCGCTCAAATGCAGGGCCTTGTCTATGGAAATCTAAGGAACAGCTGAATCTAGCTTTCAGAAGCCACCTACATTCTTTTGCTCATGGTTGCCTTCCTTTGTCTTCAAGGCAAACTTTGCAACTTTCTGTCTTCCATAGGCATGGCTTCCTTTCTGACTGTTAATGGCCCCTGTGATTACATTGGACCCATCCAGATCACCAAGGGTTATAGCCCCATTTTGAGGTCAGCTCATTAGCAACCTGAATTCTACTACAATCTTTTTTTTAAAGATTTATTTTTCTATTCATATAAGAACTGGTGTACAGGCCAAAATGTCGGGGGTGAGAGGATCCACCAGAGACAGAGACAGGTAGACTGACTGAAACACACTGCTGAGGGGAGCAGTGGGCAAGGCAGGAGAGGTCTGCTGCGCCATGTGGGTCCCCTCCCTGGCCGGCAGCAGGGATCGAACTCGTGCTGCAGTGGCTGCGGTTTGCTTCACAGTGTGTTGCTTAATCAACTGAACCACCAGGGAGGGCCCATTCTACTAATGTCTTAATCCTCCTTTGCTGTTCCCAAATTCATGGCTGGAGGACATTGACTTCTCTGATGGGGTAGGGTAAAGGGACAGTAATCCGTGTTCCACAGCCACAAAACATTGTACTAGCTAAAATGTGTTCGTTTCCTAAGAACAAATTTTCACCCCCTTGGAAGCCATATTACCCATCTCCTTCCTTTATCTTTGGACCTTCAGATTGGTGTTCAATATGGCCCCAGAATATAAAATTTTTAGCTTATGATTTTTTTCTAGATACATATGTAGATCTAAAGGCACAGTGTTCAAAATAAAATTATACATCTTTTTCATTATAGAAAATCTTTCCTGATTACTTAATGTATCGGTCTCTTAAATGCATTTTTGCTGTAAATAATCTCTAGGATTTCTTATGATATGTGGAATATAGAACTAGCAGTTAAAAGGATGAGATCTCAAGGGATGTGATCAACCACTTTGTTTCCCTTTTTTGCTGTAGATACTGCTGTGACAGCAAGGCTGACATTGTAAGCCTGGAGGCTTTCCCTGCTGAAGTCTTTTTCTTTTTTAAAAAAGGGCCTTGAGCCAAATCATCAGGTTTCAGTTCTCTCTGCTACATCAATTAATGGTACCTGAAAATCCAATTCAATGTAATTCTCTTGAAATGGAAACCTAGAGAAAATGCCTTCCTTTTTTTGAAAGAAACCTACCTGAAAAACTGTCCCCACTCTCAGAGATGAGAGCACCCCAAATTTCAAGGTAGTGGATACAAACATGCTTTAATTGTACCTGGAAAGTGAGACAAGTTTAAAACACATTTAAATCTATTTAGGTAATTGAGAAGGAAGGCACTGGTTCCATGTATTAAAAATAAAATTACTTGTTATAGTGGGAAAGTTCCTTCCATTTTTGTCTCAACCATTTCAAAGCTGAAGGTTTTGTTGATTCCCCACCCTCATCTCTAAAATAATATCACGGAAAGTCATGACTTGATAAAGTCAGATTCTAATTATTAATCAACTTTCATAATAGACCAAGTAGGTTTTCAATACACTTAAGCTCACCCTTGTATCTATTTGACATGGGGCCCTACCTAGGCTGTGCTAGTGCAGGTTGGGGGGAGATTCCTTATTTCACTTAGTTGGACACACAGACCACCCACAAAATAAACATCCCCTAAGGAATAATCTCTGTTTTCTCTACTAATACGTAGCCAAAATGACCCATTAAGTTCTTTTACTGGTCCAAATAGCAATAGCTCCCAGGTCTAAAATACCAGACCACTTATTGCTACCTCCATCACCAATCCCATCTCTATGTCAGTGCTGCTTCCCTTCTTTTCTTTCTCCAAAGGCTGCTCCAACTGCTGCCCACCCTGAATTCCCCAGTGGCAACCAGAGGGATACTTTGGAAGTGACATGTGTTGCCTTGCAGGGTGACAGTGTTGGAAGTGGCGTGGGGTGAGGGAGAGATTATTCAAAGTCCATATGGAGCAGTGGGAAACCTTGAGGAGCGCCACTGGAAGTGATGTGCCACCCCATCCAAAGGCAGTCTGTGTCTATCAGCATTAAGTACAAATATGGTGCACACACATAGGGGTGTACCTGTGTGGGTGATGGAATGAGGGATGTAAACTAGAGAAGTGTGGCCAGGGGCTATTGCCTTGGGGGCTCCATTGTTCCTGCTAATCAAAGCAGATTATCTCTACTATAACATGACTTGATGTTTTCAGTAGATACTGGTTTCCCAGTATGTCCCTCATGCCAGGACTTTAGCCCTTGTGAGAGGACCCCTGCCTAACCCTATACCTACGTAATAAGCAGAGACTCTGGGCACCGAGACAGTATCCCTGAGAATAAGGAGGGCTGGGGAAGCCAAAGTTACATCCCACCAATGGTTTTTCATCGCATGCAGAACAAAATCAAAAACCCTCACTTTGCCACACTCCCCCATCTGACAACATGCTTTTCCCAAAGACTCTCCCGTCACTAGTTACACTACATGGTTTGTCGCAACACGGGATCCTCATTTTTCCTCAAACAGACCACTCACAGTCCTGCTTCAGGTCCTTGGCACTTGTTGCTTCCCCTACCAGGAATGCTCTTCCCTCCACATATCTGAGTGGCCGATTCCTTCACTTTACCCAGACCCTGCTTACTGCCACCATTTTAGAGAAGCTTTCTCTTGTCACTTTTGTAATAGCATTTCTCTATGCTTCTCTTTGTATAGCTTTCTCTTCATGCTAACATATAATTATTTATTTGTAAGCTTCATGTCTCCATCACTATAATAGATTGTTAGAACTCTGGACTTAATATTAATAAGTGGCTATTTCCTTTTTTAAAACTCAACAAGACAGTAGGAAAAACAATATCAATTACATTTAATGATAGAAAAGCTTATACTTTTTTCATTAGCTGTAATATCTACAAAAAATAACTCAAAGGACAAAGAGCTCTGATTTATAATTAAAATTAGTTTTTGTTATTATATATACATAGAATATGAATTGTTCATTTGAACAGCTCTAGAAAGTCTGCTTGCAAAATTATTCTGGAAAATTTCAAAGCATTGCTTAATGTTCTCGGTTTGGAATCGAACTGACGCTAAGTTAATAAATTACATCTATTTTATATTTATGTCTTTGTGCTTATGAGAGACCATGAGGCTTCAATATATTTCTCTTTTCTTTTAGAAAAGTTCAGTCATTTAAAAATTCTCATATTTTCTCAAAGGATGTACATGAAACTCTTACTTATTAGAAACAAATATATATTACTTTGAGCATAATTCTAACCTTAATTGTCTGTGTGTGGTTTTCCATGGAATTTTGACTGAAGGAAATACCAGAAAAACCTTAGGACACTTCATTTAATCAGGTGGTACTGCCAGTTTCTGTGGTGCCTCTTCAGGTCAGTATATATGTAGCATTATACCCTGTTTCCTTTGAATTGTATCCTGAATGGTTCTTTATGAGGACACTTTGCCTTTGGGAAATAGCACATTCACAGAGATAGAGGGGAAAAATCTAGTGAAATGCTGAAGGTTTTGAATGTGTTCCAAGACTGTCTGTCTCATAATTTTGGTCATTTTCTGGTGCCCTTGACTTCATTTTAAAACTATACTGTTATCTTGGTAATGTCCTGTAGGCAATTCTTAAAGGAATTAAGGTAATACACAGTAACACAAGTGAAAGAATTCTTTCAATGCATAATATACTTTTTCATCCATTTTGATTTTTTTCAATTATATGTCACAGTGGAAATTCTGCAATTCAGATTAGTCTGGCTGAAGTTACAATTTTATTGGTTACAGATTGCCTTGAAACTCTGAAAAAAATAATATAATGGAACAATTTTGTGGGCCAATTTATTGCCACACTCCCACATAGCATTTTGGGATCCTGGGAATCTTAACATTGGCTTCTGGAATTATTAGCCTGAATCTTTTTATGTCATTGTTCCAGCTGTGTTTGGACTTGTGTCATTCTGGTTTTAGAGGTGCTGTTAATAGAAACTAAAATATGTTATTTAACTTTTTTCAATTATAATATCCTTCCTAATGATATGAAACAACAAATAGCCAAACAACATATAATTAAAAGATTAAAAGGAAACATAATTAGTCAATGTTTTTTACTAGGGGAAAGTAATGATGTTTCCTAAACTTCTACTCTTCTGTGTTTTCTAAATTTTTATAAAAAGAAGCAATCAATTACATAGTTGTGGAAAAATACTGATTTTTAAAAAAATTCACTGTATTTATGTAAAGAAATGCCTTTATTCTTTATAAATGCACTAAAGCATTTATACCTAATCTTTGCAAATTTCTGGCACTCTTGTCTATAAAAAAATAAGAATTTAAGACTGGTGAACTAGTTGAAGATATGACCACTCAATTAAATGTATGATCATTTATCAAATCCTTGATTTAAAAAATACTTAAAGATATTATTTGGGAAGTTTGAATATGGGTAAAATATTAGAAGAAAATTGTATCAATATTAAATTCCATGTCTGGGATTATTGATTCTATTTGTGTAGGAAAATATCTTTGTTCTTAGTTGATAAGGGTTAAAATATTTTGAAGTGAAGTATCTAGTATCAATTTCACTTATATAAATTAAGAAAATAAAAAGGATTATTGTAATGTATCAAAATATTAATAATTGATGACTCTGAGTAAACAGCATATGGATTTGCTTCACTTTGTTTTACCACTTTCTAAATTCCTCAAAATAAGAGATTGGGGGAACACCAGTATGAATTTCTAATTTAAAATATCCTTGTAATAAGAAGAATGGAAAGAGATTGTTTGGCTTAAGTTACTAAGACTGGCCTGTATTAATAAAGGCGGATTAATCTATTAATCTATTTTAATCCATTGATTCATATTAATCCTGGTAGAGGTAGTTCATTCTCTTAAAGCTTTATTACTTTCTCTTTTTTTCTTTTGAGGTAACGTTGATTTATAACACTATGAGTCAGAGGTATAGGATCATGTGTCTCTAGAAGTATGTTTCTATACCACACCCACCACCAACACAGTTTTATTATGTTCGATTTAATCTCATGACAGAATAGTCAAATAGAGCCATAATATTTCAAGTCACTGAATTTGGATATTTACAGAGAATTGCTCATTCAGGAATTTCAATTAATCAAAACAGTTTTTGGAGTTAATTAATCAAAATCAGTTTTCTGATTTTTCCAATGAACAGACAATTTAAGGTGCTTTAGATTCAAATTACATGATACTCCTATGTACTTTATATGTATGTCTTCTGAAGTAGGGTTATTTTTTAATTGCCCAGAGAAAAATTAAGAATCAGCAATGAGAACTGGGAAATATTAGTTTAAATGACTATATTTAAAGTAATGTCCTTGTGTTTTCTCTCAGTTCAAGTTTTGGATTCTGATGTGATATTCCAGAAACACCTGAGCTATATAAAAGCTCAAAGAACAGCCACTGCAATTCCATGGCTAAGTATGACCATCTTCTTGGTCATAAACTAAACTGGTTGGGATTTTTCACACTGTAAATCACATACCACATGAAATAAGTAGTCCATAAAATTGGTAAGTAGGTTTTAAAAAGTGTTGATGAGTAGAGCTTTTGAAACTTCAAAAACTTTTGCAATGCTCCGAACAAGGAAGGGCAGAATTACTTGTAATTAATGTATAGTCTCCAGGTTATCACAGGTAGGGACTGGGACTCTGTGTTTTGCAAAGTGAGAGGAAAGCAGCCTTAGTTTCTCTGACTGCCCATAGAGAGCATTTTCTAGGTTTAATATCTTCCCTTACTTTGCTAGGGAAATGTGGGTGGTTCACCCAAAGTTTTCCTTCTTCTGGTGCCCCGCTTGATCATACTCAAGAGCTAGAGGATGCAGCCCCTCTAAGTTTCCATTACAACACCCATCTTAATGCTCACAGTGGGAGCTAGTGGTTGGGACCCAGGAGTCACTCTCATCCAACTATCACTCACAGGCTTGTTCTGAGGTCATCATCCTCTGTTTACAAAAAATATTTATAGACATTTCTTATAGAGGACTTATTTTCAAATGTAGAAAGGACTCTCACATTCACTGGTAAGACCCACTGTCAAATAAGAAAATTGACAAAGATATAAAACAAGCACATGAAAAAAATAGTCAACATCTTTCACCCTTAGTGAAATAAGAAACTATTATACTTCCATTTCTACTTTATAGTAGAAAGAAAGCTTGTGGGCTATGTGAAGTACCTATAGTATAATGTAAAATGGCTTTTGGTTATATTTGAATTTGCTGCCACTTCTGTTTTTTGAAGCACAAAGAAGTACTACTAGTTCAAACAGAGGTATATTTGATTCTCAGATATTTCAATTGAGAGTCAATTTGTACTGTCCTAGGTTAACTTAAAAAAAAATCTTAACAGATATAAAAGACTTCACCATAATTAATAAAAAAGCAGTCAAATCAAATCTTTTGAAGAGAGAGTTTTTCATTGTCAAAAGCTGATGTCTCCTTAAACCAACAAATATTCCAGGAGCCTCCAAAAATAAAGCAGTAACTACATTGGCTCTTGACATTCAAGGTCAACCCAGTTTTCCTCTGTGGTATCACTTTCTTAAGGGTATATTTGGTTGCTTAAATGCTGTGCCATGTGCCACTGTCTACACAGCATTGTTCATTATTGAGTCTTAAGAGCACTATCCACAGTTCAAGATGATTTCCTGATTTTATTTCCCAATATTCATATAATGGGAAAATAGCATGACTTCACATTTCACAAAAATGTCAGGAATCATTAAGATGTGAAATTTGATTCTGCTGTTTTACTTTTGCAGCATATAACACATTAAATATTAATTCATAATGATGATTCCCCAAGAAATTTTAATTAAATTAGCTTGGCCCAACTCCTGGACTGTTAATTACCATAAAACCAACTAGAGTTGTATACAGACATTGTATATGCCAAAATTGACATGAATTTTTGGAATATAGGTCATAACCATGTGATTTTGAGTTGTTGATGGGATTTGTCTATGAAAGTAAATTGGGATAGAATTCCCCAAACTTCTTAATATTAGGTTTGCTTTTGTGTTTGCACATTTAAAAATCATAATCTTACTGAAAAAAAACATTTAATTTTCTGAATTGTATTTGACTTTTAGTTTCTTGTCCTACAATATATTCTAAAGGTGAAATTTTCCTTCTTTTTTACTTTTACTTTTTGTATTAATCAATGATTTTTTTTTTAAAGGCATAGCTTTACTCTCCCTCCTTTAAAAAAAAATTATACACTTTAGCTTATAGAGCAAATTTAGGTCTAAGGTAAAATGGAATAGAAATCACAGAAACTTCTTATATATTCCCTTCCTCCTGCCAAATTGTCTTCCAAAGTGATGGCACCATTTTGCATTCTCATCAATAATGTATCAGAGTTCCTATTCAACATTCTCATCAGCACTTGGTGCTGTGACTATTTTGGATTTTGGTCTTTGTAATAGGTGTATGATGGTTTCTAACATTGTTTTAATTCATGGTTCCCTAATGATATTGAGCATCTTTCTTATTTGTTTATTTACCATCTGAAAAAAATATCCTCTTTGGCAAGTTATCAGTTCAGATCTTTAACCAATTTTATTTTTTTTAAAGATTTATTTATTTATGCATACAAGCACTGGGGCACAGGCCAGAGGTGTGGAGGGTGAGAGGATTCACTACAGACAGAGCGGGAAGCAGAACAGGCAGATCAAGGGAAGCACACTGCTGAGGGGAGCAGCGGGCATAGCAGGAGAGGTCTGCCATGCCATGTGGGTCCCCCCACTGGCCAGCAGCAGGGATCGAACTCTTGCTGCAGTGGCTGTGGTTTGCCTCATAGTGTGTTGCTTAACCCACTGCGCCACTAGGGATGCCCCTTTAACCAATTTTAAATTAGGTTGTTTGGTTTCTTATTGTTGACTTTCAAGAGTTATTTATTTATTGTGGACACAAATCCTTTAACTGATAGATGCTTTCACAATATTTTTTCCTCTGTGACTCTCATTCTCATAACGCAGTACAGATTACAGGAGAAATATGTTTAATTCTAATGGGTCCTAATCACCATTTTTTTCTTTCTTTCATGGATCCTTTTATTTTTTAAATAATTTTATTTATTGTTGCATAGAAGAACTGGGGTGTAGGCCAGAGGTGTGTGATGAGAGGATTCACCAGAGACAGAGTGGGGAGAAAAACAGGCAGTTCTACTGAAATATACTGCTGAGGGGAGCAGTGGATGATTCAGGAGAGGTCTGCTGTGCCATTTGTGGATTAGCTCTGTGGCTTGTGATTGAACTCAGGCAGTAGCATTGATAGTGCTGAGACTTAATCCCTAGGCCATCAGGGAGACCAATCTTTCATGGATCTTGCTTTTGGTTCTGTATCTAAAATGTTGTCAATAAACCCAAGGTCACCTAGGTTTTTCTCATATGTTTTCTTCTGGAAGTTTTATACTTTTGTGTTTTATATTTATGTCTACAATTAATTTTGATTTTATTTCTGTGAACAGACTAAGTTCTGCATTTTTTTTTTTCTTGCCTGAGGTTGTCAAATTACTATTTGTTGGTAAACAAATGTACCATTTGTTGAAAAGATATGCTTTCTCCATTGAATTATCTATGCTCCCAGGCTCCCAGGTCAAAGCTTGAATTGACAATTTGTAGCTTTTTATGTGAGTCTGTTTCTGGGCTCTTTATTCCATTGATCTATTTGTCTATTCTTTTATCAATACTGATCTGTCTTTGTTACTCCAGGTATATATAAATCTTGAATTTGAGTAGTATTAGTCCTTCAATTTTGTTTTTCTTCTTAAAGATTATGTTGGCTTTTCTAAGTCTTTTTGCCCCCTTCTCTAAGTCTTTTGTCTTACATATAAATCACAGAATTACTTTATTGCTTTCCCTAGTAGAACTTACTGGAATTTTGATTGGGGACTTAAAAAAAAGTTATTTTCTAATCCTTGTGATTCAATTTTCTTCCTTTTATTCCTATTGCCACTATAAGTCTCTGTGTTATTCTTGGACCTTTTTTGCTCCATTGTAACAGGAATTAGCACACATACCCTATTCTAAGATTTTGAAAAGACGAGCTTTTCATAGCTCTGTAAAGGAGTTTTGAAAGTTAATTCTTACTATGTTCAAGCACACCATGAAATCCTTTCTGGCTTTTTATTCTCCTTCAATGATCTATTCCAAATAACCAAGGAATCTATAAAACTCTACAGAAGTCAAAATAGCTTTTTATCAATGTGAAAAAATATTGATAATTATTTCTTTATAATATTTTTTAAAGCAAGGTAACATTGGCTTACAATCATATATAACTTAGAGGTATAAGATCATAACTTTAGGTATATGTCATCACATCACATCCACCACCAAGACACTGAAAGATCTCCACCAGAGTCCACTATGCCCCTCAGTGTAAACTCTTAACAGGTTATAGCTCAGAGTTCAAGGGCTGGTTGTTAGGTTTTTTTCTGACCCTATGTTTTATTTCACTATATTCCACATATAAATGACAGCTGCACATAATAGAGGTTTTCTTTTGCTTTCTTTTAGTGATGATTTCCAGTTTGATACTTATTGTGATCAGAGAAGATACTTGATATGGTTTCAATCTCCATGATTTTATTTGTACTTGTTTTCTGATCCAGTATGTGGTCTAGCTTAGACCTCAATCTCATTTTAACTTTAAAATCATCTGGATTTTACGTAGTGACAAAAAATATTGATATACTTTTTCATTATTTTAAAACTTCCCTATTGATGAATATAGTCACCATCACTGTTGAATTCATTCACTGGCATTATTCAATATGAACAGAGCAAATGAAAAATTTTCTTCCCTCTCAAACTAATTCAATAAAATAATGTCTGTACTGTAAATTTATATAAAGTATTTTTCTACTTATAGAAGTGCTATATCCTAATTAAAATCAGATCATTTAATATCAGCAATTAATGGTTCTAATTATGAATAGTTCCAATTATAAATTTCAAAATATGTATACTGTGAAACTGGTGTCAAATTTGGTTTTGTCCATTTTTTCCTTTCTATAGTCTTTTCACCACATGCAGAATATTAGAATTTTAGTCTAAAAGAAATTATTTCCATATAATTTAGGGATTTGAATATGAAAGGATATATGAAGTTTTGTTATTTAATCCACTGGAAACTGCATGTTTTGCTTGATGATGCTCAGCTATATATTTTCAGTCTTTTTTTTTTAAAGATTTATTTATTTATGCATACAAGCACTGGGGCACAGGCCAGAGGTGTGGGGGGGTGGTGAGAGGATTCACCACAGAGAGTGGGGAGTAGAACAGGCAGATCAACTGAAATACACTGCTGAGAGGAGCAGCAGTCTGCTGTGCCATGTGGGTCCCCTCCCTGGCCGGCAGCAGGGATCGAACTCGTGCTGCAGTGGCTGAGGTTTGCTTCATAGTGCGTTGCTTAACCCACTGCGCCACCAGGGAGGCCCTTCAATCCTTTCTTCTACTAGTTTCTTATATATTTCCTATGAATTTTTATGTATAATTTATTCTTTGATTAGAATTCTAGTATGTATCATATATTCTTAAGAAATCCTTAATTTACTTTAGTGTAGCAACTTATTTAACTCATTAATCATAAAAATATTTATATTTTCAATACTTCCTCTTATGTATCATGTTCTGTCCCATTAGTTTTGCTTCTTAAGGGTTTGTCCAAATCCTCCACAGAGTGTGTTAATGTCCTTAACAAACTGGCCAGCATTTCACAACTTTTCCCAGCTAGAATCATATCTGTAAAAAGCTGAAATTCTTGATCAACAGTGGATATTTCATTTCAAAGCCCAAATAGCTCAGACTCCACAGAAATAATGATGAAACACTTCAGCTGTAGAAACCCCAGGCAAATCTCTGACCTTTTAAAAATGTAGTCACTGTCATTTCTTTTTGATAAGAAGTTCTTGAGAGTAGAAGACAACTTTCTCTCTGTATATGCAGTGTACTGAAACAAAAATGAGTTTTGTTTACCTGAGGCCATTGCTCTATATTTGGGTGATTTTATTTGATTTGTATATGGTCCTTCACAGGTATGGCCTGTTTCTATGAATTCAAAATAGAAAGTGCACGTTGGATGATCCCGGCAAGTAGAACTGTGGCGATTTTCAGAACAGAAAAAAATGTGGAATTTCAATTGCACACTCAGAATAGCTTCAGAAGATACCTACGTGATCTGATTGACGGTTTAGATAATGGCTTCTTAACTCTGCTCAACAAAGGGTGGTTCCCAGACCACCAACCTCACCCTGGTGACTTGTCAAGTATGCACACTTGCAAGGGCCAGGCAAGACCAAATGAATCAAAATTTTCTTTTTAATCAAGATTCTCAGGTTATTTGTATGCACATTAAATTTTGACAAGCATGAGCTTAACTTTCTGATTCAAAAGATGAAAATTCAAGCAAATCAAATGGTAAATTTCAAGAAAGGTTGAATGTTAGTAAAAGCTATAACTTGTTAGTGTAATCAGAACACTTTACCCAATTATTTGTAGAAGACAACAGGTGAGCTTCAGCTTACAGAAGCATTCTAAGAAGCAAGTTCAATTTAATATATGTGTTGGTCTGCCTGGTGTCTGGATTGCAGATGAAAAAGGAATCAGTCTGACAAGTTATTCACAGGTGCTCAATTCTAGACAGCTGGCTCATTTCAAGGACATCCTGGTGATTTGATTTTATAATAATAAATTTTCACTAAGATTTTTGGCCTCCTGTTGAAAAGCCGACACTAGGTCCATAGCTACCTCACAGAACTCTCTAGGTGGCATAGCATTCATAAATCCGTTAATGTATGTCTATGGGGGAAAGGTGGGCTGTCTTCCGGTGTGATTGTCAGTTTCTTGACACTTTGGTGGTTGGCCTGTGAGCAGACAGTCCATGTGATCCAGGTGGTACTGGATTAAGTTATTAATAAGTCTTCTGGTGGTACTTTCTGATGTAGCACTTCAGTAGAAGCATTTTTAACATTTTCACAAATGCATTATTTCCAGAAGTAGTGGAACATCATACCTAGGGAAGAGAGACATTGATTTTACTTTTAAATTTTCTTACCAGAGGGAAGAATGAGTTCTGATCCTATTACACAATTGGAAACACCTCGTGCATCTGTTCCTAAGCAGATAAAGGGCAATGCTTTCCACATGGAATTAAGTCAATCATTATTTTATCACTGAATTACCATAGTAGTCTGTGTATCCCTCTACTATCAGCTGGAACATTTTAGGATTAGAGGTGACTTCCTGAGGAAGTAAAGAGTAATTATCACTTTACTGATCTAATTTGTTTATTTTCCTGATAAAATCCTGGCCTATTTCTCATTTTTGGTGAAATTATTGGAACATTCATGAAACCAAATGAATCCTGACCAAAATTATGTGTGAACAGATATTTGTTTTTGCCAAGGACAAGCCTCACTACAAATTGGTCTATTTTTATTGATACCACATTTCTTCAGCTTGGACTCAGCTTTAATTTTGAAAAAAGAGAAGGACTTAGAAATGGTGAAATCTAACCACCCAACTCATTTCACATGCAAATAAAATTATGAAAGGAGTAGATAAATATTATAATTGAAATAAAACCCTAATAATGAAAAGTTAAAATGTTCCTAGTATTGCTTTCCAAAAAATAAGATGCTCTTAAAAAATTACTTTCTTTTCTAGCACCTTGAAGAATGTAATGATGTCACACATATATTTTCAGAATTTGTTAGGTTTCCAATTCTTCCACCCACAGCCTGACCCATGATTTCTCTAATATGCAGAGATTTCTTTCTTTTATAAAAAGATATATTTATTTATGCATAAAAGAACGGGGGTATAGGCCAGAGGTGTGGAAGGTAAGAGGATTCAGCAGGACAGAGTGCGGAAGAGAATAGGCAGATCTACTGAAATACACTGCTGAGGGGAGCAGTGGGTGAAGCAGGAGAGGTCTGTTGCGCCATGTCAGTTACTTCTCTGGCTGAGCATTGAACTTGTGCTGCAGTGGCTGTGGATAGCTTTGTAGTGCTGTGACTTAACTCCCTGAGCCAGTAGGGAGGGCCCAATGCAGATATTTGTTATCTATTCTCTTGGAGTTAAGAAGAATGTAGTTTACTAGTTTTCTGTGTTGTAACTCAAAAATCTATTGTCAGATATTGTGTTACGTTTCAGGGAGAAAGCAGTCCATACCTTTTTAGACTATACATTCTGTTTAATTTCTCATTGAAGTGAACTGGGGTCACCTCTCAAGCTCTCCTTCTACATAAGAACAAAACAATCAGAGTCGCAGATCAGGAGTATCTTCCATATCTGGCATCCTAAGTGATAACCCTCTACCACTTTCTTTTAAAATAGTGAAATATAACTGATTTTAAATCTTATTTTCTAAGGAAATTTATCATTTCCCCTTCATGTTCAACACATTATACTTTATTTTTTGTGCTTCTTTTCCTGATAGGTTATAGATTTTGTGGGAAGTATTTCTTACTTTGTATTTTCCAAAGTTTCTAACTAAGCATCTAATAAACATCCAGCAAATTAAATGTCAATTTTCTATAATGGTAAAACAATTTGCTGCTGTTTCCAATTCTATGGTGATTTAATTAAAATTAATAGTCCGGGTGTGAAACTTTCTCCCAGACATTTTGAAAACTTATGGTAACCAGGCAGAATCATGATTGCCTGATACTTTGAAAGTTTAAACAAGCCATATTCTTAGTGTCTGTTTTTCCGTACAAATATATATATCACCTCCAAGAAATCTATTCAATATTTAAGAATAGCTTATATTTAGGGTAACCACTTTACTTTTTAAAAATATGGTAAGGAAAGGATGTGTTGATTTTACCCTTTATTTTTTTATATATGCAGTTCATTCCAGTCAATATTTATTGATGTTGGGCACTGGGAGACTCATTACAGGATGTTTGTCCTTAGATCATTTTCAATTGCCAGATATTCAAATTGCTGTTGATTACAGTGTGCATGTGGACACATATTCTCCCCTTTGACATGTCACTCAATTTTGAACACAGTAGCCAAAAGTTTGAATCCACATGAATGGATAAACACTAGATGGATAAACACTAGATGAATGTCTAAACAAATGGAATATTATTTAGCTGTAAAAAGAAACAAGTTCTGACTCATGCTACAACATGGATGAATCAGGAAAAAACACTGTACTAATTGTAAAAACTACATAAAAATGGGTGAATATTGTGCACTATATCATTATATACAAAATGCTTAGAATAGATAAACTCATAGATAGAAAGTAAACACAACAGTTCCAGGAACTTGTGAGAAGGAATATTAGACAGTTTCTGCTCGATAGTTACATAGTTTCTGTTCAGGGTGTTAAAATGGTTTGGAAAGAGATAATGGTGATGGTTGCATTACATTTTGAGTATAATTAATACCATTCAATTGTAGACTTTAAAATAGTCAAGATGGAAAATTATGTTTTAATAATTTAATGAATTTAATATATTTATCATAATTTAAAAAAACTAATACTGTGACAGAAAATCTATGATCAGATCCTTTACATGGATGAAATGGCATAAGAATTATATCTCGATAAAGTGTTTTTTAAATCAACTAAAGATTTTAAATTAAGATTGGGAGGGATGTGGAAACATACTGCCCTTTAGTGTCCAGCTATCCTTTCTTTAAAAAATAAAATGGAAATAATAATTTTAAAAGGACAAGGAAAGTTTCTACCTTTACTATAAAAACCATGGAATCTAGACTTATACTGGAAAAATGTGTGGAAATGAAAACATAGATGGCATTTGATAATGCCCAATCATCCTATGTTCATTAAAAGCATTCAAAGTAAGGTTTCTATTGGAAAGACTGGCTAAATACATTCTGTTTACTCTCTATCTTGGCAGAATGGGTCACATTTCCAGAATGCCTTTATATTGCTTGAGATGGACCATCTCTACTCTGCCTCACCCCTGCCCCCAAACCCACCTCATCTAGGAACTTCACAAACAGCAAGAATTACTTTGTAGTCTGAAGAGCCCCTGAGCCTGAGTCCACAGCGTTGCCAAGCTTGCTGGGCTGCCAAATCCTTAGCTGCCAAAAGACTAGCCCGGTTTCCTTATAAAATGAAACACAAAAAAGGCCATGTGCTTGGCCGACTTGCCCAATTTCCTCTGCTTCGTAGAGAAAATAAATCTCTGAAGACGTCCAAAAGAGAGCTACCATCTGGTCAGACTCCTGGTTGTCTCAATATGGCTCCCTGCACCTATTGCCAAGTGTCAGAAGGGCTTCCTATGTGGAGAAGGGCAGGCTGCAGGGTTGGGGCCAATATGCTGACTCAGATGGGAGCCTAATGAGGTGGGACTTGGCAGACTAGTCTCGGCCTACAGTCTCATCATTGCTTCTGGCATGCACACAGAAGGGTCAACATTTCAGTGATAAAAATTGGAGCAGCTTAGTAGTTGGCTCTGTAGTTACTATCTGTTAACCTCTTCAAGAATCCACAATATTCCCAAGTAAAAATCTACACAATGACTATAGCATGGCAGATCTGAGGTGATTCTAAGGCAGCAGTGCTGGGAGAAGGGCAGATCTGTTTTCCCAGTGCTGACTCTGCATCTATTTTGGTCCACTTTCTGCTCACTCAGTTCTAAAAACCACAGCCAGTTTTTCTCTCATAAAGATTAGTTCATGCTACAAAAGTTTACATCTCATAAGAAACACTTCTTTTATGGTAAATGATGGCAAAAGGTACATGCATTTAAGATCATTACATTGACTTAGATAATCATCTTGGTTTATATATTAATCAATTTTATTCATTAAATTTTTGCCTTTAACATCTGAAAGTGGTAGTAATTAGCATGGTCAGAATACTGACCTATATCCATATTTCAGATTTTTATAGAGATCAGATGTCATTGATGGAGTATGCAAATTTTGAATTAGAAAGAACAGTATCGTTTTTTGGGGGGATTCCGTAAGAGAACTGAATCCTCTTATTACTGTCTTTTAAATTTATAAGGAATGTCATGCATTAACATTTTTCTCCTCTGAAGACTCACTTTTATAAGATTTCCAGGTTGACAAAATGTCTGTATGCCAGTTTACTCTGAGCTAAACTCTGCATGCAGCACCACTTTCCACAGACTGACTGCAAGATCATACCACACGTCAGATATTTATCCTAGGTCTCTCTCTCTCTCTCTCACACACACACACAGAGCTTCTGATCTCTATCTAGCCATGCATCATGTCCTATTGGTCTTGTTTCTGTTACCCCGTTCTCACTGAAGTGGTTCAGAACCCACCATGCCCAAATAGTGCTTCTTTGGTGTATTGACTATTTTGAGCTGAAGGCCCTTAAGAAACCATAGATGTAAGAAGGAATCTCTTCCCCCCTTTCCAACTTTGTTTTTAACATTTTCCACAAGAAATGTACCCCTGCCTTATACCAGAAATTGAACATTCTTAGTACTGGAGGCTAGGAACTGACATCAAAATGGACCTGTGCAAACAAATGTGTTCGATTTTTGGGTTAGTATTTTTTTTGGGGGGGGGGGAGGAGTGTAGATTTTGCTGAAATGAGTAGTTTCAGTTCAGGCTAGAATGGGAAATCGGATTGGGATATCAAGAAAGTAGACAAATAAGAATTAACTAACAGAAAGATAAAGTAAAAAATCAAGGAAAAGGGAGAACAGAGTCCACAGGAAAATGGTAGGAAAGCTCAAGGTGAAGTTCACAACTGAAACTGGGTTTGCCTATAAAGAAGATAACTAACTAATTGATGGTTAAATACAGAAAAGTTGCTCTTCAAATCATCTGCTTTATAAACTAGTTCTCTTCACAATTAAGTCATTTCAGTTGCTTTGCTTCAATTACTTTTTTTTGTTTGTTTTAAACATTTTTTATTTATGCATACAAGAGCAGGGGTACAGGCCAGTGTCACTGGGAGGTGAGAGGATTCACCAGAGACAGAGTGGGGAACAGAACAGGTGGATCTACTGAAACACACTGCTGAGGGGAGCAGCGGGCGAGGCAGGAGAGATCTGCTGCACCATGTGTGTCCCTCCTTGGATGGAGATTGAACTCACACTGTGGTGGCTGCAGAAGCCCCACAGTGCTACCCTCAACCTCTTGCGCCACCAGGGAGGCCCTGACCACCTCTTCTGTTTATGACAATGGTGAAGGGCAGATGTGGTGTGTGATATCTTTACGGAGTATACTAGAGAACAGTGATAAAGCATTCCGCAGATAACATCAATGTGTACAAATAAATAACTACTAAAGTTCTAAGACTCGTAAAGGTATAAGTAAGAGCAAGAAAAGGCATTTATAGGCTTTTCCTCTAGCTAAGTGAGATGTGTCTGACCAGGAGAGACAAAATTTTTCCCTTGGTGCTTATCAAAATTCTCTATCAGAGAAATGAGTGGTGGATGCTGGGCAGAGATACTAGGGGAGAGAGTCTACAATTAGATACTAACGCAAGGTGGAATTACTGGTCTCCTCAATGACCGGTTTATTTCTTAACAAAACTTTTGTAATTAATTTTACTTGAAAGAGACTCAAATTTAGTTACTGAAGGCAGATCACTGAGCATCCCTTGTGGTGTCTGTGTATGTTTGTATTTGGGGTGTTTGTACTTTGATGAATAGACACATGACTATGTAGAAGTTGTAGGTAAATATATATCGATAGACAGATCTAGAAAGTGAGTCTTCCAGGACCACTGGAAAGCACATCAAACAATGTCAATGGCTCCTGTTTTCTGAGTTGATTGTGAGGTAATGATCTTCAAAAGGAACTCAGGAATGGGTTAACCCTCTTTTTAAATAACATAGTATGTGGGACTTGCATTTAAACACAGACAAGTTAAAGGTGCACTGACTGAAGGTGGCAATTAAAACCAATAGCTGACTCTACTTGGCCAGTCTCTGTCACTGCTCTGAGTTCCCGTTCCAGCAAACAGAACTTTTTACTTTATTTTAATTTTATATATATTTATATTATTTTTCATTTTTTGTACAGTGTATAGTTCTCGTCCCCACCAGTAACAGAACTGCTAGGGGCTAATCTCAGGTCATTCAACATCTTCTTGGAAGCCAGGGTAGTTTGCAAGGCTGAATTTGCATATAAAACATTATTTCAGAGAAACTGGAATAGTAGTTCTACTATAGCTGTGGAACTGGAACCAGACGGGTCAAAACAGAAAACAGTAGTGAGCTTTGCTCATGGTGGACAGTGCAAGTAGTATAACTTTAACTTAAACCTGCAAGCCAACTTTTTGAACCTGAAGCAAAATTGAACTTTTTCAATAATTTAGTGAGATTTACCAGGGTATATGAATTTCCATTTTTTCTTGTTAGACATTAGAATTAGCTTAATTTGTATTTCAGTTTTTTGTTTATGTCATTATATTCCCATATGGAAAGATATGTATTCACAGCTTAATATATAAACAAAAAAATATATCAGAATTCAAAATTGGACAATGCAAAAATAGTTAGCTAATGACTTATGAACTCAACATGGAAAAAGAGAAGATAAAACTTTCATGTGTTAGGAATTTATTTTTAATGAAGAACATTTTCTGTCTACTTAAATGAAGTAGTATGAATCAGTTGGTCATAAATTATGAACACTGATATTTAGAACTTGCAAGTGTAAACTTATACCACTAGAGTGGATGACTTCCTTTCACTATGCAAAATAAAACAGTCACAGCAGAGAGTTTCACTGGAAGAAAATCACTAATATTCATTTTTGTCTCTGTCATTCTAAATAGTTTGAAAGTAGAGCCCCAAGTTGACAATATTTTATTCATTAATTTTTCTTTCTGCTATATATCTATATGGTTCAGATGCTCATGATGTCTTTGATGCAAATTAGAATTTTAGGGCAAATAAGGAGAATGTAGTCCTTTATTCTCACAGTTTTCAAAGTTATCACAGTTCCATGTTTGAGTCTGGGTTTGGTATAACTCTATGTATGATAACTTATCCCCCAGCCCTGTCTGTTATTTAGCTATACTCCATGTCACCTTTCTATCTGATATCCAAAAGTGTGTTTTTGCTTGAAGATAGAGGGAAAAAGCAATCTATTGATCACGGGAATGTGCTGTTTCCCCTCCATTTCTCTAGTCCTCTCCAATAGAAGGTTGATGTGGTTTAGGTACTGTTAAAAGGTATTTTTGTCTTAATTGGTTTTTGACCCCTAAAAACCCAAGTCTTAGGACCTAGTCTGGCAACATTTGAAACATTCAATCTTGGTTTTACTGCTTTCTGGAGCGACTTCTGATCTTATAGATTGACCTGTGAGCCTCAGTTCCAGAATAAACCATATAATATAGACCTGAACCTAACTCTTCAAGATTGGTCTTATACTAAGACCTGTTAAACCACAGACTAATGCAGAACTGTCCAGCTGAGATCATATTAAATCAACAGAACCATGGTCAACCTGCACACTTATGGATATGGGAAGGAAAGCGTGTTGCTATAAACCACTTTGGGTTGGAGTGGTGGGTTTCCTGCATTATTGTGGCAATAACCTATCAACATAGAACATTAACCCAGCTTACTCCATTTCTTCCTTAAGGCAAGTCTGAAGTGCTTGGGTTCGAACATTGAGGAAAATAAGTTTCAGTTACAGCCCTGAAGAGTGCTTCTAGTGTCCTGATGGTTTTATGTAAAGCTAAGAAGGAATTCATCATCGAGCATGGCTTTTTTGCTCATAAAATATAGGCTAAAGATTTTCACAGAAGATCCATAGATGAAGTAACTAATAAGATCCAGACATAGGATAAGTTGCAATCTAATTCCTTATGGGGATCAAAGTTTGTCTATTTTGTCCCTTTAGAGGGAAAGGTTAACTTGTCCCGGCAGGATTATTAACATCCTGACTATGTTCTGCATGGGTCATTATTCTTCCTGTTCTGTAGCTAGAAAATATACAGCTTTCACTTCACACTGATGAAATGAGAAATTACAGACAATGAGTTAATAATAGAGGAAAAGAAAGGAATCCTAGGTCCATGCCCCATCTACTCTACTTCCCAGGTCTGCGTCCTTGGGGTAGACACTCCATCTTGTTCTTTGTGCTCTTTCATGTAGTCTGGATGGAAGACTATCTCATAGTGCTGGTGTGAGAACCATGTGATGATGCCACAGAGCTGAAAAGAGCTAGACATATATTACTATGGGAAGCAGATGTTAGGAAGGAATGTATCATGTGTCACACTGAGGGGACTGGCTTTGAAGTCTCACAGACATGAGTTTGGACTCCAACTCTGCCATGGATTAGATACGTGATCTTGAGAAAGTTGATTTACCACCCTGAGTCTCAGGATCCCTGAAGAATATAGTATTGTCACCCTCTGTGGAGTTGTGAGACTGAGAGAGAAAATGAGTATGAAATATTTAGCACAATGCCTGGCATAGAGTAAGGGCTCAAAATAGAGCAAATGGCTTTATTAGCAATTTTTTATTTTGGTTGTTGATATATTTGCCTTGGGTGTAGGTATTGAGTTTGTCCTTTGATCAGGGAGAAAGCAGATCTCTTTGGACTTTGCAGAATTTCTGAAATCACTTCCCTTCTCCTTTCCTTCTGCTTGGTGATGGTTGCTCTTTTCCAGATTAGAGTTTTTAGTAGCTGCCCTTCTCCCATGCCCCCTCCACCAGGTCAGATCTCTAGGAGCTCACACCATGTGATAATATCTGGGTTAGACAAAATCTGGGAAGATCAGTCTTGTCTCGCCCCTGAAGACTGTCCTGGATTAGACGCCACATAATTCATTATCCACAGATTGAGCTGATTCATAATTAGTAACTTTTCCTAATTAAGGAAAACAGATCCATAACTCTCATCTCTGTTTTCAGATTATAAAAATTATTATTGATTGGCATATGAAAAATAGAAAAAGTTCATGCTCTACAGATACTGCAGATCACGTACTGTAGGTATCTGTGTTCTCTATCAAAAAATAAACATTTTAAGAAGGACTGTAGGATTTAAAAATTCACTTATAAATTCCAAGCACTTATTAAGCTATTTGTTCACTTCATAATGGAGCTGAAATTCAGTTATGTATGAGGTAAAATTTAATTAGTTAACATTTAAAACTACTTAGTTTCACCTTAATTAAACACCATCCATTTCTCATTGTAAAAAAATTGAGAAAAAGGAAGAGAACTAGAAGAATGAAAATTCATACAGAGTGCTCCCAACTGCAAATTATGCTGTTTACATTTTAATGCATTTTCTTTCAATCATTTTTGAAAGAGTCTGGACTTTTCTAAGCCCACAAAAGCTGGACTGGTTTCCAAGGCATCTAGAAGGATTGCTTAATGCAAGATACTGACAAACACTTGCTGTCTTGAAAATCTGTGGTTGAACTTCAACTATTTATTTAAAAAATTAGGAGACAAGTTTCAACAAATTGAATTGCAGTGTTGTTCTCTGTTCTTCTAAATGGAAAATAATGAATTGCTATTGACAATAACAGAGACACCGTATTTGGATGTGTTTTTCTAAGTGTCTTCCATTTGGGATTTACAAAATCTATGTAAGCTCTGAAAAAAATGGTAATTTCCTGTCTATTAAGTTCCAAATGGAAAAATAACAAATACAATGAAAAATGGCAACCTAGTTGACAGATTAATATAAATCCCATTGCCATGGTTGGGAGATGGAAAATTATGATTGAATAAGACTTTTTCATCTAACCAAAAATTTCCTAATGTTCCAAAGTACATATCTGGTGTTGCTTCTTTACACATATGCTTCTCTCTTTGAACTCTGATATTAATCTGATGGTTGCATACAGCTGCACATTTCTGAGATAATTAGTTCTTTCCATTATATATTACTATCGATAGGGCAGACCTCAAAAACATTCAGAAGTTGGATTTGCATAAACTCTGGGCACTATTACACTTTTCCAAAATTCAAATCAATCTTCTGGAAGAACTTATGGAATCTTTTGCACTTTACCTCTCCTTGAATCTTTTCCTTTTAGTCCATTTCTCCACATTCTTATACTTAATTGCTTGCAAGATTTTACATTCCTGCTTGGAACATTTCAGAAACAACCAACAACCTTCCCTGATAGGTATGTCAGCATCACTTTGGGTTGACTTTTTATACGAAACATGGAGGATTTTGATGGCATGAGCTCCACAGCTTCTGAACTTTGGAATCAACTACATTAAAGTGATTTTATACTTATCTTCCCACAAGAGATGAAACCCACCACCCCAAAGGATGTTGACAAAACAGCACTTGTCATTTATTCCTGTGCCTCACACAGCAGGGGAGTCATTTCAAGGGAGGGTTCCAGTGTTTCTCAAAGAACTGGGATTCTAGGTGTTCTTGTTTGATGCTAATGTTTATAAGAGAGAGGAGGCCCGGAAGGAAGTGAGATCAAACCCTGACACCCCAAGTGGACAGAAGCTGAACTGATGGTAAATAACACATACTTAAGTGGAAGCAATTTTTAAATGAACAGCAGTGTTACTTCCAATATATGCAAGCCAGCTTGTACTTGTCTGGGAATGACACCCAGGCAGTGCTCATTTACAAAACTCAGACTTGTGAACATAGTTTGAGAAGGAAATTTCTGTTTATCCGCAGCATTCATACTTGGTTTATACTAATGAAAAGATATATCTTGGTTACTAATTTTTCCAGAAAACTGTCTTCCTTAAAAACAAGTGGATGGAATGGCAAGGTATCTGACTTGTCTACAAAACCATGGCAGGCAGCTGATGATTTTATGCTCCCTTTCTCTGCATATCGTTGCTGTTTAGAAAATAATCTGCTCAGTCTATAAATGGTGTGACTGTCAAGTCTTAGTTTTATGATTTTTTTCTTAGAAATATACATTATTTAAATCTTTCCTTATTTTTACAAAACCAAATTTCTGTGTTTGCTCAAACCCCTGCTGGTAATTTTAACCCACTAGGACATGATGGTGTTTTTATTTGTTCTAGAATGTGCTAGGAGGAAGCCTGATGGGGAAGAGCATAGATGTCATTGGACTTGTTCTGACATGTTCATTTCTTTCACTTCCCTAACTCCATAATGGCTGGGTTTTCTTCCCACCCTTCTGAACACTCTTCTGTCTCCACTGCCAGCTATGCCACCACCCGACTTGAAATTTCTCAAGCTTTTGTGTTGTGCCTTCTTCCCTTATTACTCCACACTCTCTTTGAGGATAATAGTATTCATTTTCATACCTCCCAAATTCATCTCTCAAGTTCAAATCTCTTTGCTGGGGTCCAGACTCAGGGACCTCAGATGAATTGGCCATTCATCTTCAAAGCTGCTCACCTTTCCTCTTTCTCCATCTATGGCAGATCGAAGATGTGTCAATCTGCGTGTCAGTGGATTTGACACTGCTCCCATGGTGGGGGCAGCTCTGTGCCCTCTCCTTGAATCTGGGGCAACTTTGATTAGAGTGGTATTTTGAAGTATCTGAGTCCAGACATGCAGCTGGAAGTTGCCATATTCTATCTTTTGGGGTACTTGTAACTGGCCCAGAATTTGGTGCTGGAAGGAAGATGCAGCCAAAAGCAAATAACAAGACATGCAGCTTCAGTTGTGGTAAGTGGTAGCAGGCAGAAGTGAGAAGTACACCAAGGAGGCATTTCTAAGAACTTAAAACACAGAGAGGAAAGTGTTAGAGAAAATATGTGTAAAATAGAAAATTTATCTAGTGAACTTGTAGATCTGGATAAAATTTTCAGATAAAATGTTGAAAGGGCCAATGGGGCTCTTTTATCTACAGGTGAGAAGAGAGAATGAATTTTAAACAAACAACCAAAAAACTTGTTAAAGTTTAACTTGCATTTTGAGGAATTGTAAAGGAAACAGTAATTCTGGAATCAAAATAAACTGTTTCTCATCCCTACTTTCATCCAGGAAGATTCCCAAAGGAAGAAATGACTTTAGAGGAAATTTCTACCAGGAAAATCTGGTTTCAGGGTAAAGTTTCAAGAGTGTGAGCTAAAAACACCACGTTAAGACTACAGAAAAATTGAAGGGTATGCCCAGTAGGACTTTTGTATTTAATAATTAGAAATATTTAGAGTTAAATTATAGGACGTTTAGGTATAAGAATCCCAAACTTTCTAAAGATCAGTTACTGCTATGTGACTGTATTTTGAATAGGATTATCTCCATTATCCTATGTCTGTAATACTGTTGTATGTTGGTTTTGTGGTGGGCACAAGTCTAGGATCCACACTTAACTAACCTGCATCAGAACCTGATTTCAATAATGAAATCCTGGACTTTGAGTCAATGCCATAAACTTTGGGGGAACTTGAGAGGGGATTACTGTGTTTTCACAAATACAAATGATTTATAGCCAAAAGATAAACTTTTTGGTTATTTTTATTTTTTTACATATTTGTTAATTTGCCCAAAGGACCAAATTGATAGATATTAAATGATATCCACAAATTATTTGAGTAATGTCCATTTACTTTGACTAAATTTGACAATTTAAATATCGAAGAAGAAATCTTATGCAAATTTGAAAGGCCAAATTCTAAGAGACTGGAAACTTCTACTTGTCCCATGAAAGAGATTTGCCATAACACTAATACTTAGTAAGAAATATTAAGCCTCAGGAAGGGTCCCACCTGTAAATAAAATTTGGTTCCTGGTTAACAAGTTCAACTTGCTCTCACAGACAGCCTGGTAAGGGAACCAGATGTGGGTTGAATTGAGACCAACAAAAATAGTCATCCCCTTTAACCCTTCAATGCCAAATTGCATATCTGGGATCAAAGTAATGATTGAATTGTCTTAAACTAATTATAGATTTGCTTTGTTTTGTAGCAAGAGATTATCAAACAATAGTCTAGTAATTGTGCTACAGTCAACTCTGTTACTCAAGACACTGCATAGAGTGTTTATCTTCCCTTCCATTACCGTCTAAGCTTAGTTTGTTGCTTTACTGGGTCACTCACTGTACTCTCTAGGACACATCCACTAACTTTAAGTGATATATTCCCTTAGTAGGAGTAATGTAGTTTATGCTCAGTTATTTGACACTCCAAATGAATATCCTGATTTCTATTCACTTATGGATTATGAGAAATTTGGGGGCTATATACTAAAGTATAGGATAATTAGGTTGGAAGATATATGAATTTGAAAATAAATTAGATACTAGCAGATTGTTTTCTGGAACTTTTGTTATCAGTTATTGCTCCCATTAGCAATGTGGGGGAGTCTTTTTCTCCTAGAACTTAAAAAGAAAGACCCTAATCCAAGTCCAGCAGGAGGAGATCAATCTGCCTATAAAAGCAGCTGAGCTTCACATCTGCAGACTTCATCTTTGTCTGAGTCTTGAGTCATCTGTAGCTCCCCTGCTCCTGTGTTCTGTGCTAGGCTCAATTTACATAGGCATCGTGTCTCCAACACACCATTAGTTTTCCCGATTCACTGCTGGCCTTTGACCTTCTGGCTCTCCACTGCTTGGCTAGCTATCTAATGTTTGGCCTGTTTCCTGAGGTGCAGTCCCTGGAAGAATTCATGGAAGTAGCCTGATCATTCCAGAACCTGCCCAAATCTCTGCATATAACTTATATGTCTAGTGTTAAAACAAAGGAAAAGCCCATTAGTTGTTTTAAGAGAATGTTTAAAAGCTCAGTAAAGAGTCATATAACTTTAAAAATAGAGGTGTATACAGTAGATTTTTGCAAAAATGTGGAAGATTTCCTTTAATGATAAGTATCTTGGCTACTTGGAATAGCTTATCTGCATTTGAGATAACTCAGTGAAAATATTTCAACATCATAAAATTGTCTAACAAATTTGAATGCCGGTTTGAACCAGGAAACAAGAAATTAACTTGATGAAGTGAAGGAACTTGCTTTTTATCAAAATGAAGATATCTGCAAGTTATTTATTAATAGACCACTCTGGTAAACATAAATATAACAAGTTAATCTTTTGGGGGGGGTCAACCTTGTTCAAGTCCACATGTTCCTCTTCCAAACTCCACATTTTTCTGCTCCCCTTTGCAGTAAAACACTGGGACAGAGCTGTCTATACTCTGTCCACTGCTTCTCTCCTTACCTTCTCTTGTACTCCTTCCACATTTCAAATTTTATCAAAAACATTCTTGTCAAGGTCTCCTATGGCCTCTGTGTTACCAAATCCAAAGGTTTACTTGGCATCTTTGTGTTTAGTCTCTATTGATGCTTCCCCACTTTTTGATGGCAAACCTATAAATCATCTTCCTGGCTTCTCTCTACAGTCACTAAAATCAGGGCCCCTCACCTCCAGGGTTTTGTCCTGCTATTATTATTTTCTCTATTTGTTTCCCTCTCTGGATGATCTCATCCCTTCAACATCTATACATGTTATTGACACTGATAATTCTCCATTTTTATCTCTACAGAGAAATTTTTCTGCATTCCAGACTGGAATATTCTTCCATTTATTTGCTTCCTCATTCTAAATGGCTAATAGACAGCAAAACACTTACTGTACAAGATCAAAATCCTGATCTTTCCCTATTCCACCTTTCAAATCTGGCATTTTAAATCTTCCCCATCTCAGTAAGTGGTAAATTATTCCAGCTGCTTGAATTAACAATCTTGGAAGAAACTTTGATGACCTTTCTCTACCTCTCATTCTGCTTCCAATCTATGAACTAATTCAATTGGATCTGTCTTCAAAATAAACCTGGAATCTGAGGACCTCTTAGCTCCTATGTATCGCTATGGTATCAGCTACCAACATTTCTTATCTGACTTAATGCAATAACTCCCACCTAGTTTGTCTACTTCTGTCCTTACTATAGTCTAATGTCCTTCCATAAAGCCCTCAAAATCCTCTCATGTTTCGTTTGCTTTGCTCTTTCCTCCATGCACACCATCATGGTCATAAGGACTTCTCTTGTTCCTCAGACAAATTGAGTATATTTCAGCCTCAGGTCCTTTGAACTTACCTCTTCCTGGAATGTTCCTTTTCCAGATTATCATCATGACTTCCTCTCTCAGTTTATTCAGGTTTCTGCTGAGTGATCACCTTATCAGTAAGAGATTAACTCATCAACCAAAATAAAATAGAAATCCTCCCACTCTGAGCTCTCATATCTCCTTCCCTATTTTACTTTATTTTTATTTAACGTCATTAGCTACTATCAGATGTATGTATTATTCACCTATTAATTGTCTAGAATGGAAGCACCAAGTGGAAAAGAACTTGGGTTTTAGTCTGTTGTATACCCAGTTCTAAGAACAGTATTTGACTTGTGGCAGGTGTTCAATAGTGAAAAATGAGTGAGGAAATTAATGAATCAAGATAGACTTAGGAACCATGTGGTAGGATTCACTTGATCAAGAGTTGTTAGGGACTGTTCTAAGATAATTAGGCTGGAAAAAGAGTGTTTCCTTGCTTCGAGATAGCATCCTAGATACTAAACAGAAACCAGAATATATTATAGGAAATTGCACGTGAAACGGACAATCAAAAAAGTAATATTGACCCATCTTTCTCTTTCTGATTTGAAATAGAAACCACGGTTGGTGGGGAGGAGGCTGCTGGCTATTTACGTTCTAGAGAGTGATAGCTGGTAGCAAGGGAGAGGATGCAGATTCTGCATTGTGCCAATTAACATCTTTAATCACCCTCAACAACAGATCATACCTTGCACCCTCTGTGTCTGACCAGGAAATGGAAAAATTGATAAGATGACTTCTGACCTTAGGGAATTCAATCTAATGACAGAGCCATGGTTTGCGATATTCTAGAAACATTACCTAACCATTTTTCCTTTCTTTGGTTTGGTGTCCAGCTGCTCTGAACAACAATAAAAGAACTCAGCTGCAATGATCTTCAGTGCCCTCTCCAATTTTTCTTCCAGCAGTTATATTGATGGCTTTAAAAATTTAATGGAGAGTTATGCCCATCTTTATATCAGTGGTATTTAAGGGTTAATCATTTTTTAATTGAATTAACATTGCCATTATTGGTTTAACATATTTCTTAATTGGATTCTTAGCTCTTTAAGTGTTAGGAGTCTTCATTGCTTCCTTAATGTCCTAATTACAACTTACATGACAGCTAGATTTTCTATTTTTACTGTACCTTAGAATAAAATAATAAATCCATTCTATTTTCATTCCTATCTCTTTGTCCTTTCCTTTTTTCTCCGTCTATTCATTGCTCACCCATCCTTAAGCAACTTTCTGTGATGAAGCCTATGGGACCCCTTCAGGTCAACTTAGAATTTTCCTTCTCACATCTTATAGTCACTTTCACACAGTTTAGGGCTTATTTGTCTTGTTTCATGGGAATTGACTTTGTAAGGTCACTGAGGGGGTTACTAAGTCTTATGCATCTTTATATGACTACAGAGCCAGAGATACTGAAGAGATCATGTTAGGTCCTGTATGACCTTATTAATGACTGAAACAGAGTGACAACCTATACAAATCATTATATCTGGCAACATCATAGAATACTTTTGGAAATGAGAGGGTTTCTTGGGCACTAATGATTCCATGTTAGGGCTTGAACTCATGCTAAATTTTCTACGGAGATAGTATCAACAGAAAATATTTTCAAGAATTAAAAGCAAGACTGATTGTCACAGTAAGATGGGAGAGAAGTTCTGGGCAATAATGACTGTACTTCACAGGTAGCTTGAGTCCATTTGGCCTTTATTCTCCTGGGACCCAGAACAGTACAGACCCAGAACAGCTCCAGCTGCATTTCCCAGATTAATTGGTATTCAGGTCACACTGCTTTCTTTGTTTATTTCCTGGGCCACCAACTGCACCCTAGCCTGTCATCACTCGGGAGACTTAGGAACAAAATCCAAAGGCAACTTTAATGACAACTATCAAATGTTTGTGCTTTAAGTCCTAGTTCTCCACATGTCCTTGGAAGTCTGATTCCCATGTGGCTTGTCGAGGATGACAGTTATACCACAATACGGTAATCACTGGAAATTTGTAGGATGGTTATAGCTTTAGTACAGGCTTGGGTTGTAAAAAAAAGTTTTGAAGACACAACTCGAAAAATAAAATCCACTAGGATGGTATCAATTCAAGTAATGGCTTTTTATATAGCCATGGAAATAAATGGAATATGGCCAGCAAAACAGAGTGTGCTATTCGGTTGATGAATTAAGTGATTGTGCTTAATAACATACTGTTGTGTTGAGAAGAGTAAGTACATATGAGTAATTTTAAGTATCCTTGAAGCGAATATACCCAAAGTAAAAGACTTAGGAAACATTATAAACATTGTCTTTAGAAGAAGCAAAAGAAATTGAATGGTTTTTGCCCAAACTGTCTGCAAGTTAATACCTTGCTTCAGTTTTGAAGACACACACACACACACACACACAAACACACATTCTAGAGCCCTTGCATTATGTTGCTTAAGGTTACTCAGGTATCAACGATCAGACGCACATTAGGTTAATTCATATATTCATACAAAGAAGACTTAACAAAGACTATAAAAATCTAACAATGGGAAAAGTATGGAAATTTAAACTTAAGATGCCTTTCTTCAGAAACTGGTTCCCTCAGAGACCAAGGTTAGAAGTGTTTGACAGCTATTTTTCTTTACCCATCATTTCTATTCACATGTTCCTATTGAATTTCCTTATATTGTGATGCTAATCAATCTCCCTGACTGCTGTCTTTCTATATTCTGTTCTATCAGGTATGATTCCATTTTATTATTATTTCTAAATTACTGCCTTGATGACTAATGCAAAAACAAATTCTAAGTGCTATTGTGTATGGTTCTTAAATTTGACACTGAAGGGACAGTAGAGCAAGACACATGTTTTGCATTTGAGGGACACCTGTGTAGTGGGCTTTAAAAATGTAACAATAATAATTATAGCAAAATATACTATAAATAAGAGGCAATGAGAGATACAGAAGTGTTTGAGTCTGAAAAAAAGGGACTTTTTAAAAAAAGATTATTTATTTATACATATAAGAGTTGGGGTATAGGCCAGACTCCAGGGAGGTGAGAGGATTCATCAGAGACAAAGTGGGGAGCAGAACAGGCAGATTGACTGAAACACACTGCTGAGGGGAGCAGCGGGTGAGGCAGGAGAGGTCTGCTGCGCCATGTGGGTCCCCTCCCTGACCAGGGGCAGGGATTGAACTCGTGCTGCAGTGGCTGAGGTTTGCATCATAGTGCATTGCTTAACCCACTGCGCCACCAGGGAGGCCCTACAAAAAGGGACTTAATGACTTTATTTTATTTAAACCTTTTAAGAAATCTATAAAGTAAACATTACTACCAGACTAAAATATATCATTATTTTAAAAATAATAAATACATTTTTATAAAGATTAGAAAACTAAGGACTTTCTTAACATAGAAAATACATGGAAAAACTAGAAAGTGAACCCAAGATACTTGAATGATAATTATGCAACTATACCTACAATTGTCTTCATCTTCTCACTCATAAAACAACTCTGTCTTCATGGAAGACTCTTGAGATTATAACCACTAGCAGTCTAAAGATGAAAGCCAGGATCCTAAGCTGCTCCTTTAGGTTACATGTCCCTGGGATACTGTTCCTATCACTGATTTTGAGGATTCTGGAGCATTTCCCAGGCAGTACTTAGTTCAGTTGAAGGCACTATTTTCCTTCCTTCTGGACACTGCATCTGCGTCCATCTCTTTCAGGAGAGGAACCTTTTCAAGCTAGTAAGTTGAGACTTGAGTGCCTAGCTGACTCTGGAATCCAAGCCACTCATCCATATAAATTAACAGTGAAGATGCTAAGAGAATAGATGTCAAAATTTCTCATCCCAGAAACCAAGTATAACTATATAAGGAGATAGATGTTAACTAATGCAGTGATAGTCACTTCATAATATATACATGTAACAAATCATTATGTCATACATCTGTTTTTTAAAGATATATTTACTTATATATACAAGCACTGAGGTACAGGCCAGAGATGTAGGTGGTGAGAGGATTCACCAGCAACAGAGTGGGGAGCAGAATAGGCAGACAGTTTGAAATACACTGCTGAGGGGGCAGCGGGTGAGGCAGGAGAGGTCTGCTGTACTATGTGGGTCCCCTCCCTGGCTGGCAGCAAGGATCAAACTCATGCTGCAGTGACTGTGGTTTGCTTCATAATGCATTGCTTAACCCATTGCACCACCAGGGAGGCCCCTATGTCATACATCTTAACTAATACAATATTCTATGTCAGTTATATAAAACTGGGGGAGGGGCAGAAAGCATGAAAAACTAAACAGCCCAACTGTGGAAAATTATGACACACAGAATATTATGGAAGAGGGACTATAAAGATTATGAGGTTATTTTCGTGATCAAAGAAATTATGGCAAAGAGAAAATAAGTGATTTGCTCAAAGGCAACAAAGATAATAATTAGTGGAGGAAAGCTTTGAAATCATTTTATCTGGAATATCTCTTACTAGTTAGAAATTAAACTGGAGGTGGTAAAAAATAATGATTATAGAGTTAATAATAGAATCTAATAGAGAGAGGACTTGACTTTTATTTCTGCTTAATGGCATACACCAGAAATGTAAAATTTTTAAAATCTTACATTTCATGCATAAAAGAACTTTGAGTACTGATCATTAAGAGAAAGAAAGGGAGTTTTGTACCCATCAAGTTGGCGAAGTTTAAACTTCTGTGATACCAAATAAGAATCAGATTGTTGTGGATTGGGAATTCTTATGCAGTGCTGGAGAGAAAGTCAACATTATGAAACCACTGTCAAGAGCAAATTGAAGGGTGGAGGAAAATTGAAGGTGCTTGTGGCTGGGCCTTAGCCATTCTGGTTTTGTATAGCACAGGAGACAGTGGGTACTTGTAATGCAGAAAACTTAGAGATAAGCCAGATTACCAAAGATAGAAAAGTGGGTGAATATATTATCTCTCATATAATAAAATATTGTATAGAATGTATATGAAGTAAATTTATACATATGTTTTGATTAATCTTAAAAGCTTAATGTTGAACCAGAACAAAACATGTGGAAATGAGATACAATTTGCTTGAAAAAATGTATATTTTGTTGATGGTTCCATGCGTATACATTAAAATTATAAAAGTACTTACTGTAATGATAAATGCAAATCCAGAACAGCAGTGACATGAAGGGAGAGTGAAGAATGAGATTATTCTCACATATAAGACTTTAAAATACCTCAAATAATTTATTATTTAAATTAAGGTGAGATAAATGTGGAAAAATATAAAGGATTTACATATAAGGCATAAAAGCCTTCATTAAATTAACTTTTAAACATTCCATATATTTGAAATATCCTCAGGGAAATTAGAAGTTACAGGAGAAATTAACTGTGATCTTATAGTTATGAATTACAAGGACTTGGGATACTGAGTTACAAGCGGCAGCCAAAAATGAACTGGTTTATATGATTTTCTTTTTTAAAAATAAACCACTTTTTAAAAAGGATTTATTTATTTATGCATACAAGAAAAGGGGTATAGGCCAGAGATGGGGCGGGGGGGGTGAGAGGATTCACCAGAGACAGAGTGGGGAGCAGAACAGGCTGACTGACTGAAATACACTGCTGAGGAGAGCAGTGGGGAGGCAGGAGAGGTCTGCTGTGCCATGTGGGTCAACTCCCTGGCTGGGGATCAGACTCCATAATGCAGTGGTTGTGGATGCGTTATGGTGTGTTGCTTTGATACTTCAAGATTTTGATCAAAGTCAGATGATCATTTAAAAATTTTTTAGGGAAAATTTACTAAAAAGTAAGCAATTTAAAGCTTTTAAAATAATCTGATTATTGGGTGACAAGGTAGATAACTTTGCTTTACTAATCTTGACACAAGACTCATTCAACCCTACCTAAGATGCAGTCATTATTTTTTTTTTTGATAAATCGATATCTTCGTTTGATTTTTTTTTTTTTATACAGAAGATATGGACACCATGACCTTTTCTGTAAAAAAAAACTGCCTGTTCCAGATAATGGAAAAAAAATAATAGTTGTATGCCTCCTCACACAACTCCCACCTCCCAACTGAAATCCAAATGATTTCGTTTTCTCCTTATTGACGTGAGAAGACCTGGTCAACATTTTCAATAAAATAATAGCAATTTTACAAAACCTACTGAGCCAAGAAATAACAGCTTTCCCCCAAATTTCCACTTTACCCCCTACTATTTTTGATCTTTCAATTATCTCTGTGACTGAACTAGCACATATATTATGCTATTGTGTTTGCAACAAATTTTAGCCAACATCTTTTTCTAACACTGTACAACAGTAAATTTGACTTGTATGTGTTTTTGTCCTACAAAACTAACTCTATAAATATCACAGATCCTCTTAGTTTACATAATAGTCTTCCTGCTCTATCTTGTTTTCTAAGATAACCAATAAATTATATATCTTTCTAGAATTCAACATCATTATTAATTGCTGGGGTTTGTCTGAAGATCTAATGAAAGCATATCACCATAATGCCACATCACACAAGATGGTCCTCTTTGTTCTTTCTGGTTGCTTACAAAGTTAACTATAGGATGTGAGGGCGATCTGGCTGCGACATCTGTCACCCCATTGATCGCCAGGGTTGATTCGGCTGATCTGGCTGGCTGGGCGGGTGTCCCCTTCCTCCCTCACTGTTCCATGTGCGTCCCTCCCGAAGCTGCGCGCTCGGTCGAAGAGGACGAGGACGGCCTTCCCCAATAGAGACGGACCGGTCTTCGGTCGAGGGTATACGAGTAGCTGCGCCCCCCTGCTAGAACCTCCAAACAAGCTCTCAAAGTTAACTATAATATTTGTTGAGTGTCTACTAAGTTGCAGACATTATATATATTTTGCTCTTAGAACAAAAACTCTCTGAGGGAGTTATTATTCCACTTTGCCAGATGAACAAACTGGGGCCTGGAAAGGTTAATTAAAAATAAAAGAGCAAATCCCGTTTTAGCACTGATGGATATCTGAATTACCTGGTGTCTTTTAAGACACCAATTCCTGTAATAGAGATTTGTAGGGAAGATAATATGTTAGATAGTGTACTAGGAACAGTCCCCTAAGGAATTGGGGGAAGCAGAATCACATGAGGAACAGCAGGAACTGCAATGCCATTTTCAAGTTGGAAGACTTTCTTTTTCTTTTTTTTTTTTTTTAAAGATTTATTTATGCATACAAGCATTGGGGTACAGGCCAGAGGTGTGTGGGGGGGTGAGAGGTTCATCACAGAGAGCGGGGCACAGAACAGGCAGATCAACAGAAGTACACTGCTGAGGGGAGCAGTGGGCACAGCAGGAGAGGTCTGCCGTACCATGTGGGGCCCCTCCCTGGCCAGAGGCAGGGATCAAACTCGTGCTGCAGTGGCTGCAGTGGCTGCGGTTTGCTTCATAGTGCATTGCTTAACCCACTGTGCCACCAGGGAGGTCCTCAAGTTGGAAGACTTTCAAAGTTACCTTGAATAAAGGCGCTGGCTGGACCTTTGTACTCTTACACAGACTATCTTTACAAGAAGGCTGCTCCAGGGAGGGAAGTTTCCTGCTGATGTAGGAAATTTCTGGAAAGACCTTCAGCTGTGAATGAGAACCAAATTGAGCCTCTCCACCAGTACTTGTCTCTTGTATAGGTGGCACTACTATCAACCAGGGATGGAAGGAGACTGACTCAAATCATCCTTCCATTGCAGCACGATCTTACCCTTCCATATCAGGGGGTCATTGATGAAAAAACTTTTTTATTTTTGTTGTTTCCTTTGAGATGCAAAACAACCCCTAAAGGGTTTCTAGTTTTACAGGAGAGGAATCAGACCATAAGGACAGAGTCACACCTGCAGAAGATCCTCAGACTAAAATTGTAGCCAGTTCAAATTCACTTAGACACAGGTGTATGTTCAGTCTCACATTATAAATGACAAGATGTTAATAAAACCACCACTTTCTGTTTCTTCTAATTCCTCACAATCTCTGAAGCTTTGCTACAAAGTACAAGCCCAGCACATCTGATGACTTTAAATGTTCAAGAAAACACAGAAACTGTGCATCACTGCATAAATGTCTGCTGTCTAAGTCATCCTTAATAAGGGTGCCTATTAAATTATGCATTTTAGCATAAAATAAACCGGTTAGTCTTGACAACCAGTATATCTCACTTACCCATGAGTTGTATTGGAAACAGATGAAACATCACAGAAATAAATGAACATATCTAAGGAGAGTTTTTATGATTAGCATCCCAAGACAAAGTGTAATAGGCTGCTACTCTAAAGCAATACAGTATGTCAGTGGTGAAAAATAATACAGAAAAAAGGCTCTGACCATGCATTTTTCCTTCTCTCCACTTATATGTTTCTTAAAATCTGAAAACTCTGCACTGAGAATGTTCAGGAAATGATGTGATGGTTAGTGGGAGAAACCAATGTTTGAGATCTTATTCATAGATATCCTTTATATAGGCTCTTCATTTTTTAAAAGGGGGGAGATAACTACATCTGAGTACAACACTTTGACTATTTTCTTTCCCTTAGTAGCAGGAACACTAGTCAAACAACAATTTTCTAGGGCTGTTTCCTGAGTTTGGCTATAGGATGTGACTATTCCTGGCAAAAGTCAAGACAGTTATTTGAAATTTAACAGCTCTATGTTCTACAATGAAAAGTTCTCACTTTGGAAATCTTGGAGGGATGCAGAAGTAAAGTTTATAAATAATATAAAATCCAGTCTTTTCTGGGAAGAGGCCACTTGACTCTGTGGACAGGTAGAGAAGGGAGACCAGTGAGGCTGCTCTATGTGGAAGGACAAAGACAAGCACTTTCTAGATCAGGACACAGGTCCTACGCAGGCATGTGGTCTCAAGAAGCCCTGATTTCAGCTGGAGCTATGAAGAGGGGCTTTTAGTCTTGGGTAGGATTGGGAGCAAGAGGATCTTGTGAGTCAAAGATCAGGAACAACGGGGTATTGTTGCAGGCTTGTGGGAGCTTGTTAAGTCCCTTTGCGAGGCTCTCAGAAATGATATGACAGGAGTACTCAGTATGGGGACCCAGCAACTTTGAGCCTCTTTTGTTGTACTTGCTTCCCTGTAAAAATAAGAAATAAAATCTTAGAATATAGAACTCAGAGGAAGGAAGTGGGGATGTGTGGAGACTGGGTTCTACTCTTTTGAAGGCTATGAAGCAGGAACAAAAGTATAAGGAGGAAAAGAAAAGCACAAAGAAAGAGTGTGTGTGTGTGGGGGTGGGGGGGAGACAGACAGAGACAGAGAGACAGAGACAGACAGAGAGAAAAGTTTTGTTTGCAGAAAGACGGAAGGACTAGCAGCTGAGATTTCTCAGTCAAGAAAGGAAGTTGGGTCTGAGAATTGTTCCCGTGGTTGCCGGCAGTGCGCAGTAGAAAGACCCCACTGCTCACCAGTAATTCCTAAACTTGTATTTTCATCTTGTCTGCCTCCAATCTATCCCCTCACCACCAGCTTTGTGTCATTGATATTGTGATGGTCCTGGCAGGTAGAAAAGGGGGATGACTGACACAAAGTGAGTTTTTTATAAAGACATACACAGACAAATAGACACGTTAGAAGCAAGGACAGATAAAACTTGAGTGTACTAAAAACCCTTCCCCCTCCATTAAAACTACCAAGTGGTCTTGATAATATATGAGTCTAAGAAGTGCTATAAATATAGGCACTAAATTTAAATAAATTTGAGATGCTTATGGACTCCCTGCCCTTAGTCCTGAAGCCTTCTCCAGGATTTGGAGAGAGCAGTTGGAAGCTCTTGCTCCAAGCAGTGACCTCCCTTCGCTGTGGACCAACAGATAGCTGCCCGCACACTCCCCCTCAGTCTCCTCACGTTTGCTGGCAATTAAATTTATGTATGTGCCCCCACCCCATAAATTCATATCGTGATCGTATCCTTTAGGCTTGATTTATAAATGAAAACTTAGCATTTCATGGAAGTGGGAGATGCTGAACCTGATCAATTAGTGTCCCTTGCTTCTGCTAACCTGTTCTCTGTTTATGACTCAACACAGTCTCTGACTCAGTGAAGGCAAAATAGTCCATTTCCTCCTGATTTAAATAATACTGATAATAGCGCCTCCATTTGCCTTTCTTTTTCTGCGTTCACCTTCCTTATGGGTGTCTCTTTATTTCTTTCACTTGAACTACTGAAATAGCCAGGAATAGTGGCTTTTCCCAATACTCTTATCTAAATTCCCTTTTCATAAAAATTTGAGTGATTTTCTATTGTCTGCTTAACAATTTGCATATGCTTGGTTGCTAACTTCAAATCCTCACCAGACAGTATTTATTTTCGCAAATTATTCTAGTCAAGCTAGACTATCAAGACACAGCTCGTACTATATAGTCTCATGTCCACGCAGAACCAACATTGACGTCTTTCACAAGATGGTGTTGCTGAGGAAGCCAAATTAGAAACTGTGATGCTGTTTATGTAGGCAGGTATGTGGTGATCAGGGCGGTTTCTCCCAGGCTAGAGTGATTCATGATAAAATATGTTCCTTGCAAGAAAGAATTTCCCTATGATCAGTTGTCTTTTTCTCCTGATAGTATCTCTCTGCTCTAAACATTGGCGTAAATCTAGTCTAAAGGGGGCAAAAATTGAACCTTGATGGTCACCCCTTCACACCAACTTTTTCTTTTTCCTCCTAGTTTCTTAACAAAAGCACCTAGAAATACAAATCACTGGAATCAGTTAAAGGTCCCCGGGGTGAGGGGCAAGTGGGGTAGGGAGTGTGCATTAAATGTATGAGGGTTCCAGCTCAATTATTTAAGACCAAAAATTAAACCAAGAAATATGATGAGTTATATAGTATTGATGTATCAGCTATTTCCTGTATGCTTTTTTAAGTGGCTCTATTACTTTAGTAAAAAGCACATTAAAAACCTTATGAATTTCAGTACCGAGATCCACATTGTCTAGCAAGCTGCAAAGAATAAGGATTCTGTAAGTTGGAATAAATATTTGAAGGCATTTCTCTTTGGTGCTTTGTCATGAAATCAGGAATCTTCATTAGATCATCATCCAGGCCTGTAAAAACAGATCCTACCCTGACTGCAGGATCGGCAGTGATCTACCTGAGGAAAGACAACTGCATTAAATACTTTTTGAAAAATTTTATTTAATTATATTTGACATCATTTGTAGTCCCCAGGGAGTACCCACCACCATTCCACCCGTGCACCATCACCTCAGTCCCTTGTGCTCTTTCTGCCCTCATCCCTGTCTTTGCCCTCCCCTCTCCCTCATAGTCTCTTTGGTTTATCTTGGCTTTTTGGTCTTGTTGAGTTTTTTGTTTGCTTCGATTATAATTGCCCATTTCCTTGAGCTTCTTCTTCTTCTTTTTTGTTGTTGCTCTTTCATATTTCTCCTAATAGTGAAGCCATCCGATATTTTTCTCTTGCCTTCTGACTTGTTTCACTGAGTGTAATTCCTTCTAGTTCCATCTATGTTTCTATAAATGTCCCTAGTTTCTCATTTCTGATTGCTGAATAATATTCCATTGTGTATATGTACCACATCTTCTTGATCCAGTCATCTACTTTTGGGCATTTGGGTTGTTTCCAGGTCTTACCTATTACAAATAGTGCTGCAATGAACATAGGAGTACAGGTGCTCTTTTGGATTGGTGTTTGTGTCCTTTGGTTAGATTCCTAGGAGCGGGATTGCTGGATTATATGGTAGTTCCGTTTCTAGTAGATCGAGGAACCTCCATACGGTCTTCCATAATGGTTGGACCATCTTGCATTCCCACCAGCAGTGTACTAGGGTTCCTTTTTCTCCACATCCTCGCCAGCATTTGTTGTTGTTGGTTTTTTGATGTGTGCCATTCTTACTGGTGTAAAGTGGTACCTCATTGTGGTCTTGATTTGCGTTTCCCTGATTATGAGGGATGCTGAGCATTTTCTCATGTGCCTATTGGCCATGTGTATGTCCTCTTTGGAGAAGTGTCTTTTAAGTTCTTCTGCCCATTTTTTGATTGGGTTTTATACTTTGTCTTGAGTCTTATGAGTTCTTTGTATATCTTTGTGATCAGACCCTTGTGTGGCATGCAAAGATTTTTTTTCCCATTTAGTTGGGTTTCTTTTTGTTCTGTTTTTTTGGTGTCAATTGTAAAAGGTATATTTTTCTTGATTTCTTCTTCTTCGGATTGGTTGTGTATAGGAAGGCTACTGATTTTTGTGCATTGACTTTGTATCTAGCTATTTTACTAAACTGGTTGATTATTTTAATTAGTTTTTCCATGGAACTTTTAGGATTTTCCAAGTATATTATCATATCATCTGCAAATAATGACAGTTTTATTTCTTCTTTCCCAATTTGTATTCCCTGTATGTCCTTTTCCTGTCTTATTGCTCTGGCTAGGACTTCCAGTACTATGTTGAACAGCAGTGGGGAAAGTGGGCATCCTTGTCTTGTTCCTGATCTTAGAGGGAATGCTTTCTGTTTTTCCCCATTGAGGATGAGATTGGTGTGGGTTTGTTGTATATAGCTTTTACCATGTAGAAGAATGGTCCTTCTATTATGAGGGTTTCGAGAGTCTTCATCATGAATGGGTGTTGGACTTTGTCAAATGCCTTTTCTGCATCGATTGATATGGTCACATGATTTTTGTTCCTCTTTTTGTTGATATTGTGGATTACATTGATTGATTTCCGTATATTGAACCATCCTTGGGCTTCTGGGATAAATTCCACTTGATCACAGTGAATTATCCTTTTTATGCATTGTTGGATTCTGTTGGCAAGAATTTTGTTGAAGATTTTTGCATCTGTATTCATTAGGGAGATTGATCTGTAGATCTCTTTTTTTGTACTGTCTTTGGTTTTGGTATTAGTGTAATGTTGGCTTCATAGAACATATTTAGCAGTGTTCCTTCTTTCTCAATTTTTTGGATGAGTTTGTATGAAATAGGTACTAGCTCATTTCTGAATGCTTGGTAGAATTCATTTGTGAAGCCATCTGGTCCTGGGCTTTTGTTTTTAGTGAGTGTTTTGATCACTGCTTCAATTTCATTACTTGTGATTGGTCTGGTTAAGTATTCTATTTCTTCTTTGTTTAACTTTGGATGGTTATATCATTCTAAGAACTGATCTATTTCTTCTAAATTGTCAAGCTTTTTTGCATATGGCTGCTCACAGTATTGTCTGATTATTCTTTGAATCTCTTTTGCCTCTGTTGTAATTTCTCCTCTTTATGATCCTATTTATTTGTGTTTTCTCTTGTTTATTCTTTGTTAGTCTGGCTAAAGGTTTATCTATTTTGTTTATTTTTTCAAAGAACCAACGTTTGGTTTCATTGATCTTTTGGATTGTTTTTTTGATTTCTATTTAATTTATTTCTGCTTTAATTTTTAAAATTTCTTTTCTTCACTGGTTTTTGGATCCTTTTGCTGCTCTTTTTCTAGGTCATTGAGATGGGAGATTAGATTGTTTCTCTGGGTTTTTTCCTTGTTTGTTGATGTGAGCCTGGATTACTATGAACTTCCCTCTTAGAACTGCTTTTGCTGCATCCCATACATTTTGGAATGCGGTGTCCTCGTTGTCATTCATTTCAAAGTATTTTTTAATTTCCTCTGTGATTTCTTCTATAATCCATTGTTTTTCCAGTAGTGCAGATTTCAATTTCCATTATGTGGGTGGGTTTCCAGTTTTCTTTTCATGATTACTTCTAATTTGATACCTCTGTGATTGGTGAATATAGGTGGGATGATTCTGATCTTGCTGTATCTGTTTATGTTGGTCTTGTAGCCCAGTATGTGATCGATTCTGGAATCTGATCCATGTGCATTTGAGAAAAACATGTACTCTGACTTTTTGGGTGGAGAGTTTTATAGATGTCCATTAGATTCATGGCTTCTAGGTCTTTATTGAGGGTTCTGGTCTCTTCGTTTATTTTTTGTCTTGTTGATCTGTCCATTGATGAGAGTGGGGTGTTGAAGTCTCCTACTATATAAATGTTTTCTTTAATGTTTTCTTTCAGGGCTGATAGCAATTGTCTGATATATTTTGGTTCTCCTTCATTTGGAGCATATATGTTGATGAGTGTTATATCTTCTTGAAATACTGTACCCTTGACCATTATATAGTGCCCTTCTTTGTCTTTTTTTACCTTTTTCTATTTTGAAGTCTATCTTTTCTGATATACGTATTGCTGTTCCTGCTTTTTTTTTTTTTTGGTCCGTTGGCTTGTAGGACTGTTTTCCAACCCTTTACTTTCAGTCTATGTCTATCTTTTGTGTTTAAATGTGTTTCCTGAAGACAGCAGAAGGTTGGATTGTGTTTTTTAATCCAGCCTGCTACTCTGTGTCATTTTATTGCTGAGTTTAGTCCATTTACATTAAGAGTTAAAATTGTTATGCTGGCATCTGTGTTGGCCATTTTGTCTTTTTGTGTTATGTTTTCCCTTGTCTTATACTGTTCCTCTTTTTCATTCCTCTAATGGTTTTGACTTTAGTGGTTGTTGTAGAATTTTTTGGAGAGGAGGTTTGGTCATGCTGAATTTCTGGAGTTTCTGTTTGTCTGAGAAAGTCCATATTTTTCTTCATATATAAAGGAAAGCTTTGCTGGATTAAAATTCATGGTTGGCATTTGTTGTCTTGCAATTTTTTGAATATATCCTTCCACTCCCTCCTTTGCCATAGTGTATCTTCTGAGAAGTCTGATGTTAGCCTGATGGGTTTTCCTTTGTATGTTATCTGTTTCTTTGCCCTTGACAGCTTCATTATTTTTTCTTGTCTTGTATTGTTGGTAGTTTTACTATTATGTGTCTAGCTGTATTTCTTTTTCTATTATAGAAATTTGGGGTACATCTTGCTTCTTGTATTTCTAGCTTCATTTCATCTTTTAAGCTTGGGAAAGTCTCCTCTGTTATCTCCTTGAATATATTATCATTTATCTTATCATTTTCAATTTCTGGGACTCCTATAACTCTTATATTACTTTTCTTGATTGTGTCTGAGTTCTCGAACCGTGATCTCATTTTTTTCCTTTGGATTTCTCTGTTCTTTTCTACTTTGATTATTTTTATTTCTGAGTCTTCTATAGAACTAATTCACTCTTCCATCTCATCCAATCTGTTTCCCATAATTTTTTTTATCTTCCTGCAATGACTTGTTCTCCTTCTCCAGATCATTGATTCTTTTTAACATACTGGTCATCTTTTCAATCACGCTGGTTCTGAAATCCTCTTCTGTTAGGCTGGACATTCTTCCTAGGTTGGTGTTAAGTTATTGTATTTGGCTTTCTTTTTGTGTTGTATTTTTCCCCTGTGGGCTTCTTGGTTAGTTGTAGTTTTTCGTCTTCCTGATGTCTGCTTTTTAATTTGTTGTATTTGTTGGGACACTGTGTTGCTTGTCTTGGCAGGCGTCTCTGTGGGTATTCCTTTTGGGATATTAGGAACTGGTGGTCAATGATCAAATAAAAATACACAAACACAGCAAGCCTGACACAAACAATATCCAAATATGCAAGCAACCAAAATAAAACAGGACAAAAATAAAAAGGGAGCAAGAGAAGTGAAAAAAAGAAGAAAAAAGAAGATACAAAACAAACAACAAAAACAAACAAACCCCACAACAAAACAAAAACAGAAACACACACACACACACACAAAAGCCTCTAAAAACTCACACTAAAACAGCCACAGCAGTATGGGGGGTGGAGGGCAAGATGTGGAGCTGATTGCCCTGCAGTAGCAGGTAGAAGAGTATTTCAGTTCCTTTGTTGTGGCTGGGTGGGTGATGGGACTCCTGAGGACCTGGGACACAGGAGGCCCCCTTTGTAGAGGCTGGTTTTAGGGGGTCTCTTTAATGCCTTTCCAAAGAAGGATGGAAAAAATAAAAAAGGCAAAAAAAAAGGCTGAAAGAGGAATGGATCAGATAAAGGAATGGGTGGGGTGGGGAAAGAGAAGAGAAAGAAAAGGGATTAAAAAAAATGAAAAAAATTACTTACAAAAAAACAAGACTGAAAGAGGAATGGATTGGATAAAGAAATGGGGGGGGGGGAGAAAAGAGAAAGAAAAAGGGTGAAAAAAATTGAAAAAAAAATTAATTACTTCAAAAAAAGGCTGAACGAGTTAATGGTTTGGATAAAGGAACAGGTGGAGGGGAAAAGAAAAGAGAAAAAGATGAAAAAAATTGAAAATTAAAAAAAATTAATTACTTACAAAAAACACAAATAAGGCTGAAAGAGGAATGTTTTAGATAAAGAAACAGGTTGGGGGGGAAATAAAAGAGAAAGAAAAGGGATGTAAAAATAAAAAGTTTGAAAAAATTAATTACAAAAGAAAAAGCAAAGAAAAATGAAAAAAAGGGTGGGGTGGGGTGGTTGGGAAGAAATCAGAAGTCTTAACCCACACTGTGTGTGGGGATGTTAGGTTGGGAGGGAGAGGCAGCCCCAGTTGGTACTCCAACTTTGGTTGTCTTCCTGGTGTCTCAGGTTTCAGGATGAGTGGATAGACTGGTTTTTCTTGGTATGGGTGGGGGTTTCACCTCTGTGTCTGATTATAAGCTCTTTCCCACCACTCTGTGGTGGGGGCGAGGTCACTTGAGGCTCTCAGTTGCTGCCCTTTGTTTGTGGCTGCACCAAGTGTTTTTACTTTTCCCTTCTGGGGTACTGCCAGGCTGCCTCAGTCTAGGCTCTCTTGCTCTCCCTCACAAGCACTTGGGGGTGTTGCCAAGATGCTCCGGAGTAGGTCAGCCCCTCCTATCACCGAGGTCTCTGGCCTTCCTAGACCCTGTGGGGGAGGGGGGGGTTGGGGGGGCCGCCCCCTAATGTGCGAAATGGCTCACCAGGGGCTCTGTGGACTAAACTGGACCTGGAACTCTGCCCAGCCCCAGCCCAACTCACTCCCCTTTCACCCCCTCTCTCTGGTCAGCTCCTATCTGGTCTCCGCTGTTCCCGCCTCAAAGCCCTTGCCTGGCCTCAGTGTTCTGACCAGGGTTCTGCTCCTCTACTTGCAGGCAGACTCCCTCTAGAGTCTTAGTTGCAAAGGCTACCCTACTCCCTGGCAGACTCCCTGTGGTGTCTCAGTTTCTCCAGCAGGGCTGCGGTGTCTTTGCTTCAGTTCAATCTTGGCTGGCTTTGTTCCAGCCCCAGTGCAGGTCAATGGAACTCCCCTCTCTCCAGCCTGGCGTTTTAAGTTGTATGAGCTCCTTTTGCCAAATGTTCCACTCCCTCCTCAGACTTCCCCAAAGGCTAGAGTTCAAACTCACCATCCTGGAGCTACCTGTAACTGCGCAGATCTTCGCAGCTTCAGGTTTTGTAGTGCGATAGTCTGGATAGCCTCGATCCCTTTCCTCAAGTGGCACGTATGAGTGCTCTTTCTGCCATTCAAGGTGAGTTGGATTTGTGGTTGAGGGGAGGAAGAAGGGGATGTGGTAGTAAAGTCATGAAGCTTTTCTCTATATTTACTCCCCTTCGATTAGTCCCTCCTTTCTGTGTATGCTGTCCGTACTGTCCAATTTATTTTCCATGCCTCAGTTCTTGCAGAGACCCGCTGTATAGTCTCCCTGCTGTCCACTTCTCGGAGCTGTCTATCCTAGTGTCTCTTCGCTGCCATCTTTTTTTCTTCTCCTGCATTAAATACTTTTTAAGCAAAGTCTCTATACTTATGTTTGGAAGCTTTAGGTATGTATTGGTGATTTATTGATTATGCGTGTGACTAAGTGTCCTTCTATTGCCCCTAAAGAATAACTGCCAATGTTTGATAAAAGAATTCCTAGAGGAAACTTTAGTCTTCAATGCTTATAGGAGAACAACAGTCATATCTTCACAGCCGCACGGGCAGGCACCGTCTCAACCCAACACTGAAGTGGTATTTTGTGAACATCAGCATTTGTTAGAATATCTGGGAACTATTTTAAAATGCATATGCCTTGGCCACTGGCCCAGAGAACTTAATAATGAATTAGCAACTGGGTGGGTTCAAAGAAGTTTGGTATTTAGACTTTTCAGGGCAAATTACATTGGGGTTCAGTTGTAAAATATTTAAAAAAATAGTCCATTTCTTTCTAAAGTGCTGATGTATGCAACTGCAGCATAATTAAAGGAAAATGATTATTATATAGAATCTATGATCATTAGGTAGTGATAATGTGAATATACTTTAAATGTCCCTTGAAGAACTATACAAATAAATGTTATCTTTGGCTTTTGTTATTTATTGGATGGTTTTAATATAAAGAACTAAATTATTTTAAAGGGTATTGATATGAAACAAGAATAGAATAATATGAAATCCTGAAAAAATCTTCACATTTCAGATTAAAAACTTTTTGAGATTTTTGATTGGAATTATATAAAAGTTATATTTTAATTTGGAAAAAATGGACAACTTTCTGATATTTTCTCCATCTTTTCCATTTATTCAGAAATTTTTATGCCCTTCAAATATATTTTATAAATTCCTCAAGAAATATCTTTGTATTTCTTGTTAAGTTTATTTCTACAAATCTTTGATGCTTTTTTCATCAACAACCATGCTAAGGTCTTTTATTTCTAAGAGTTTCTAGATTTCCTTGGAATCTAGTGGTTCTTAAAAATATGGTCCCTCGATCATTAGCATCAGTATTACCCTAAAAACTGATAGGCTCAGTTTGGCCCACTGAACTAGAAATTGCAGATTTGACTAAATTAAGAGCCTTGACTTATGGAGATTATTCTGAATTATTCTTCTTGGCCCAATCTAATCACACAAGTCTATAGAATCAGCTTTTCAGGCTGTGGTCATGGAGAGATGAACCTATGGATGAACGGCACAAAGATGTTCATGGTCACAATCAGACAAGGAAAGAGTGGCCACAGGGTTTCCAGAAGGGGACACAGCCTATAAAACATCTTGATTACAGACCAGTAAGATCAATATATGATTTTCAACCTACAGAGCTATGAGATAATTCATGTTCATGTTCTGAGTCATTACCTTTGTGGTACTGTATTTCAATAACAAAAATTAAAACAAAAGCATATAATTTACATATGCTAATATTTATCCATTTTATCTGCTTTTACAGGTTTTGCATTTGAAAAATGTATGCAGTTATATAACCTGTATCACAATCAGAATGTAAAATATTTCCATTACCCCAAACCATTCCTTCTTGCCACACTAGTTAATCTTTCCACCAGCACTTGGCACTTGTTTTCAGATTTTAATTTTGCCCTTTTTCAGAATGTCACATAAATGAATCAGAGAATATGTAATATCTTATGACTGACTTCATTTCCCTCGTGGAGCATCTCCGGGAACCACCTTTGCTGAAAATTCCATGCTATCATCAGTTCTTTTTATGGTTCAATAGCTTCTGTTCTATGCATGTACACAGTTTCTTAACTATTCATCAGTTGATAAGACATTGGAGTGTTTCCAGTATTGGGTATTGTTTGAATGTAACCAGGGTTTTGATTTTATTAGGTAAAATGAGACTGACAAAGCAGGATACGATTGTTATTGAAAAGATATTTTTAACTCACTGTTTGCAAGAGGAGGGGACATACCGTGAAGCATACTTTCTGCTGAGAAAGTATGAGGTATGACATTGCAATTTTTATTGGAATAGCGTTGAATCTGAAGATTGCTTTTGGTAGGATGGCCATTTTGATGACGTTAATTCTTCCAATCCATGAGCAAG
>JAGFMF010011694.1:1408853-1493088 GCA_019455555.1 Galemys pyrenaicus
TCTTTTGGATCGTTTTCTTAACTTCTAGGTCATTTATTTCTGCTTTGATTTTTATTATTTCCTTTCTTCTACTGGCTTTTGGGTTTTGCTGTTGTTCTTAATCTATTTTTTTCTCACAATGTTTGCTTTCTTTTCTCAGGTGTAGTCCCTATGGAATTTCCACCACTGATTCACCTGTGCACCATCACCATAGTCTTTTGTGCTCTTCCTGCCCTCCTTTTGATCCCTTTCCCTCCCCTTCCCCTGCAGAATGTCTGATTTATAGTTTTCTATTTATTTTGTTGTTGTTTTTCCCCTCAAGCATCTATATTCCTCCTATAAGTGAAACCATCTGGTATTTTTCTTTTTCTTTCTGACTTATTTCACTGAGCATAATCCCTTCACGTTCCATCCATGTTGCTGCAGATGACATTAGTTTGCAAATGGCATCTTTTTTGATTGCTGAATAGCATTCTTGATCCAGTTGTCTATTTTTGGGCAAGTCTTACCTATTATAATAGTGTTGCAGTAAACACAGGGGTTCATATATTCTTTTAAGTTAATGTTTTTGTGTCTGTTGGGTAGATTCCTAGGAGTGGAATTGCTGGGGTCATATGGTAGATCCATTTTCAGTAGTTTAATGAACCTCTATACAGCTTTCCAAAGTGGTTGGACCAGTTTGCATTCCCAGGAGCAGTGTAGGAGAGTTCCTTTTTCACCACATCCTTGCCAGTATTTGTAGTTCCTAGTTTTTTAAATATGTGCCATTCTTACTGTTGTAAGGTGGTATCTCATTATGGTTTTAATTCGTATCTCCCTGATTATGAGGGATGCTGAACATTTTTTCATATGCCTGTTGGTCATTTACATTTCCTCTTTGGAGAAGTGTCTTTCAAGTTCTTCTGCCCATTTTTTTATTTGATTGTTCACTTTGTTTTTGTTGAGTCTTGTGTGTTCTTTGTAGATCTTTGTGATCAGTCCTTTATCAGTTGTATGGAGTGAGAAAATTTTCTTCGAATCAGTGAGGTGTTTCTTTGTTTTAATTAATGTTTCTTTTGCTGTACAGAAGTGCTTTAATTTGATGTATTTTCCAGCTGTTTATCTTTTCTTTCACTTTCTTTGCTTTAGGTGATGTGTCTTTAAAGATGTTATTGAGATGTTTGTCATATAGTGTTTTGTCTATATTTTCTTCTATATATTTTATGGTTTCAGGTCTTTTGCCTAATTCTTTGATCCATTTTGAGATTTTTGTTTGTGCATGGTATGAGGTAATAGTCTAGCTTCATTCTTTGGCATGTAGCAGTTTTTTTTTATCTCTTCATTTATATTGAATTTGTCTTCAAAAAAATCTGAAAATGGGTTATTGGGAGTACATTGTTTTGGGAACTGTCTTGTGTGAAAATGTATAGTTCATGCTTGCAGTTGATTTATTATTTGACTGGAAGTAGAATTCTAGGTTGTAAATCATTTCTTATTCATTTTCAAAGTAATTTTCCATCCTTTTTCTACCTTCTAGGGTAGTTGTTGAGAAATTTGATACCATCCTGCTCCCCTTGGTATGTGACCAAGCCCTGACCCTCCTTCCACTTTTCTTGCCCCTAATAGTCCATGAAATATCATAATACTGATTTTAATATATCTGCCAACTTGTTAAACAAAAGCACTATCTCATTATCGTGTGGCAATTTTAGCCAAAAAGCCAGATATCATTTTCTGGTTTCTTTTTCCAAATTGAGGCAAGAAGACCTGCAAATACTAATGTTCTCACCAAGTAGAGAAATCCACCAGACACAAAACACTAGTTAAATTATACCCATTTGTCAAATAGATTGATTTTGCTCACATTTATTTCATTTATCAAATGAGACAACACCTCTCACTTATATATGACTTTGCATCCCACTTTCATTTGCTTCATGCCATAAAGAAAAGTGGATGGTATGGGGCAAATGCCAAAAAGTGAGAAGGTTTTTGAACAGATTCTTATTGTAGCATGCCAAAATATAAAATTTATTTCAGTAAAATAAAGGAATGAAAATTAGAAACTATTGCTGGCAAAATAATATGTCCTTAAAGGAATGTATAGTAGTTTTGAGTTATCTCATAATTTAAACCATGTTCTTAAATTTAAGAATTTTATTGAAGTATAATTTACTACAGTGTACATGATTTGTTTTGACAATCTTAAATAGGAAATTAATGTCAAAATGTGAAAAAAATGGGTACAATGAAAATTTTTAAGCAGAGTTAATTACAAATCATAATGCTCAGACAAGCCAGAACTGTAAACCTTGGCATTATCTATGCAGAAATATCTACACTTGTTTTCCCCACACCTCATAAACATTCTCTTCCCTTCTCACCTAAGACAGTGTGTTCAAGAAGAGTGGTCTGTTTGAATTTCAGACTTCTTTGTTCTCCGGGTTATGGTTATGTCTAACAAGAAGTGCTAGCAGGCACCAGCTGGTAGGAGGTGAGGTGGGATTAACTGATTTATTCCTCACTTTGACCATTTTACTCCTGCTTCCTCCCAGTAAGGATATGGAGACATTCCCTTCTTTTCTTACACAGATTCAACTCACCCTGGGTTCCAGTAACATCATTCCTTTCCCTTGTTCCTTCTGGCCAGTGGGTGTAATGGCTCCCTGCCCTGAAAAGTTGCAAAGCACCATTCCATTCCAAGTTTTATGGATCCTTGTGATAGTCCATGTGCCTAAGGTCTTCTGTGTATGCCAGCTAGTCCTCTTGGGTCTCCAACTGATAAATCCACTCTCTTTGCCCTCTTCCATCATATTATGGAATGCATCCTTAACTCTAGCCTTAAAGAAGCTCAAAGATGCCTCAAAGCTTCTAAGTTTTCAATATACTATTTCTTCTCATTTCCTTTTATATTTCTATTTGTCATTTAAACTCCCACCCAAATTCAGCATCCCTGATGACACTACCTGATTTTTAAATGTGATTTAGATGTGTAGAATATATATATTTTCTCACCATAACTACCTTTCAAAAATGTTTAAAACATTTAAAATTTACTTACAAACCACTCCCTATCCCCTACCCTGCACTGGACTGTAAGTTTCTTTGGAACAGATGTCATGTCTTGGTGTTCTTTAACACTCTTGCACTTAAGAAGAGGTTGTTGGCACAGATCAATGAATAACAAACAGGGAAAGGTTTAACAATGGCACCAACTGGAAGATTATTGCTGTAGGTTGAACATAAGGGAGAAAAATATCTCGAAGAATGCAAATCAATAATAGGCAAAGGCAAGAACCATAGAAGTTAACATGAATATCCATGAACTGAGGAGATGGTGCTATTGCCAGAAATCAGGATGTGCACAGAGGAAAATGGCTTTGGGGAAAATGGGTGCTGGAGACATCTTCCAGGGATGCAAGTAGAGGGCTAGGCTGAAGCCTGGTGGGAGAGTAAGCTCAGATACAAATTAAAGCACTTTTTTCTTTTAAAACTTCAAGCCAAATAGAATGTTTGAGATTTCAAAAAGTAGTAGTCTGGTGTGAGCTGTGGGAGACCAAGAGATGAGGAAAGGGAACACTTGAAGTAGGACCAGTGAAGGAAAGAGAAAAAAATGGAGAGAGAACACTGTCTCCCTCAGAAATATAGTCTCTGGGGAGAGGAGATTAAGGACAAAGGTATCTAATAAGGGGAAAGAACAGCCCACAGGGTCACTGTTATAAACCCACCGGGTATTTTCGAGACAGAAGACAGGCAGAGAGGCTTGAAGATGTGAAATGGGAGGAATGACAGTGAAAATACATGTTAAAATGGAAAGAAGATGAAGAAAAAACATCTAGATGTCTGAAATTATTTTTCAAAGCATACAAAAAATGCCACTTTTAATCTCTAAGCTGTCAGAGTATGATTTGCTTTACAGTGTTTGCCTCTACTTTCCTTTGGTTGGCAGATTGGGAAGGGATCATTGGCAGTATAGATATGCTTTCTTGTGCCTGTGTTTGTGTGAGATTTTTATTATTTTTCATAACTGGCTTCAGTGTGTTTATTCAATCTCCATCTTACCTCATTGTCTTAGTCATAATTCAGACAACACTAAGATTTTGATGTGTCCCTCTTTGACTGTTTAATGGAGTGATCTGTTTATATAGAAACTCTTTCTTAAATTACGTTTATCAAGGTAATGTTGGTTTACAAACTTTTATGTTTTAGGGGTGTAAGTTTACACTTCTGTAAATGCATGTTATCACATCATGCCTCCCACTAAGGCTCCAATTATCCCCTCCCATAGTCTTTGAGCCCCCTCCCTCGTTTGCTTCCAACACCTCATTGTCATCTTCTGGTAGCCTCATTTCTGCAGTCAGATTTCCAGGATATGTTTTCTTTTTTTAAAAAGATGTATTTATTTATGCATACAAGCACTGGGGTACAGGCCAGAGGTGTGGGAGGTGAGAGGATTCACCACAGAGAGCGGGGAGCAGAACAGGCAGATCAACGGAAGTACACTGCTGAGGGGAGCAGCGGGCACAGCAGGAGAGGTCTGCTGCGCCATGTGGGTCCCCTCCCTGACCAGCAGCAGGGATTGAACTCATGCTGTAGTGGCTGAGGTTTGCTTCTTAGTGTGTTGCTTAACCCACTGTGCCACCAGGGAGGCCCCAGGATATGTTTTCTTTTGTCTTTGTTGCTTTGTCTTATTTCTTATTAGTTGTTTTTCCTTTTGACTAATTTTGCATGACACAATCCTCTCCAGTTCCATTTAAGTTGTTGCTAATGGCAATGTTTCATCTTTTTAACAACTGAGTAGTACTCCATTTATATCACATGTTTATTCTCTCCTCTGTCCTTGGCCTCCATCTGTCTTCAGCAAAGATCCTGCCAGGATGATATAGCAAAAACCCCCCTATTACTCCTCATGTTTCCTCTTAGACATTCTTTGTCTGCTGTCTTCCCGCTCTGATCCTTGAACATAAATTCCTACTTACCCCGCCTGCATTTGGAGTCAAATTTGGGTCCATACTGGGGTATCTTTCTACCTGTTGCCTGAATACAATCTGTTTTTCCATTTTAAGTACTGTCCAGCTCAGATTTATCATCCATAATGACATTTACATAGAGAAAATGCAGACAAGATGGTTGTATTTATTCTCAAAAGGTTGGGGAAACTTGATTGTGTATTTAAATATGTAAATATGTATTATGGATTTATTTTAGAAGGTATGGTTTCTTCTAAGGATCTGAGAACAACCTGTCTGCTAAATAAATAAATAAATAAATAAACTGACCCATATGCTATATTTACTATGCAAAAGAGAAAATGGTCTAAGTTGAACTGAATTTCACTAGTTTAAGTAATTGTACTGGATTTATTTGCAACAATAGGAGCTTAAAAATCTATTTTGTTCCTTTGAAAGGCCCATTTGAGAATAGTTCTTGAATGTAGTGGTGTCCAGATGATGCAAAAGTGGAGAGCAGGACATGTGATCCCCGGAGTTGGGGTCACCCCGTCTCACCACATGCTGATGTTTGTGCTGTTGCATGGCCAGCCACAAAGACCAGACAGGCACACCCTGCCAGTGTTCGAGAACTCTGCAACAGGGTTCTGCATTAGTATAAAAACAAAGCAAACAGACCATTGGTATTTGTTAAATGTCAGCACTTGAAAAGAACAACAAAGATGGATCTCAGATTTCAGTGATATTCACAAGGTTCTGGAAGTAGCAATAAGTTGCTACAGAAAATCTGTTTGTTGGAACAGAGAACATGAGTGTTTGGGTCCTATATCCTTCACTTACTAGGTATGTGGAAATACCAAATTTTAAAAGGAAAAGGACAAAGTAAAATGATAAATCCCACTTTTTCTCTAATAGTTCAGAATTTTATCTATAACTGGGATGACAATACTACTATATATTGTTGGCACAGAGATATAAGGTAACCCCATGACAGACAGTTTTGGGATCCTTGAGTTTCTCAAGGGGGTTGAGTGAGGGGAAAAATAATTTGCATGTTGAAGAGACCTAAAAGCCCCAGCTGTAGGTCCTGCTGAACTCTAAGTTGTTTTATGTGTATTTCCTGTCTCACTGATGGCTAGCTGGATGATCTCATGCAAAAAATTTAGAAACATTTGACTTTCTAAATACCAGTGTCTCTACAAGGTAGGTGGGTCATATTTGCTTCTCCAGATTGTTCCTGAGATTTAGAAATAGCATTTGAACACACTTAACGAGTGCCTGGTACTCACTAGCATTCAGCACATGCTGAATTTCATTATTGTGATTCCCTTCAGTGAGACACAAGATGAAAATGGACAGCATGACATGTACTTGATAAACAGAAACTTTTCATTTGACATACGCTGGAAATTTCTCTTGTTTTCTGAGGCTTTATAATTAGTTTAAAATTTCTTTTTTAAAATTCCTTTTTAAGAGAGTAGATTCAATGAACTTTTCTGTACAGCAGATTTTTCCAAAAATATTTTGAAAAATAATGTCCCCATAAATTTTGTGTGTTGGGGAGGTGAGGATCAGGGTGGAGTTAGGTAGGGGAAGGGAGTCCCATGGACATAGAAAGTTTGGTAAACTCTAGATTAGTTATTTAATACTTACCTGTGCTTCTCGAGTGCCAGGCACTATGTAAGTGCTTTGTAAATATTAGCATTCTAATCCCATGAGGTAGAACATATCATCTCCATTTTGTCAATAAGAAAATAGAGAAGAACATAGCCTAAGGTCTTAGAGTTTAGGAAGGTTCCTGTCTTCTCTGTTTGCTGGCTGTGTGAAAAGGTCAAATTTTTGAGGGGAAAAGATGAATAGTAAAATAATAAATTCCACTCTCTGTCTAATATTTCAGTGCAATCTTGGCCCTGTAATCAGCTTTTCAAATGACAATAGGCAGTTTAAAGTTCCATGAAGGAGCATGATTCTCTGATTCTATAGTTCTTGGCACTTACATCATCATAGAACCCACATTTTTGCAAGCCATCTATGGGACTTGTTTTCTCCATAATTCACAAATTTACTGACCTCACAAGGGAAGGAAATTTACATTTATTGAACAACTGCTAAATACCAACTGTAGTGCTAGAGGTTTCCTCTCCATGGTGATAGGTAATGCGCATACAGCACAAATTTAACCTGAAAATGATGGATTGTCTTTGACTTAGATTAATGAAGTCTATATGATATGCTATAACTGTGAAGCTCAGCCTAGCTGCTGGATTGTTCTGCCCACCACAACTACTTAAGCTTTCAGTCAAAATTAAATACACTGTGTGTTAGGATCATAAAAACAATCTCAAATTAGATCACTAATCATTTCTAAAAGTGTTCACAAACACCACCAGGGAGTTGAAAGTGTTTGCACTGATATACAGGCTGGGGTTCCAACTTTCCCTGGAGACAAACCTCTGCCTCTAAGTCTGATGGATGCCCTGCCTACTCAATTACCCCGCCTTTCCCCCTCCAGGCGATATCACTACTTGACAAAGAAATGCTGATTGTTCTAGATGCCAGCGCTGTCTTTAGAAAGAGATCTTTCTATCTGTTGGAAATTTTTAGACTGAAGTCAAAAGAGAGAAATAATCAGACCATAGTCACTAAATTTTCTGAAAGTAAAAGAAAACAGACACATATGTTTTAAATTTATGAAATTTTATAGCCATTTTGGCAGCTGTAAAATATGAAAGCATCACTGAACTCCGTGTTGGCTGATTTAAGGTAACCTAGGCTGAACATAGAGGGAGGAAATGGGGAAAAAATGATCTATGCCACCAGTCTTTGTTATTCCCACACACCTAAATGAAACAAACCTAACCCTAAACAAAGTCATTGTCCTTCTCAAAACAAACAGATTATTTTTATGACTGTTTTGTGTCTTCTGCTTCATCAAAAGTGGATACTAGCGATGATGAGCAAATAAAACTCCAACTATTCCTAAATAGATGGGCTAAATGTATGTTTTACCATACATCATTTATTTCTCTCTCTAAAACTGAAAATAATTTAGTGGAAGTTTTGTTTGTTCTGTTTTTATAGACAATGAGTAGGTGTCCTTAAACTTTGATTGTATTGTACTATAATTTTTATCTAATTACAGCCGGTACTACCATGTCAGTTTTTAAGTAAAACTAAGAGAATAGTAAAAACCAATAAAATAACACCAGCAATGGGCCCTGAAAATTTCAAAAGAATGCAAACAGAAAGCTAAAGTATTCTAGACTGTTTAAGTCCTTGGAAAATTTTTTGCCTTTAAGAAATACTTTGCAATGCTAATATTTCACGATTTAGCAGAAGCCAATTTTCCATAAAGCTATATAACTCCAGGAAAACATTTTTATAAGAAAAAAAAATTATACAGAACCACAAGTCTCTGATATTTGATACTAAAGTTGGTATTCACCAACTTAATAAGTTAAAAGAAGGTTCATTCTTCATTTTCTTTAGACACCCAGGGCCATGCATCGTTATTTTTTTCTGGCTTTACCTTATTAGGGAAGAGGGGACAGGTGACCATGTTAGTAATATGTGTATATTTTATGAATTTATCCATTTTTTATTTCTTCTTATACTGTCTCTTTGCTTTTCTTCACTCACTGGAGTTGCTGCTTTATGTTCATTACCTCATGTCTTGGATGTGGCAAACAGAAAATTTAAGAACTAAAATATTTTCTTTTGTCTGCCAGAAGCCTAAGCATTAAGGGACACTTAGATGATGTTCTGTTCATGGTGAAATAAAGAAACAGAATTCCTGCTGTAGCTAACCGAAGAATCTTGCTAGCAAAACTAGGAAAGCTTTTCATCTATCTAGAAAGGGATTTCCCTGGGTTGTGGGAATAGGCTATTAAGAGCTTTTGAGGATCAGGAAGATCATGGTAATTGCTGGCTGCATGTTATATCCATGACAAGGTGACCACCCCCAGCACATCATCCTGGGGACCACTATCAGCCTGGCAAAATCTAACTAGACACAAGTATTTCAAGGGAAAGGGCCACCATGAGGGACAGTACAGAGGCCTAGGGCTATAAGGTGATGATACACAGAACCGCCTCTTACTTTCCTTTGAGAGCCTTACCCATGACCTCTCTCCAAGGAACAGGACAAATGTCTTCCTTGTCATAGTCACTGATGACATCTCAGTAGCTGATAGACATTTGCCTACTGAAACTCAAGCACCACATTCATTTATTCATTTATTTAGCCATTTTAATTCAGCTAGTACTTATTGAACACCTCTTATATTGCTGTGGTCTCTTAGAGGCACTCAGCTTAAAGAAAAATGAGTGCTACTCTTTATGGCTGTTCTGTTCTCTTGGAGAAACCAACAATAAGCAATAGATAATAATATAGAACATTTCATGTTGTACTGACAGAAAATAATGACTGGGGAAATAGAGAAAGGAAGGGAAATGCTTCCAAATATCAACTAACTAGGGACAGAGGCTGGGAGGAAATGATATTTGAGTAGAGACGTGAGGGCTGAGAGGGATTGTGTCAGTGTAGAGGAGAAAACCAGACAGTTCAGTGCTGTGGGCTCCTGAGTGTGTGTGCCTGTGGGTGAAGAGAGGAGGTGGGGCTCTGAGGAAGGTGGTTAACTTACAGTTAGAGGGTGAAGATCTGTGCTGGTGGGTTGCCAGGGCATTTGGGAATTTACTTAGGAAGCCATTAGAAGGTAGAAAGCATGGGGATGACATTTAATAGACCACTAAAGACTGTGAATCTCCAAGACAAGTGTTTTACAGGCACTGGCAGTGTTTACAGTACACTTAAGTGACCAGGTAAGAGTCATAAAGTAGGTCTTGAGTCCCTTGGAGCCCAGGTTGACGCAAGCTGAGCAGCCGTGCTGCTTTGAGCCATGGGGTGTGTGCTCTGTACCTGCATATTTCAAAGTGAGATATTTTAAAGGTCAACTAAGTACATGGTACACATTTTCAGGAAAGCTGTGAGGTAATGTGTCAAAATCTTTTTCTGTTACTAATATTTTTACAGTCTTTAAATTGGGTGACCCAAAAAATTGGAAAGTAAGGACTCTGGTTTTTCACCTTAGAACAAATTTCCAAGTCCATGGAAATAATGAAAAACACTCCTTTATGTACTTCCTCTGTTTCTTTAAGCATAAGGTGGAATCAATAATCTTATCCTTGTTCAAGGCCATTGAGCATTGGTGAATTTCTGATACACAGTGTTACTGTCTTTATCAATGTGTTCATGACTAATGTTTTGCTAGAATTCTTAGAGCATGAAGGACTAGCATCCTTACTTGAGTCAAAATAAATAAGGTCCTCTAAGAAGTAATGCACAGAAAAGTCTATGCTGGAAAAGCAGAGGGTGTATTAATTATTAAGAGTTTTTATCAGATCTGATAGTAGTCCCAAAGATCTGAATATCCAGGAATTTTAAATACTTAATAACTTTACAGAGTAATCTCAAGGGTTTTATGTGAATGTTAAGTTGTATTAAAATGGGGACAAATATATAAAAATGGGAAATTTGGGAGAAGACATATATTTATTGGGTTTGGTAAGTACTCGAATTATTTCGTTGACAGATTATCGGAAATTCTCCATGACTTTCACTTTCTATGTCCACTTGTGAAAACTATTGATGTAGTCACCTACTGAGCTTTGACAACCAGTGTAATAGGGAAATCATCTTGTTGAGAACATATCAGATCAGTTATATTTCTATCTTGAAATGTATAATTCTATAGTATTTTATGGGGTCACTATCTTGGTCCATCTTGAAGACATCCTCTAGGGTGGTTATCATTGTTTTTTTTTTTTTTTTTTGATTATCATTTTATCCCTAGCACATAGACCAATCATAAGTACAAAATAGGTACTCAGTGAATTAGAAGGATTCTGCTATTAATAATTGGAGCATTGTGGGGAAGAGGTAAAGCAAATTGAAAAATAAAAGAGAAGCCACAGTAACTCTTTATTCTTTTTAGTATCGTGATGCCTTTGCTGACACAGAAATACCTCCATCATTACTTCTGATGCTGGTTATAGAGCAGGATGTGAGGACCCACAGGAAGGGTTAGTTACCTATCAACTCCTTAAGAATGACACATTTTGTGTAGGATAGGCACTAGTTCATTGTGTAGTCAAACTGTCTAAGCTAATTAGTCTAATGAAGACAAGAGGCTCTGTGAGTTAATAGCTTCAAAGAGGCTCATCTTTAGTTCTGCTGTGGAGGTTGGTCCAGGTCACTATACCTACAAACCCAGACAGAAGATACCCTTGAAATCATCTTGGGGTATATTTGACTCCTTGGTACTCTTCTGCTTTCTTCTTATCAGTGACTTCCTGGCTATACATTTTTTTTCTAATTTAGTTCAACTTCATCATTTCAATCATATCATTTGTCATCTGTATCACCCATGTGGACAAAAAAAAAAGCTAACACTAAAATCATTCAGCTACCATCCCCTCAGTATCCACACTTTCACTCCTCACTTCTGGTGGAGAAAAATCACAGAGTCGTCAACTGGTACCTTTCCTCAGCATGGCATTTGGTTCTAGCTGACCTTCCAATGAGCTGTTTCTGTCCAGCTATGTCAAACCCACCCCTTAAGCCTCCAGCTGAATCACATCCCCTCTTAGTCTTAGAATATGCTCTCATTCTCCAATTCTCCAAAGAAGTAGAAGATTCTGTCTCATTGGGGGTCCCCAAAGGGAATCCCATAATCTTCATACCTCCAGACCAACAAACATCTCTACATTAGTCCATCTTTTCTTTAAGGCCTTCTCTCTACATTTTATTCTGCCTTTTTTAGGCTGTTATTTCTCAAGTTGTTACTTTCTCCTGACTCCAAATTATCCAGCATTTAAACTTGCTTATATAACCCCCATCCTAAAATAAATTAAATGAACTTCCTATCGTCCTCCAAATACTGTGTTATTTTCACTTCCCTGAAATCATGAAACTATTTTCAAATCTGTAATTGTTCATTGCTCTTCCTTCTCATTCACTGTTCCAGCTACCAAAATTGACTTCTGTACTTTGCAAAACCACCAAGATTGCTATTAAATTCAGAGGGCACTGCTTACTTTTTATTTTTCTCATCTCATTAGTGGTTTGCATTCTTCATGCTCATTTTCTACTTTGCTTATGATTTTTGTCTGTTCCTTTTGTCCAGTCTTTTTCTCTATCCAATCTTAATAATTGATGCTCTTAAAAATCTTGCCCTGAATTCATTTTTCTTCTCTCTCTTGATAGGCTGATTCATTTCAAGACATTATTACCATTTATTTATATCTAATTCCTTTATTTTTTCTTAATATTTATTTATGCATACAAAAACTGAGGTGTAGGTCAGAGGTAGTGGGGGTGAGAAGATTCACCAGAGCCAGGGTGGGGAGAAGAATAGGCAGATCTACTGAAATACACTGCTGAGGGGAGTAGTGGGTGAATTAGGAGAAGTCTGCTGCACAATGCACATTAGCCTCTTGGCCAGGGATCACACTGCAGTGGCTGGTGATAGCTTGATAGTGCTGAGACTTTAACCCCTGCACCAATAGGGAGTCTCTATACATAACAACTCCTTAATAAATATCACCATTATAGGTCTTTATCTGGAAATTTCAGATCCCATGACAGATTGCTAAAATCTCCACTGTTTTATTTCTCCAGTTTATTACAACCTTGTTTCTTGTTATGTGACTCTGTCTCTTCCTCCATCAAATGGTTGAGTCTTCTTTTCCTCAAGTTGACCTTAGGTTAACTTTATGATTTGCTTTGGCCTATAGATTGTGATGGAAGTGATGGCATATGATTTTAAGTCAGTACTAAAGATGACTTGTGGGCTTAAACTCTTTGTCTTAGAACTCTTGACACCTTCATGAAAACAATCCTTGGTTAGCATTCTGGAAGTTGAGAAATCTGGTGGAATAGTTTACTAGGTGGTTAAATTCAGATATACAAAAAACAACCCTAACGACAACAAAACCCATCCAACTAAATTGTTGATCTGCAGAATCATGAACTAAATAAACAGTGATTTCAAGCTGCCAAGGTTGAGCCTGGTTTGTTATGCAATATTTGCTAACTGCTACAGACCTAGAAATACTTAACAATAATAGCTGACATTTATTGGTTGGCATCCTATGTGTCTGTCCCCGGTTGTCTTAGTCCATTGAAGCTGCTGTAAGAAAATATCAGAGACTGGGAAGCTTATAATTGAAATTTATTTTTCACAGTTCTGGAGAAGGGAAAGTCCTGTCTTTCATGTCAGGTGAGAGCTCATTTTCTAGTTCATAGACAAAGCCATCCACCTGTATCCTGACAGTGTAGAAGGGGTGAGGAAGCACTATTGCCACAGTCAAATAAAATGGGAATTTGATGATATTTCCCCATGTAAATTTTTAAATATTTCCCTGATTGCTGGGATTATGAGTATATATAATCATCTTTCCCTCAACTAGTTGTTTTAGTCTCACTTTATAGCTCCATTTCAGCTGCACTGAACTACTTGCTCTTTTTTTTTTTCCCTACTCTGTAGCTTTCATGAATCCACTTCTTTGTATATTATCCAAGCTGTTCTCTGCTTGGAATGTATTCTCCTTTCTATGCTGCTAACCTGCAGGGCAGTCAATGGCATTTCCTCTGTGAAGTTAACCCTTCTTACCTCTTCTTCAAACATTGTTCTATTATAATTGTTCCATATTCTTTTATTTATGGTCTTTATCATAGTTGTAGTATATATATATGTGTATATGTATATATATCCCCTCTCTAGACAGTTAAGTTTATCTGGAACAGGAGCGATGACTTAGTTTTGAATCTGGTTTTGAATGTCTCATCCAACAATCCCAGGAACTAGCAGAGGGCCTGGCACGGCACATAGTAGTAGATCCCCCCTCAACTGCATTAGTGAATATACTAGAATACAAACGAGCCAATATTTATCACATGGGGAGTCTGATAAACAAATGAGACTCAAAGAATTTGTTTGAAAAATATGGGTTTTATAGTAACAGGAGAAATGATTGTGTTAATAAATCAACCCTGGTCTTCTTCCAAACAAACTTTCCAAAAATGTTTAACTCCTTCACCCTTTACTTAGGAATAAATCAACTCTGAAGCCAAAGAAATAAGAATGTATCTAGCAGTGCTAGGGATGATTTCTAAATCTATCCTTGTCTTTCTAGGGGAGTAGTAAGAATTTTGCAATTATAAGAAAATGATTTCTCTATATATGATGAAAGCAGTGCTGAGTTCTTTGCTTTGTTGCCATTCTGTCCTCCTTTGGGAAAAGCTCATGAAATTAAAGTTTCCAGTGTATTTTCACAGTAAGTAGTTGAGGTTTCTTATATGAATCTTGTGTTCTTTTCAGTTCCCAGGTGTGTTAATATTTTTAAATAAAACATGGTCAAGTCAATTAATATTTTAAGTCTACTTTCTCATAAAGGATGTTTGCTAGAATTAAGAACAATGTAAATAAATTATTAGCACAGTGTCCTGTACTTTGTAGGTACCAAAAAAAATACTGATTTTATTACCAACAGGAAAGACATTTTCTTTTCCTCAATTAATACAGTATCATCAGAGCTTTCACTTATCATTATATCTACTTTTGAAGCATCATTTTCCTTGAGTACAGTATTCACTTTGAATTGGATCCAGATTTTTTTGAATAATTTTCTTTGTTCAAATGTATTTATCCCCAGTTGTTCACTAATATAAATAACCCTGCAGAGAACATCTGTGTATATTAAACTTTGTCTAGAGTTCTGCATATTTCTTTAGGGTAGATTCTTAGAAGGTGAAATACTGAATGTAAGTATATAGACTTTGTATATAAATTTCTTTTATTTAATGTTTAATTTCTTCCTAGCATGTTCAAACCAGGGTTTTCCCAATTATGGTATAAATTGCTACACTGGACCTTTGCCCATGAAGAGACTGTATTTAAAGCACTTCTTTTGTTTTTAAAATATTTTATATATTTATGCATATAAGAGTCAGGGCACAGGTCAGAGGCGCTGGGGGTGAGAGAATTCACCAGAGAGAGTGGGGAGCAGAACAGGTAGATTCACCGAAATACACTGCTGAGGGGAGCAGCGGGCAAGTCATGTTGTCAAAATATTATCTTATTGTCATTTTAATGTGCACATTTATGCCCTGTTTATTTCTGCTTAGTCTCCTTTTCTGTTCCATTCCTACTCAGTACCTCAACCTCTGTAGGTTGGATTGGTCTAAGAGTCAATTAGGCCACTTTTTTTATATTATTATTATCTTTTGCTTCACTTTTTGAATGATCTCATTGGTTCTATGACCTCAAATAACATATTTATGTCAAATATTCCCAAATTGATATCTCTAGTCCAGACTACCTCTCTTGAACTTTAGATATATAAATCCATTTTCTGTTCAACATCTTCACTTATTTGTCTTATTCTACAAATAAAATTTAAAAAATTCTCAAATGCAAAGTGTTCCATACTGAGCTTTTATTACTTCATTGAAAGCTCACTCATTTTTCACTCTTGCGCTTCTTTGCTAATGGCAAGTTCATTCTGGTCTCAAGGTCTTAAATCCTGGGCTTCTTATTCTTTTAAAGTCCATATTTAACTCATTAGCAAACCCTATTAGCTCTTCCTTCAATATAGCTGTGATTTGAGCACTTTTTAACATCTCCATTGCTTCATTGTAAAACAGCTCCCCCCTCCCTCTACCATTTTTATGCTATATTGACACACTGTTGAGGCCCTGGTGGAAATTGGTCATTTCCTCTTTTCAAATACTTTTAAGTCCATACTTCAATGGCTTTCCCTATTGAGTTCTCATACTGAGAACCACTCTACACTAATTGCCCAGGGTCAGGTGCCAGGCAATAGGAAAAGACCTAAAGACCAGAAACCCACAAAATTATACAAATCAGCCCATCTACAGGTGCCCTGATGGAAGCCACTCTGCATGCCGTATTTACATACCTCCCTACAGCCCCAGTTTTCTGTTTCCTTGTCCCTGGTTGCAACACTTTATGTGACTCTGACAATAAACTTCCTTTCAGAACTGTAAGTAACAGAGATTACCTTTCATTATAAGATGCCTGGGTGATGCCTCATCATCACAAAACATTTAACTCTGTAACACATCCACCCCAGTTCAAATCACACCATGTCTTACCTGGTTGACCACATCTTCTTTTGACTGATCTCTGCTTCCACCCCATCCACCTAGAATCCAAAATAACCCCTTTTGGTTGATTGTCAGATGTTTTTCATTGCTCATAATTATCCATTGGTTTTCCATCTTACATGGACTCACATTTGACCTCATTACTCTCTGATCTATCTTTCCCTAATCATTATTTTTTTCCAGTCATACTGACATCTTTGTCAGTTCTTAAGCATGTAAGAACGTTGCCATGTATGGACATTGTACTCACTGTTCCCTACAAAATACTCTTAGGCCATCACTCAAATGACCTTTCCTGATTAGCTACTTCAAATTAGAAATCCACTTCTCTAACATACTTGCTCTCCTTTCTCCATTTTATTTTTCTACACAGCAGTTATATTTTAACTTACTATATATATGCATTGTTTAGATAGTTCTTATTGTCTGTCTTGCCCCATTAGAATATAGATATGTGATAGCAAGGAATTTCTATTTGCTTTTCTTTTTGTCTGAAAAGTGTTCGGTAAAGACCAAGAATATGGGCTCCAGGTGTTTATCTGGTCTCTGCCTCTGACATGGTAAATGACCGTGGACCAGTTGCTCAATTGCAAAATTCTTCATTTCCTTTTTTGCGACATGGTGTCCTTGTCCATTTAGACTGTTATGACAAAATATCATAGACTGTGGTTTATGAACAACAGAAATTTATTTTTCACCATCTAGAGGCTGGGAAGTCCAAGATCAAGGCACTGGCATATCCAGTGTCTGGTGAGGACCAACTTCCTGATTTATAAACAGTCTTTTCACTGTGTTATCACATAATGGAAGGATTAAAAGAGCTCTTTGGGGTAATCGTGGTTGCTAATAACATTCATGAGGATACTGCTTTATGATTTAATAACCTCCCAAGGTCCCAATTTTAAATACTATCACATTGGGGATTAGATTCCAAAGCATGAATTTTGAGGGGACAAAAGCATTCAGTCTATATAATACATTGCCATTATTAGAGCATAGAGCATAGGGATAATAATGGAATTCAAAATTTAATATCTGTAAAGTGCTTAAATCAGTACCTGGCACAAGAAAAACAGTGTGCAAGTATATATGAAATAAATTGCTAAATTTCCAGCACATGAAACAGTACTTGTCAGCAAACATTCATTGAACGAATCCTCAAGATAAAATACCTGAAAAATGAAAATCCCATTCTTGAGTGAGGGGCTCTGCCAGTGAATGTTTTGTTTGCTATTCTCAGGTGAGTCTACTATCACATTTCAAAGAGACATCTGCTTGGAGTTGCTTTGTGAGCAGTGGGGGTCTTTGTGCAGATGCATTTATATTGCTGCTAGCAGGAGACACAAGTCACAGAAAGGGGGAGGCATTGGTAAAGGCTCCTGCTCACCAGGGCTGTGGCATAAATAAGAAAGATGTCTGGATATATTTGGACTTTAGCTCTGGTTTCTGACACAGAGCCCTTAAATTCCTTGGAATTTCCTCAGTGATAACAGGAGTAGATTGTATTTTGTTCTAGTTGAGGGGATTTTGTGGACCCTTAGCTAGCACCAGGATGGGGAGTGATCACCAGAAAGACCAAGGCATGATTAGAGGGTTGGGATATTCAACACAACCCCAGGATCTCCAGGGAAGAAAGCAGATGGAGAATGAGTGGCCAATAGTTCAATCTATCATGCCTATATAATGGAAATGCAATCAAAATTCCTAAAGGGTGAGGTCCCGCGAGTTGCCAAGTAGGTGAATATGTTGAGATGTGGAGAGAGTGGCACACCCAAGGGGGTGTGGAAGCTCATGTCTGTGCCCCACACCTTGCCCGATGCATTGCTTCCTTTGACTGTTCCTGAGTTGTATCCTCCATAGCAAACCGAGAGTAACAACTGTTCTTGTTGGGGTTCAGGTGATGGGGTTTGGTGCGTAGGATTCTTGGGTCCCTTTGAGAAAGAATTCAGCAGACATTCCCATTCATCAGCACACAACAAGTTTATTGAGGAAAGAATAAGGAAAGCGAGACATCTGTGTAGACACAGATGGGCGGCTTGAAAGACAAGAGCTGCTTTTTGCTAGGGCAAGGGGTGTTTTTTATAATTGTTCTTTGAATGAATTATTGTGAAATTATTGCCTTGAGGTCAGATTGGGTTGGTCTTCTAAGATCAATAATCCTTTCTTCCCCCACCCCTGACTGATAATCTTTTCTACCCCACCTCAGATTCCTGGGAACTTCCATAGCTGGGTTTAATCTAAGTGCATCAATCATCCCTACCTTCACCTCTTGTATTTGTCCTTATGAGACCTTCCATCTTAAATTTTTTCTGCTCTAACTCTCCATCATTCTCTGTGAGTTTTAGAGAATTATTTTTCTTAAGGACTATAGGAACCCTGACTTCTAGCCACTTGGTCAGAAGCCTGGGTGGTCCAGGACTTGTGATTTGTGTCTAAAGTTGGAGGCAATCTTGTGCCCCTGAGCCCTTACCTTGTGGATTCCTTACTAATTCCATGTAATTAAAGTCAGAAATTAATTGAATTGTATAAAACCAGTTGGTGGCTAGAGAGTTGGGGAATTGTTTGATTTTGGGGAAAAAACACACACCCACATACTGGTGTCAGAAGTGTTTTGTGGATGGAAACTGTGTAGAGCCTGGACTGTATGACCTCAACTTTCAGTATAGTGTGTCTGCACAAACCCAAAGTATTTTACATCTTATGAATCATATTTTAAACTGCTTTGAGATGTGTATAGTGGCAGGAAGGGGCGACACAAGAGCAAGGTTTGGGATGGTTCTGGGCAGACGGGTCAGGGAAAGGGAGTCTTGGAGCCCTCGGTGGCTTTTCATGCTTTTTATTGTCAGAGGTGGCCAGGTACATGGCAGGCAGGGGTGCCGGGGGAGCATCTCACCCTCTGTGCTGCTTTCTACTGCTGCTTGCGTTGGTGCTCTTGCTGCTGCTCATTGGTGCTGTTGGTCCTGGAGTCCTCATGACGCTGCCCACTCAAGCCTGTGTCCAACTCAGGTGCGCCCACCTGCGCATGCCCACCCTGGAATGCTCGCAGCACCGCAGGCGTCCATCATCATAGTTGTGGGAGGGTGGAAAGACCTGATTTCTCTAACCCTACAGTGTGGCAGAAATATTTCCCTTATTTTGAAAACAGAGAAATTAGATATAGAAATCTATAAATAGCTTTCAAAATAATACTCTGAAACTTTACTCAGTATTTCTGTAAGACCATAAAAATTGAATAAAGTTAAACAAAGGCAGGTGCCATTTAAAATTACATAATCAAATGTTCTTAATATAGACTTGTTGTGTTTTGGAACTTTTTTATTTTCATCCCTTAAGTTTAAAGCTTCTTCTTTTACACTCTGATAAATCTCATTAATGGAGAAAGGCTAATGCTGACATAGGAGGTGGACATGCTGGGAGAATGAGTAAGAAGACTCTAAAAGATGTAGTGTTCCTCCTATACAATTGTCGTATTGCCATGAGACAGAATGGGGTGTAAACCAGAGGTGCGGGGGTGAAAGAATTCACCAGAGACAGAGATGGATTTATTGAAATGCACTGCTAAGGGAAGCAGCACACAGGGCAGGAGAGATGTGCTGCCCTGAGAGAAGATCCGAGATGATTTATATTCATGGATTTGGTTAGGGTGGTTAATCTCAGGTGATCTGAATTTGCATAAGGGGTCATCAGATTAGAGGATCATTAGCTTAATGGCCCAAGTTCTCCAGGGCAGTCCCATTCATTCCCTTTAACCATTTAAGCTTCCCAACCCTGCCTGCCAGGTGAAGAATGGTGGGTTAGTTATTAAATTAAGCAATGATACCATGACAGTAATTTCTAGTTCAAATGCTCATTTTCCAGTCTGTTCTTCCAGTTAATATCTCCTCTCTGCCTTTCTTTTGCTTTAAGTTACCTTAATGACTAAGTCAGCATTTCTGTTACTCAATCAATGTTTTTTTCCTAGACAACAATAATGATAGCATGTTGAGTGTGATGGCATAACACAAAGTGAAAGCTTTTGAATATGTATTTGTTACAATAATCCTAGGAAGTTGGAATAATTTTAACTCTAATTTTTGTGATGAGGAACCCTGGGCTTTGGGTGGGCAGTTGTGTAAGTCACAGAGCTAGTCCCCTTAAGAACTACATGGGTAGGCATCACGTGGCCTGATATCTCACATGGTTGGGAGAAGACTTGTCTCTTGACACTGGTAAGCTTGGCAGATGTTCCTCAGGAAGCTCTTGGTGATGCAGGAATCCTGGTTTTACATTTAACAAAGGGCAAAAAGCAATGACAACTAGACTTCCTGTTTTAGCAGGAACTGAATGTTTTCATGCCTCTGAACGAGTCATGACTCTGAACCGCCAGGCCAGTTATCAGTTGTGGTTTTATGTCAAGGAAATGAAGTTGACTTCAGTAATCTGTCTGAAGTAAATGAACTCCCAACCTGGCGCCTCTGTAAAGCTTCTATTAGGTCATAAAGTAAAACAATAGAAAATCCACATGGCTCCCTTCCCCCTCCAGGCACACCCTGCTCTGTCACAGTTTATTATACGCCAGTGACTGGGGAGTTTCCTGTGATACCCAAGCTCTCCTTTCTCTTTTCTCTGTTAACAGCAGTGTTCCTATCTTACTTTTCCTACTACTTTAACCTGCTGAGATTGCATCTTGCTCAAATGACATAATATTTTCCCAAGTAGATGACATCTAATTAAATTCTTTCAAAGGACACCATTTTCCAAAAGGGATGCTTCATTTTTTGTAAGTCATTATTTTTCTTATTTGCAATGTGCTCTTGCTTGCTTGTTCAGTGTCTCACTTCAGGGTATCCTGATGCAAACTTAAAAACATTCTAGAAAGAAATAAGATGCAAGGTTCCATAGTATTTAGAGTAATGTATGTGTCCCATCTTCTAGGCTCACAGCCAGACTGCAGCAGGAGAAATTTACTTGATATTCTATAAAAGTTTGTACCACAATGAATGCTTTGGAAAGAAATCTAAGTTGCACTTGTATGAAGAAATCTGGGGAGAAAAATAGTCTAATGTTATTCTGCAACCCCAAAATATTTATAAAAAAATATTAGGAGACAAAAAGTTTGAAGACTCTAAGGAGTATTTGTTGTAGCCTTTAAGAGTAATAGACACTAAAAAGAAGGTCAAATAACTTATCAAGAGACACTGGCATTTCTGAAGTGTGTTTATACTAGAAGGCCAAATATACTTCCATGAGTCTTTAAAGTAATAGCAGTTCACACAAAATGATAAACCCATCATTAGATGGAGATGGATTCCTACTTGGCTCTGACTTGCAAACTCTATGAAATTCAATGGTTTTCTCTTTTTGCCACTGTAGTACCAGGAAGGGGGCACAGAGCAAGTTCTGGATGATTCTAGCAGACGGGGTAAAGGAAGGAGTCCTGGAGCCCTCACTGGCTTTTTCGGTTTTATTTACAGAGGTGGCCAGGTACATGGCAGGCATGGGTGCTAGGGGGCTGGGAGGCTGGTAGGCCTCCCAGTGCATCTTACTTTCTCGGCTGCTTCTGCTTCTCTCTCCCATTCCGCTGCTGCTCTTCTGCTCTCTTTGTTCCGCTGCTGGTGTCCTCATGATGCTGCCCTTATATACCTGTGTCCAAACCCAGGTACACCCACCTGTGCATGCCCACTTAGGCATGCGTGCAGGTGTCCATCATTAAACCAGTGGCAGGGGGTTAGAAAAGCCTGAGAATTTTCTCTGACCTTACAGCCACATTTTTGAAATTTCTCAAAACTGTATTTCTCCTACATATAGACTCAGGAAAGCAGATATGTAGATGGCATTTCTTAAAATATCCACTACCTGGATAAAGGAAATCAGGATCTGCTAAAACTCCTTATTATGTCTGTATTCTTACCTGCCTCTTTAACAGTCACGTGATAGCCCAGGCAAGTGGATACACAAATGAAATCTAGCTACCTATAAATGGCAGACAGAAAGGAGATAATGAAACTGTTGACTTCTGTTCTACTGTCTGCTCTTGACATCTCCAAGGCACAACCTACATTTTCTCATAATGAGAATGTACTAGAATTGTGCGGTTGTGATCTTTAAACAGAGCCAGGTTCATGGCGGCCAACCGGCCTCCTGTGTGACTGACATCTTCATAGTTTCTAATGACTAATATGGTGTTTTATCTGCTTCCTTGGAGAACTCTGAAAAATTTCAATATATTTTCAATCATCCAAAGGAAGTTTGCATTGAAATTCTCTCACTGTGGACTGCTCAAATTTTTTGAGGCATTATCTTCAGTTTCTTTAGTTAACTTTGACATTACTTGCTTCCCACTGGATCTGAGATCTAGTTCTGTCCTTTACTGACATTTGATTGTACCCATGGTGCTGGGTTCAGCATGCCTTGGGTCCCTATCTGAATACAAAGCCATTTGATTTTTTTTTTAAATTAACTAAGGTTTGCTGCTCTGTGATAATCACAGGTGCCCCTGACAACATTTACTAAGTCATTAACTTGGAGGACAACTCAATCAGCTAAATATTAACAGTAAAAAAGATTGGGTCATTGTACTGTTGAGTGTCCTTGCAGACTGATTCAAAAGAGAGTGTGTGGAGGTTTCCCCACACCAAGTAATTCTTGGATGCCCTCCATTTCAGACACCAGTCTCAAGTGCCAAGTAAGTCACACAGTTACCTGGGCTTCCTATGGAAGCTACAACCCCCTTCATCAGACCAGGCGTCCATCATTAGCCCAGATTATCACCTTTCCTTCTGACCTTTTAGTTGTAAATAGAAGTTTCCAGGACATCCACTCAGGTTGGATTAATTTTCTAGAGTGACTCAGAAATTTTGGGAAACTTGTTTACTCATTAGATCACCAATTTACTACAAAGCATTCTAAAGAATAAGGAGCAACAGATGGAAGAGATGCATAGGCCAAAGTATGGGGAAAAGGCAGAGCTTCTATGCCCTCTCCAGATGTGCTATTCTAAGTAATATTTGTTTCAACCTTTAAAATTCTTTTCATTTAAAATGGGTTAATTAACTTTCATCTTTATCAATGTTGAAGAAGTCAAATTTTCACACACTCTCTTTAGAATCAGTCTGTTCCATCAACCTTGAAACTGGGGATTGAACTATCTTCTTGGGTTTTTATTGAGGCTTCATTATAAAGACATAAATGATTAACTCAAAGGCCATTGGCAATTAATTTCAATCTTCAGTCCCTCCTCACCTCCATGGAGGTCAGTTACCTCAAAAAGTGACCTTTATTGACATAACAAGAGACGCCTTTATTACAATCAGCACTTAAACAATTCCAAGGTTTTTGGTGGAGCCATGAGACAGGAACTGTGGATAAAGATCCAGTAGGTATGAGAAATACATTTTGGTTATCTTAATGACCTAATACATATATTTCCTATAAATTACAATGTCAAAATGATTTACTTCAAGGACAAAATTTCACATCCTTAACTAATAATTGTCTATATTGACCAGAAGGAAATTGATGAATGTGTCATTTTCCATTTTATCCTCATTATGGAGGAAAGAAAACTCCTTATTAGGCAGTCTTGACTATCAGGGTCACTCTGTGTTTTTTAAAAGATGAAAAAGAATGCTCTTAATGTATAGAGAAACATGTAAACCTAGGCAGGTCTAACTGATTCCACATAAAAATTTGTCATGTGGTTGTGCTGTTTCTCTGGAGGATGGAATGTTAATTTGCTGCAATGACTGGCTTGGGTGGTGGGGCATTTCACACATGCTGATAACCTTAGGTTGTGTTAGCAAAGGGCTGAACTTATGGAGGTTAGGGTCTGGGAACTAAGGAGCAGTAGCTGTAGACTAATGGCCAGGTTTGAGCAGTCATCTTCAGAACAATTCCCTAGCTTCTATCTCCACCATTCAGTCATTTCATTGCCTAATGGGAGATCTTTCCATGGTCGATTGGATGATACGGTCTCTCTGCTTTCAAGTGCCTCTTCTGCTTTCTTCTATGAAGATCATTCAGGGCTTTAACTCTCTGGCTTTGGCTATACTACAACCTTTTCACCTGACTTCTCTGCCCCAGTCAATTTATTTGCTGACAGTTATCCTATCCTAGTTGTACTGTGCTGTCTTCTAATGAAGACCTACCCTCCTATCAAGAGAGCAGAGAAGACATTTCTCTTGCCACTTTGGGTTCCTCTTGCATTGAGCAATCAAATTACCATCAGACTTAGTTGTAGAAAGAACAAATTTAATTACATATGTGTGGAAAATCTACATGGATATAATTAAAATTAAATGGGAAAAACCAGAGCTAAGGAATGGGATAGGGACTTGGGGGCTTCAAGGACAGACTCACATGATAAAAATTCTGATGTTCTATAATTGCACATTGGCCTTGCCATATAGATAAACTTCTCTGAAAGAAAGCTATTTCAGGAAATAATCTGAAAACTGGGTAATACCACCAATTTTAATAATTATAGGTAGTTAAGGGAGTGGTAAAAGTTTCTCCTGAAACTCCAGGATCTCATCTGACTATAGCCTGAAATTATACACATGCTAAATTGGCATGACTTGGGAAGACTTGTTCTGGATATCTTAGGGAGACCTATTCTTTAAGACCAGGTTCAATATCACTTGCTCTATGAAAGCTCTCTTGACCCCTTTCTTACAGAATGAAGTCTTCTATCTCCCTGACTTCAGTGTACCAAATTACATATTCATATCCTGTTCTAGTAACCCTTGAGCTATCATAGTTGCTTAGATGGTGTCGCCTCTACTATACTGCAAGCTGACTGAAAGCAAGGACCTGTCTCTTTTGTTTGTTTTTGCAGGTCTTGGATCAAAAATACTGTGTTGCACAAGTTAGACATTTAATAAATGTTTTTTAAACTGAGTGGGAAAGTTCTCAACAGTGTCTCAGGAGACTCTGATTATGAAAATAGTGTTTCAGAATATGGAAATTATGAGGAGAAAACCCTGTCTCCAGATTATAGGAGATAACTTTATAGTTAATTTTATAATTAATCATATGGTTTCCATAGTTTTTTTTGTTTGTTCACATTTATTGTCTGGGCTCATTTCCACTGCATTATTGAAATGCATACATTAATATCTAAAATCACAGGTCTCATTTTTTCTTTTGCTAGGGAAAGTTGCATGACTTGAGTTAATATTTTTTTTTTTCCTTTGGGCATTATTAAAACAATTCACACCATTTAAAAATTGCAGTTCTCAATTTACTCCATGATATCAAAGTTTAATCAATACAACTCCTTAAGAGCCATACAGAGGTACGATTTAAAGAAATCATTCTTGAGTTGCACAGAACCATTGCTCAGTGATGCCACTGGCTCAAATTCCCCACAGCTTCTCACACTTGCTTCCTAGTTCTGGCCTGTGCATACTTGGTGTTGTTAAAATGATAGTCCAAGGGGAAAGAAAAAGGTGGTGGGTGGGGGCAGGTTGAGGGAAAAGGGAAAAAAAACCCAAAAAAACAACATGGCCCAAGACAGGTGGATAGGACACAGGGAAAGGATATTTGGAACTCACAATCTCTTACTTCAGTCTTATACATAAATTAACTGAGGCACGCACCCCAAATTCCCTGAGAAATAGTTATAGTTGTTTCCAGCTTGGGAAAAGGAAGATGGAATAATAGGTATTCATTTGGAACATCAGTGGAATTCTTATACCAATATGAATGATAGAGGCAAGAGCTGAATTGAAGCACCGGGGATTACTCCATACTGATTTAAATGGCAGCTAAATTCCCACTTGTCTGATCTACAGAAACTCAAAATTTGGGTTCTGGGGCCTTAGGTGGAAACCAAACTACCACCCAGTTGCACAATAAGGCATTTTAGAATCTAAATATATTTTTTTCTTTTTAATTTCTTTTTTAAAGAAAAAAAAATCCATAATACTCCCTGCACCATTGCTCCCTCCTCACCTCATTTCTATTCTGTCATTAACCTGTAGATTTGGACACTGCAAATAGACTTTCTTTCATGATAAGTAAAATGTTTTGAAAACTAATGGTGGAAAGGAAACAAAATATGTTTAAATACGAGGGCAAAGCATTTAAGAAATTAAAACAAAATGGTCATTTATTATTTTTAATATGTAGTCAAAGAAGACAGCAGTATTACACAAATTGCTCCCTTCCCCCCCTTCTAAAGTCCCCAAATTGTTGACTCCAACTGAAATTGAGAAAATATGATTTAATTCTGAAATAAAATAATCAAGAGAGAGAACACAGGTAACATTTGGTCACCACCAGCTTCCAGATCTTTAAAGATGAGTTGTGTCCCTAGCTGATACACTGGCTTTCTTAGAAAATATATGCTAGGAAAAAAAAAAGAAAAGATTTCCCACATATTATAAGCAGAACCAAAAAATTACAGAAAAACTTGGTTTAAAAAAGATGTGAAGTAAACTGTAATGAATTATTGCAATCATGATGATCCCAGGTAAAAGATAGATGGTAAATTAATGAGCTGTAAGGAAATACATTCAAATGCAGATATTTAATCTTACTGTGAAAATAATCAAGTAACTTACAGAAGTTTGTAGCATCTGAATTACTAAATTTCAACCAAGGATTTCAATGGAGATCTCACCTCTTTTGTGATCAGACATCATTAGTGCAAATTCAGCTACAATCCTTTTTTCATTTGCAGGTTCAGGTATGTCAAGCATGAGGTCACATGGAGTATGTATGTGTTATTTTGTCAGGAATGAATGCAGCCTTGGTATGTCTCACTGACATGGCAAAGGAAATAGGAATGATGCCCTGAGGACTGGAATAAATTCAAAATGCTGTTTTCCAAGCCTTGTATTTGATGAAGTTTTGGAAGACCTCTGCAAAATTAACCTTCACCTGAAAGATATGTCCTTGATTTGATGTGCAGGGTTTTGGAAAACAGTGGGAAGCAAATCTCAACATGCTGTACTTACCCACACAGTCTTTCCTTTTGTCTGGGGTAGACTGAGCTTAAAGGGTCAGATTTTCCCCAGTGTTCTCATAACAGCACCACAGTGAGCTTTGTGATTTTGACAAAGGCCACAATTATACCCACTTTGAAATGCATTTACAAATATTCTGCCTGCTGGTGCAACTGGCATAAAACACAGACAGCCCCTCGGGTGCCCAAGTTCTCCTTTCACACTTCACCATTTCAAATGACTATAGCAGAATTACCAGAAACAGTAGTAAATTCCTGGCACTGGAGGTTCCCATGATCCCAGCTGGCATGCAAAACGAACTGTCTCTTTTTTCCTCTGAAAATAATGTACTTCCCAGGCACTGTCCAAATTCCACAAATGAAGCAAATGAGAGATTTGTTTTGACCAACAAATGAAAAGACTCTCCCCTTCTCAGTTAGGGCCCTGAGATTCGGTTATAATATATGCAAAATGTCTGTGCCAAAAGAGATTCAATTCATTTTCCTAAAATGATATTTAACACTTCTTAAATAGTAAGCTCTGCTTTTTCTTAATGGTATTTTCAGAGAAGCCTGGTGAAGGACACTTAATTTGGCTTTTTATTTTCCATCCATAAGTATGACAATCTGAGTAAGTTTTGGTTCAAACTACGTTTGAAATGGTAGCTTAGAACTGAACAGTGTCTAGACAATAGTGCTTTGAGTTCGCGTCCTGAGATGGACAGACTTCGCAGAGATCCGCTCTGTGTCTGTAGGTGAAAGTGCCCTTTCTTACCCTTTCAGCAGGAAAATTGTTTTTATTTTATATAGTGCCTGTGTGTGGTTGACTGTCTCGTGGTCACTGGCATAATGGAAAAAAAGAACAAAGTTATGCCTTGTAAATCAGAGGGAGATTAATAGAAAGTCTCTTTTTGGGTCATTAACTGGTCATAAGTAACTCAATTCCCTAGTGATTTTAAAATTAGTGCCATGAAAGAAGTACAAGGGAAGACAGCAGCATTTTAGATTAATTGGGAATATCCCTGATTTTTACCTCCAGAACGTCATGTTTCTTAGTGTAACTTTCAGGATCTGTGACCTAAATGTGGGCTCATTCTGACTTTTTATTTGCACATAGCTCTGGGGAAGTTGAAAACTCTGCTTGACAGTGTATTTGGTCTTTATTTTTTCCATGAATCATCCCCATTTACCCATAAGAATGTTATACTACTCTCCACTTAGCAAACTTCTAAAATTAATTTCATGTTAGGTATCTATTCAATAGGCACAAATGGTTTATAGTTTCCAGATAAGTAGGTGGTATTTTACTCACAAATATATATGGTAACACTAGGGAAAAGACTGTTTCTAAAATCTGACACTACAGTGGGAATGAAAGAAGTCACTGAGACTTTTAAGTGAATCAAGATGAATATATTACTGTCTGCCAAATAAATTTTTTTTTAACTTTATTACATTAGGAAAGGATTTTTTTTTGTAATTTTCAAACATTAATAACCTTGGAAATTAGAAAAAGATGAGTAGCAACCTATGATTTGCATCCTCCTCACCCCCTGCCTTTTTATTCTGGATTTAACAGAATCTTTCAGTGTCGAGAGTAATTTGGAAAATCACTTCTAGTAACAAGTATTGAGTATTTTATTCCTTTTAACATAGCTTCGTCCTTTATAAAAAGGTATTGTTGAGAAATCGATGATATTGTTACTACATCTGTTATAACGACTGATTAAAAATTACTTGGATCATTATTATCCTCTGAAAACATGTCCTGAAATCTCTGTGCACTGGGTGGTTTAAAAATTACGTCAGGCAATAAATAGGCAGATGTGTTAAAATTTAAGTTGAAATTAGAAGATTAGCTTACAATGTAAAGTAACACTTATTGTCTGAATTGACAGTGGGAGAGCAGTAGAAAATCATATATACACTTGGACAGTCACATAGGCTAGAGTTTTCTGACTCCATAATTGTTTTAAGAGCATTCACTTCATTCAGGTGTGCTTGTCAGTATTTTACAGCCTGAGATTTCACAATCAAGGCTGATGGTTGTGTATTCATAGTAGCAACATGTAGTAAATAATTATGAATGCTTTCAGTGTCTGAGATGTCTTTTAGCAAGGAATAAAGGAAGGTCTGATATTCCAGTTGGAGTTTTGTTGTTACTTCTAGCATTATTTGCAAGGGGTTGTCTTTGCATAACTTCACCAAGTTTTGCAGTACACAGATACAAACTGATAGGATTCAGTTATCCCCAGGACCTCACTGATCTGAGATGAAAATTGACCTAAGGACATCAAATAAATTGGAACTTTGGTTTGATAAATTGAAACATTTCATCATTGACATTTCCAATTTTCAATTACTTTGGATAGTCAAATGTTTTTTGTAAAGAACAATAAAAAATCATTATCAGAATTAGAAAGTTAATCCAGATGTACTTAAAATTTGATATACTGAAATTCAACTTCTATGCATATTTTGAAAGAAAAGATGAACAAACAGTATTTTTAGATGTACGAAATGACCAAAAGAAAACTCCTCAAAGTAAAATATCCGAGATACTGAAGTTGTATGACATGAAGTCTCCAGACTGAAGCAACAATCCCCACAGCAGCTATCACAGCAGTAAAACGCAATTGTCAAACAGCTTTACCTAAAGCTCCAAAATGTCAATTCACAAATTTTCAGAGATAATCTTTGAATCTTCTCCAATGAATTTGTAACACTGAGAGATGGAGAAATAGATAAAGATGAGGTTGGGTATGTAGTTGGACTAGCATATTGTCCACTTTAATTCAAAGAATTTATGATTCTGAGTCTCATAAAGACTTTTATGATAGAGATTAAGGGAGCAGAGGAATAGAAATGTTTTTCTTTTTGTGAATATATTTTACTCCCTAGATAATCCAGTCATTTTCCCGATTTCACCCAAGGTCACAATTGGATATGTGACAGTACGTGGCCTACTGGCAAGAGACAGGCTTGAACTCTGCACATACTGTCCAATGCATGGGCCACTCCCAGATCCCTCACTTCCAACAAAGACTCATGATGCTCAAAATGCCAAGAGTGCCAGGGATAAGGAAACCCAAGATACTCTGATAAAAGACAAACAACCACATACAGCTAAAGTACAAATGCTTCCTTGATACTCTGGTGTTTTGAAATACCTTAAACGTATGGTGTTCATAGTTCCAAAAACCACAACAGAAATATTGGTGCAAGCAAGTGAACTATTAACTGTGGTAAGAAATAATTCAAGTGACTTGGAAAGTTGTTCTGGGTCAGGGACAATTAAGGATGAGTAACTTGTGTTTTTCATAAATGAAATTAACAGGATGTATGAAATAGAGCAAATGGCATAGATGTGCAATGATGGATCGTATTTCAGAGTCTTCAGGCAAATGCGTAATAGTTCCCCATATAGAACAGAAAATTGGAATTGTAAGTTGGATAGAGTAATATTGATCCCACCTACTTGGCAAAGCATTTTGAAAATTTCACTGTATTACAATTATCAGTTGACATGCCTGATCTTTCACTATTTATCACTATATACTATAAGATCTAGCGACGGAACATGGTTCCAGTAGGTGCTCAGTAAATATTTAAGTGAATTGAGTAGTTGAATGAATGAACGAATAAAGGAATGAATCAAAGTGCTTTACAAATACATAATGTAATATGTGTATATAATAGGTAATGCTATAGACTTTATATTATTTGCTAAGAAAGTCTTGGGAAAATGTTCAAATTGTTTTAAAAAGCAAATAAAAACTGATTATATATGTAGTGAAGAAACATGATTTGAAGATAAATGTTTTCAGGTGCATTTGGGAAGAAATGAAGGCAGAATAATTTTAAATGGCAAAAGAGAGCACTGCTTAGATGGATCACATGTATGGTAGAAGAAGAGAGACAGAAAACAAAATAGACTTTTTAGTAGCTAGAGATTGAAATCACTGATTGTATAAAAGTGGCACCATTGTTAATACAGCAAAATGATAGCGTTCGATTGGTCCAGTGTTCATTAGTAGAAGACAGAACAGACAGTACTGTAGAAAAAGTCAGACTTCAGATGGTCTGTGCCTTCTGAACTGCTGGGTCATCCATCCATCCATCCATACATACAAAGGGGTGCAGGCAATTGAAACAAATTACCAGTAAGAATTTTAAGTTCAATACCTTGTTCTAGCTCTGGGAAAAATCACAGTATCTTTTTTGGGGGGGTCCTCAATTTTCTATTTTTAAAGATTTATTTATTGCATAGAAGAACTGGCATAGGCCAGTGGTGTCGGGGGTGAGAGGATTCACCAGAAGGAGAATAGGCAGATCTACTGAAATACACTGCTGAGGGGAACAGCATTGAGACAGGAAAGGTCTGCTGTGCCATGTGGGTCAGCTCCCTGGCAGGGGATTGAAATCAGGCCGTGGTGGTGATAGCACCAAGATGTAACCCCTAGACCATCAGGGAGGCCCTGAAGCCTCACATTTCTAATCTGTATGATGAAAAGTTTGTATTAGATGCTTCCCATGAGTCTGGCATATGGATGCAGATGCCAAGGATGGGGGTACAGTGAACAGGAGGAGAAAAAGCAAGCAGTCTTTAGGAATTAGTAAGGCATACTTAGTAAAATGTCTGAAAACTGCCCAAGGACATACAAAGCAAAATAACATTTCATAGGAGGAAGAAACCATACCTGATAGGTTCTTTTTACCCTAAGCTAACCTAATTTAAATATTAATTTTTTATCATGGAATGGAAGTATCTTGAACCAAGCATGCGTTCTAGCAAAACTTTCTCTCAAATGAGCAACAGATTCTAGAGGCATTACCAATTTTATACTCCTTCAAAATGAAGGAATAGCATAAGAACTATTTTTTTTTGCCAATAACCAATAAATCATACCAATCTGAGAATACACATTATCTGCATATGATGACAATTATTTAAAATTTTGTTCCTCTCATAGAATCTGTACTTGCAAATTTTTATATATAAAATTAAGTTCCATGTATTTTTATAATTTTATTTGGCATTTATGTCATATCTGTATTATGAGGACAAATAGATATTGAAGATCACCTGAGTATATTCTTCTGAAGAAAATCCTGCTGGTCAGCTCTTGGTTTTGCCTTTGCTGTAAAGAGAAGCTGAGAAATAAGAACGTAGAGAGGACAAACGACTACATAATAGAGAACTGAGTCAGTTTGAAGGATGCACACAAGAGACATGTCTATGAGAGAGCAGAGAGAATTGGGGCAGATGTCAGGTATGGAAAATATTATCATAGAAAAAAAAGAAAATTTAAGCAATTCTGCTGTGCATTTTAAAAGTACTCTCTTTGGTGTTTTCTCAAGAAATTAGAATTGATGGAATTTTCTACCTCTGAATGCATTTTGTGCTGGTACTGGAACATTAAATGTGCTTTATGTATGTTAAATTGACATCAATTTTAAAAGTCTGTACATCTGTACATTTAGTCAATATGTACAATAATAATCTTGCAAAGGAGACAGGACTAAATACATTTATTTTCAAAATTGCAAACTTGGACTCATGGAAGTTAAAGTACTTTTCCCCCATAACATAGTCAGAAACTTGAAGTGGGGTCAGCTAATATGCTTTTCAATACTCTGTGCTACCTCTCGGCTCTCTCTGCCCCTCCCAGGTACCATCTACCTGGGAGTCTTTATTCTCTATCTCTTTTCTTTCCTAAATAAACTTTTCAAGACAAAAAACAAACAACCCCCCCCCCAAAAAACAATAATACCCAAGAATGACCAAATCTTTTTTCCCTTCTTCCTCCTTTTTATTCAAAGAGAGGGAATTAAAAAGAAAGACTTCTAACGTTCTGTGTGATAGAATTGTTTTTGACGATGGAAATGTTCTGTATTGTCCAATATGCTAGCTTCAAACATAACTGCCTAGTATGACTGAAGATAAACATTTTTATTTCATTTAATTAACACTATGTGGCAAGTGGATATAATGTTGGACAACACAGACCTAGAAGCTATATTTGAGAGCGATTAGCAAATACCCTAGGTATCTCAAACTAAAATTATAATTGGAGGTAAATTAAACATTATAATTTAGCTTTAGATTTCAATTTGTTAGTATAACTTGAATTCTGGAGCCCTCACAAATAAACCAGTTTATCTTTACTGTCTGGTGAGCTTAAGATATTTTCTTGTCTTTTAGTATCTCTAATGAATCATTGACTATTATAAAAAAATCAGATGAATTAACTAAGTACCTCTGTAGCACCAATTATTTGATTTCTCCATAAGTGTGCAATATTTTAATTTTTAAAATTGTTATTGTTATCCCTTATCCATGATATTCACAGCACATTAAATTATAGATATGTCCTTTCTGATTTGTAAAGTTAATTTTGAATTTTCAGAAATTTAGTGTGTCTAGTCTTCCTTTGCAATAAATGGGCACCAAGAACAAATCATAAGTATAAACTAGAATAAAAGTTTAATTAAAATAAGGATTCAGTCATATATTCCTCTTAACACTAGATAATTGCTATAGAATAGGAACGAGACCATCACCTTGAATTCCTGTTTTATTAGGAACTTTTTCCTCATGTCAGTAGCCTTTTTCCTTCCAAAAAGTTTTCCCTATCACTTAGTGCTTTACTTCCCTGGACAATTCATGTTTGTTTGTGTTAATAGCGTTGCCAATTCTTCTCAATCAAAAATGAAAGATGAGCTCTGAAGGGTATAAAGATAACATGACTACTTCAAAGAATTGTGTAAGGAGTTGGAGATATATATATATATACACATACACAGACACACACATGTGCACGCGCACCACACACACACACAGAGGTTTATACATCTGTCAATCAACTTCTATTGGAAGTCATAGCTACCATGAAAGCTAGTGAAAGTAGCATCATCTTATCCTAAAAGGAATCGTCTATATGTTCCTTATGCTTTCATAGAATACCAGTTGCACCAGTTACATTGGCAAGTCATTTGGTTATTGGTATCTGCATAAATGTATTCCACAAGAAAGAAGGTGGAATAGTTCATGTAAACTGAACATAGCTGCAGCAGAGAGATTGTCATCACATCCTTCAGTTGCTTTGCTTGTCAATTTGTTTGCAATTATTAACTATGTAGGATCAGAAAAATTACCATCCTCATCAGGTACTTAAAAATATAAAGCAAAATATAAGTGATGGAAAATGACACTAGTTTGGACAATTGTGAAAATATGTCTTTTAATGTAGACACTGTGTACAGATGTTAACCTGTTAGTAAAATGCTGCTTAGGAGACATTTCTGCTTCCTGATACCTGAATCTGCAAATGTTGGATACTACACCCTACAAGAACCAACTGCTTTTTTGGCATGGGATTTAAGTAACATAGGTAGATGTTAATGGAATTGTACACACAGTACCTGAATTTAACCTTTAGGAGCTCGGTATATATCTATATATGTGCCATGTTCCTCCTCGAGGGATGCTTCTCCTTTTATGGGGAAATTTCAAAATCTGGATTGTGATTACAGAGCAAATAACAGGTCCATCTAAGGAGCTTTTTGCATCTGGATTACTTAGCTAGGGAAGGAAGGGGTTGATACGAATGAAAGAGTGGCTCAAATAGACAGGAAAATCATTAGTCCTGCAACTAATTGAACCGATTTTTCTAAGTGACATAAAAATATTCTAATATTAAGGATTATTTTACAACTCTATGGAAATATGCTGTAATGCATCTGCATTTGTTTTGTCTTGATGACAAAATGCACTCAGAATCACAAGAGCCTGCCTTGTGTTAGTTATAAACAAAAATATATTTATATATATATTTATGTAACTACTATGTGCTTTAAAGAAAATTACTGTATGATTCAGCAGGGTTCTTTCATTCTTTTTATCGCCAGGGATATACTGACTTGAATGGCTTCTTAGGAATCGACAATGAAAAAATAGGCCTTGAGTACTGAAACAGCAAAAAGTTAAAAAACAAAACCAAAACACCTGTTTAGAATCCCTTATTCCTTTTTCTTCTAAAACAATTTAGGAACTCTTCACATTGTTTCTTTGTGTTTCCTCAGCCAAGAGCAACTGTGGCTTCATTGGACTTCACAGTTGGGAAAATGGAGGCAATTCTTAAAAAAAAAATCAGATGTTTTAATCCAAGGTGGGAGAACTGAAAACCACGTTTGCCATTCCCGCTTTCCTCATCTTTAGCTAAAAGTTTGGAAATTTATTCACAGCTCATCGACAGGGCATTCCTTAACATTCATTAACAGGGAAGAGCAAGGCATAGTTCAAGCCTCCAGTACAGATAAAAGATCCATCCATAAGGTAAATTACTTGTTTGAACCAGTGGAATTAGACCAGAGTGGAATTAGACCAGAAAAACAAAATCCTTCTGCCATAAATCTGGTGAAAAGATACAAAATTTCTAATTTTGAGTTTGTGTTTTTGTTCCCACATGAGCTATTTCTCTTAGCAATCTGATACATACATTCATCTCATCATTTCTCTTTTAAGTAGAAGGGTTCAGGCTTTGGAACACAGTTATCTTTATGATATCAGACAAGAGATTGAACAAAGGTGTAGATCCCTCTTGAACTAAAGCTTCAGGATTTTTTTTCTCGATTCCTTTGCAACCCTGCACCTAAGCCAATAGCATTATAATTTTGTCATAGTTCTGATAAGTCCCCAGGAGATGTTCTGAATATAGATGTCATTCCACTAGAGGATTCTATTATGTTCAGTGGTAAATGGTATCTTGTATAAATTTTAGTTTTTCTTTTACCCTTTCTGTGCTGGGCTCAGGAAATCTAGTCTCCTTCAGGCTAGAACAGCTTAGGGCTCCTGTGAGTGTGTGTATATGTGTGTGTGTATGTGTGTGTGTGTTTGTTTGCTTGTTGTCTTAAAGGTATAGGCAAAATTTAGTCTTAACACCTGTAAGCCAGCACTGGTGCTGTTCTGTCCTAGAAATTTTAGCACTGCTCTGATACAATAAAACCTTCTTTCTCTCCAACTGGTTCAACTTCAGCATAGGCAGGATGGCCAGAACCTCTTCGAAACTTCATTGCTGGCCATCTGCTTGGGCGTCTCTGAAACAGAAAATGCAAAAATAATGAATAACAGAATGATGATCACATCATCTGTAAAATATATTTGCTAAAGATGTAAGATTAACTTTTGAATTAAATTCAGTGACACATTAAATTATGTCATATTATCACCACAGTAAGAATTATAGACCTCAGAGACCACACTGCATCTTCATATGGCACTACCAACACCTGTCAGAGTGTCTATTTGCCATCCCTGCTCACTTGGGTCACGTGTTCATCAAAAATGAGGGTTATACGTTATATGCGTTTTTACGTCTAAAATATTTTATAAGTAAAACTGAACTGTATAAACAAGTTTTCTTAATATACAACCACTGACACTTTCTCTTCTCTAGGAGTTAATCACAGCACTTCATTTTATTTATTAATTTAATCAGAAACATAAGGCCATAAATTCTGCACAGTTCTTAGAAACGTGTTTCAAATTTGGCGCTAGACTTGCTAGCAAATACACTAAAAGAAAAATCACTTAAGAAATTATTTATTAAGCTAATATTTCCCATATGACTTTTCGTGCCTGAAAATGAACAGATGTCATGCCCTGAAAACTGAATTCCACATCAGAGGGCATGGACGATCTCAAGTCTGAGTAAATAATTGCAGATGTAGACACTAATCCTAAAATACAGGTTATTTATATTGACAAAAGGAGTAAATTCCTCCCTAGGAACCTGTCCATCAAACAAACCTTCTTGTGATTTACAAATGAAATTGCTGAAATGAATTAAGTTACAGCAACAGAAGACACTAAAATGCATTTCTCTGGCACAGTGACACTAGAAACTGTTTCTCCATTTATCAGCATGCCTGCAATTTTGGATTAAGACAATATATATTGAAAGCATTTTATTTCTAAATTTATCTAAAGAATTTTCAAGTAAAAAATGTTAAACATAAGCGTAAATAAATGGCATTTGGTAACATTTCATATTTGCCAATTACTTCATGCCATTAGTTATTTATAACTAATATATAACCAATATTTTTATGACTTATATAACTATAAGCAATACTTTCTGTAAAAATACCAATCAATGTAACTATATATATATATTCTGCCTACTATTAATGTTACATATCATTTACACAACATTTTGTGAACAAAATACTTTATACTTATTAGTTGATTAAGTTGTATGAGGTAAGTGAAATTGAATTATTCTTACTTTACCAAAGAAGAAGATAAAACAAGAGGGTTGAATAGCAAAATGTATGTTTTCATTGGAACTAAAAGTAATCATCAATGGAAATACACTTAGTATTTCTAGGGAGATGGACAGTAATTCATGGTCACTCTTGTTTGGGAAAAGGCCAACATGTTGCCAAGTTTACTATTTCTTTTTTTTTTTTTTTGACATTTTACAATGATTTTTTTAAAAGGAGTCACATATGATTAACTCCAAATTGGATACAAAGTTGTTATTAAATCTTTATACTTTTTAATGAATTATTTTACAATGTAGTCCCCATAGGATTTCCACCATCAATTAACCGGTGTACCATCACTATTCCTAACCCCATTTCTAGCTTCAGTTAATTACAACTGGGTTTCTCAAGCCCAAACTACCTTATCCTTCTCTGAGTCAATAGCACCACTAAGTCTTTGTTCCGAATCTCTACCTTTGCAAGGTTTACCTGACCTGGAGGCCCAGTTGGCAAGTCTAGCCCATGAACTAGCACGGATTTATAACACAACTCATTATGCTATTGGTGACTCTACATTAAAAAGATATGCAGATGGTGAGAACTTATAACCACACTTGTGTGTTATATATTATTAAGTTCTGCATGCATTTCATGCTTTGAACTAGAAGATGTGTATACCTGAGCTTTTTTGAGATGCAAAACTCAACAAGTATAATTTGCACAAAGTTGTAAAGCTAGCCAATGACAGATTTGAGATCCAAATGAAACCTGTCTTTCCAAGGTTAATTCCCCACTATAGTTCTTACAATTCAGTGGCTGTATATGTAATATGTCTGAAATTTATGAACATGGTTCTATTTTTGTCTTTAAAAAAATTACCAACAATTTCAGTATTCTTTCAATAAGTTAGAATTGCTAAATTAATAATTCTCTGAAAGGCTGCAGGACTATTGACAATGGTCATCACATACTTAGTAAGTTCCTCACAGAAAAGTCCTCAAAATAGACACTATAAGAATGTTAGAAAGTGAAGGTTCCTGCTAACACAATAAAAAATTAATTACATCTTTAAAAGAGAACTCTTGATTTATTACTCCTCATTATATATAAAAAAACCCCAAGATTTTAAAATCCATGGAACCCCAGTTATAAATTATTCAAGATTGATATTTTGTTGTTGCAAAACTGTAAAGTTTATACTGACTGCCATAGTTTTTGAAGGCTAAAAGAAAGGGCATTTTCCAAAATAATATCTTCAAATTTATAATGAAAATTGAACAAATGTCATTTCAGCGGAGTTTAAAAAGTTTGGTTTGATTTTACACTCCGATTTATGTCAATTCCTTGATATGCCAAAGAATAATATTTTATCAAAATTCTGCTTTCTTTCTAGAATGCTTTTACATATCACAAATCAACTATATGATCTCAAGTAAATCATTTGATCCTTCTCACCTTTATTTTCCCATCTATAAAATGAGATATAAGATTTGTTAAAATCATACGTTCCTTACACATGCTTGCCTGAGACCAACAACTTTAACATTGGGGGAAAATAACAATTTAAAAAAACTGGATCTTTAAGTCATTGTCTTTGAGTCCCTCTGCCTTCCAGCGCCACCTTTCAGAATTCCAAAATTTAAGATACATATAGCAATACACCTACCTAAAATTGCTTTTCTCTGTTAACCTAGTTTTTCAGAAATTTCCTTATGCACGAAAACAATGGGAGTGTTTCTATGACTTAAGGAATGAGGGAATGTTTAGTTCTCATAGAAGAGTGTTGAATGCTGTTGCCACAACTGGGTAATAGGACTGCCTGTACAGGACTCTAGAAAGCTGGCATCAAGGCTAGCTCTGCCACAGTGCTCGATGCCTCACAGCCTGGCATTTCTTCCTTGAGATTCAGACATTTCCAAATCTGTATTCGTTTTCAAATGGTTAATTCAAATTGTTACTGGAACTGATGGTGGGGGGGGGGTCACAGGGTCACTTGCTAACAGAGCAGGATGTATGCTGAAAATTGAAAAATTCAAACCAGATTGTAATGTTAATTCATTACAGAGATTCAGGATGTAATGCTTTAAAATGTTACTGGGTGTAATGCGTGGGTGATCTCTAATTTAATTCCTGAGAATTATTTATGTGATTAATCACATTCAGAAGTAAATGTTCACATGGCTCTGTTGGCACTGGGGTGGGCTGTGCGGGCAGGTATTCTTTCTAATTACTTCTTCAGTGCTATTAATTGAATAGCCATCCAGATCTGTCTCAATGGTCTGTGGCAACATAATTAGCTAAAATAGCCACAAGCAAACCTGCAGGGTATCCTCACTTATCAGTGCACATGGTATTGCAGCTGAAGACCTCTCTTGTAGCTTGGAAGCAAAACAGATAGTGCTTTAGTAGGGGCAGATGAGCCCTTCAAAGAAGTTACCAGGTATAAGTGTGAAAGAAGAGGGACGAATTTTGATATTGAAGGCACAGCTAGAAAACACCTGTGGTGCATGATGGCAATTGACAAGCAGTTGTTACAATATTTCTGGGGTTTTGTGCCACTTGCTTTGGTGGTCAGTGGAAACTGGGTGGGCTTGTGACAGTCAACGGCATCGGGTCCTGTCTCTTCCCAGCTCAGGGCTTAGCAAAGGCACATGTCTACTTTGTTCCTCACTTTCTCCATCTGGAAAATGGACTGGATGTTGTGTTATAAACGTCTTTCTTTTTTGATTAAAAAAAAAGAAAAGCCTCCATCACAGACCCTCTGCTTTCATGAAGTGTTAATCTGGAAGCACGAATCGCATCACACAGAGCTGGTTTCCCTTCACACTAAGCCCCGAGGGAGACTGTAGGTCCTATACCTTCTCAGAGCAGATTTTTGTAATCTGTAGAAATAAATTGGTGTTTCTCAAGCTCGACTATGCATACAAATCACAAGAGATCTTGTTAAAATGCAGACTCTGAGCCCGTGGGTCTGTATTTCCAACAAGTCCCAGCTGAGGCTGACACTGCTGATCCCTATGACATAATTTGAATAACAAGGGTAAAGATCCTCTAACAGGCCTGCCCTGGTGGCGCAGTGGGTTAAGCAGCGCACTGTGAGGCGGACCGCGGCCACTGCAGCACGAGTCCGATCCGTGCTGCCGGCCAGGGTGGGGACCCACATGGCGCGGCAGACCTCTCCTGCCTCGCCCGCTGCTCCCCTCAGCAGTGTGTTTCTGTTGATCTGCCTGTTCTGCATCCTGCTCTGTCTGGTGGATTCTCTCACCACCCCCACACCTCTGGCCTGTACCCCAGTGCTTGTATGCATAAATAAATAAAAATATTTAAAAAAAAAAAAAAGATCCTCTAACATCTCACCAAACAGGTGCATGCTCTAAAAGTAGATGGGAAAAATACTGAACTTTGATCTTCCTGGTGTCTGCAGTGGATCTGCCTAAAAACTGATGGGATATTCCTATAGCTCAGTCAATTTTTCTGTACCTAGTTTTAAAGAAGTTTGGCTCTCCAGGAAAAGTGAGATTTATTCTTTCTCATACTGCTAAATATTGTCAAATTTGAATTGCAGATAAACAGCAAAGGTCTTTTAAAAAATTATACTTCATGGGACATACTCTTACTAAAAACACAAACTACTAACTTTAACTTGAAATTCAAATGCATCTGCACGTCCTGTGTTTTATTTGGCAACCCTATCTATAAGGAAGCACACGAATTTGGTCTCTGGCCAGTGAAATTTGAAACCTAATTAACACAAACTACTTCTGTTTGTGGCTGTGCCGCTTTGCTTCATGAAAGATATGTCAGTTTTTTCCTTAAAATATTTGATTTGTCTATCTTCTGGTAAGGCTAAGAATTCCAGCAATCACGCTTGTGTGTAGCAAAACCTGGGTGTCCCTTTAAACATTTTCTACTCATCCTGGTTTGGTGGCTTTTCTCATATGGAAGTTGTTTTATTATCTTACAGTTGTCTCTTCTCCAACCTTCAACAACTATTTGCCATTGGCAGCTGCCTTTACTGTAGAACTATCCTGTAAGCTGATTTCTGAGAATTAGTTAATATAACCATAGTTGGACATGTCCAAGATGAAAAATGTGCCAAAAGTTTTGTAGATAACAGCTATATTCTGGGAATAAAAACCATGTTATTATTCCTGTGATTTTATGAAAGTGAAAGTCTTCTTAAAAGTTAAGTGATTTTTCCAATGACTGCTAAATTAACTGTGTACTCTTTATATGAGAAGAAATACCTTTTAATCATAGTTTGGGATTCTCAGACTTCACTAAAAAGATGCACACCTAAAATTTACATAATGTTGTAATTTCACTAGAATATTTAAAAATAAACAAGTACTATTGTCTAGGCCCACCTTAGTCAACTGATTTAGAATCTCATTATTAAAATTTCCTAGGGCCAGTCACATGCACAGGAGGGTCAAGAGCCATTGCCAAAAACCTTCTCTTGATTCCAAATTTAGATTCTAAGTGTCCCACTCAGTGTCTGTGCCTGTGCTCTAGCCTGAAATATTCCTTACTTCATCATCTTTACTTTTCCAAATACATTAATCCCGTTGTTTCTTGATTTATACCTACAGATTAGAAGTCACATTTTTTTTTAGATTTATTTATTTATGCATACAAGAACTGGAGTACAGGCCAGAGTCGTGGGAGGTGAGAGGATTCACCAGATCAGAGTGGGGAGCAGAACAGGCAGACTGACTGAAACACACTGCTGAGGGGAGCAGCGGGCACAGCAGGAGAGGTCTGCTACGCCATGTGGGTCCCCTCCCCGGCTGGCGGCAGGGATCAAACTGGTGCTGCAGTGGTTGAGGTTTGCTTCACAGTGCATTGCTTAACCCACTGCGCCACCAGGGAGGCCCTAGAAGTCACTTTTCATTCTCCTGTGTTGTCTCAGAAATTTCCTGGTATTAGTTCTCTATGTCTTGTTACATTTTCGCACCCATCGTGGTTTGCATGGCTGCATGCATCCAGTTATGTGTGTATGTTCTGCTCTACATCTGTGTCTTTGGGGTCAACTATCATATCCTGCTTAGCTCTGAAGTAGCTGTAATGGCATAAAGAAGATATTGGACATGTGGAGTAGTTCCTTTTTGTAATGTCTGCCTCCTTTGTGAAACAACATTATTTTCAATCGTTATAAAAGGAAATGAATAAAATTACTGATCAGAAAGGAAATGCAGACAGTGAAAAATCTTCCTGTGAGCAACTTCATAGACATAACATGCCATTAAAAATATTAAAATAAAAAGATAAATATTACCACACAGAAAAAGGAAAGCAGAATGGATTAATTTTTGAAAAAAAGAAAAAAAGACACTGGAAGGAATATTACTTATTGAGTAAATTCTATGAAGTTCAGAGAATGACTTGTTTGTTGAAACAGAAGTCAAGGATTGTTTCAGTTTCTTTCTCTTTATGACCACAGTGCTATTATTATATATTTCAAATGTGCTATTTTAACATAGATATATGTTATCTATGTTATAGGGGATGGAGGCACCACTGACCCTGAAACAAGTGCAGGCGAGTCCAGACTCTTAGGAACTTATTCTCTAAATGAATGCATGCAACCAATTCTGCTGTTAAGGGTCCAGTATAGAACTGGGAGTTCTCTGAATTAACTTCCATGTAGAAGACAATGTTTACTAAAATATATGTTGTGCTCAGTTAAGTTTAATAGACATTATGTTATTAACAGCCAAAAAAAAAAAAAAAAAAAAAACCCTGTCAACTGTTTAGAACTTAGATCAGCAAAAGTCTGTAACAATTTAAAATTTCTGGCATGTAGTGATGATAAGATACGAAGTTTAATATAGTCAGTTTTATTGTAATTTTGCCATTATTTACAGATAATGCACCCCCTTATTACCTGCACCCAGGGCGGACTGCTCTCAGGGCTCTACCCGTGGGTCCCCATAGATCTGCCATATCTATCTAGCAAAGTGTAATATGCAAGGAGACTCACAATATGTATTGTGTTGACTTGCATATATTTTATTCTATAGTTTATGTTCCACTAAGGACATAATATCCAGCTTCCTGAGTGACAAGCTAGCCTGATTTTCTTTTGACTTTAGCCCATGATGGTTCAATTTGTTGCCCCAAATAAGAATAACTAGTGACAGTGACTATTAGTGTATTCATATGGGAATAATAAGGTTTAGCAGCCAACAAATTACTATTTATGTACTTATATATAAAACACAGCACCAAACTGAAGGCAGTTACATTTAGGGAACATAAGATATTTGCATATAAAAGCTTGAACAGCAACTCACTAATAGTACAATCTAAAAACAGACAAGATATTTGATTACTCAATATAAAATCAAGTATCCACATAAAGTATTTGATAATACATGCTCTAAATTTTGAGGATAGAGACATTCACTTTTGTTCCAGCCATTAGAGAGGGCTTTGTAGGCGAACTGCATAAAGAGACAAAGGCCATAATAAAACTCACCATAGCAAGTGTTGATGCTACTTGTGGGACTCAGAACTTTCCATTGGCTCCTACTCTTAATTTCTGATCCTCTCCCTTTCACTGACTTCCAGTGATGGTATAGTCTCTTGATCTGGGTTTTGTTGTTGTTTGCTTATCCTCTTTAATTTGTACCCTTTCTTGGTTTATAAACACAAAATGCTTACATGTCTAAGGTTTAGTTTTGAACATTTGAATCTCTACTCTTCATGGTGCTCTTTTTTTCCTCTTGGTTTCCCGTTATAGCTTTCAAATTCTCTTGCCTATCTGATTTTCCTTAATGCCATTATGTTCCTTCAGTTGTTTTTCTGGAGCGGCCCAGTGGTGATTTGACTATCAGCTCAGACCAAACATGGTTGAAATCCATTCCCTATTTTTTTCCTTCCTAAAGTAACTTTGCCTTCTTATCCTGCTAATTCTGTTAAGAAGACCTAATCCCCAGTTGGCAGATTTTGTACTTTAGAGTTATCTGTGATTCCTTCCTCCTTATCCCATATATTCAATGAAAAGAATCAGGACATCCTCCTCACCACTACCATTAATTAGCTATAGGAATTTTAGAAATTGCTTAGTTTCTTGGATCTTGGTTACCTTACACATAAACCAGGGATAAAATAATGACTGTTTACTAACCTCAGTGGAGAATTGTGAGAATCAAAGGTATTTGATGGAAAGAACTTTCAGATACAAAACTTTAAGTGAAGTAAGTTTTACTTGTGGCTCTTGAGTTACGCACACTTACTCATTCTATCAATACCCAGATTCAGCTCTCAGCTGTCATTTCACAGACGGCTGATACAGCTTTCCAGCTCTCCTCTTAGGGCTCTTTCACCCTTCTAGTTCCAAGCAACTACCCCATCACCATTTGCAGCTTAAGCTTATTATCTCATTGATTCTCACTATAGGATAAAGTCCAGATTTCATAGCTCTTCAAAGTTTGTCACATCTAATTTCTATCTACATTAAAGTCATTCCTAGTACTTGTCCATAGGTATCAATATATAGTTGAATAAGTTGATTCATCTTGTCCTTCTTTCATTTATTTTTGTTATTCTATTATTTTTATTGGAGTAATCTTGAATTATAACATTGTTTCATGCATGTATTATTGAGAATTAACATGTGTACATAGTACATTTTCACCACCAAATGTGCCATTCTTTCCTCCTTTATCCCTTTTTTGATTTGATGCTTTTGTAAAATTATATTGCTCTTCCATGTAAAATGTCATCTCTTTTTCTCCTTTGTTTAGGCTGTTTTCTCTCTTTTAAGAATGTGCTTAACAATTATCTCACTAATGAAATTTCCCCTGATTAATCTATTCCTTCTTTGGAATTTTATAGTAATTGAATGTAACCTTTATTCATCACTGTTCATAACTGATGTTCCTTTTATTATTATTGAATTCATATGTGACTATTTGGCCTTGCATGTTTTTATGGTCTAATTCTCCACCTACATAGTAAGTTGGGAAGTATGACTACACATAGGGTGATCATGTGATTTACTGCCCAAGTTAGAACACTTGAGATAGCAGTGCATAGCAGACCTATTAATAATCATAACAGACAACAGACAGAAACTGGGCTGGTCCTGGGAAAACTGGGATGGATGTTTACCCTATTCTAGCTCTCTGGTCTTGGGGCATCTACCAGCTTGCACGGATTGAGTAAGGAGCTCTAGCTTTATTTTAGCATGATGCAACTTGAAAAGTTTCGAGTCTTCTCTGATATTAGCCATAGTTTATAACATCATGTTGCTATATCATTTGGCAGTATCTCTTGACTTTTTGAACTACAATGCTACAACAGGTTGTTTTTAAGTAGAGTAATAATTTGCTATTAGATGGGCAGCTTCCTCCAAGGAAATGTAATTTTCAGTGGTGTGAAAACAGGTCAGTTCATTGTTCCAAAGTGACTTGGTTAAAAGACAAGATAAAGCTGCTCCGGTCATAAATGCTCTAGTAAAAGTCGAATGTAAGTCAGTGCTGCTCTGTCACAATAAGACTGGCTGTGTTTGGCAAGAGGTAGTTCTCATAAAGAAACTTGTGTCTGGGGCATCAATGAGTTTCTAAGTGAGGTCAAAGAAAAGCTGGCAAGTTAAGCTCTTATTAGCAGTGACCTTAGGAATGGTAAATATAAGCTATTTTTCTGACCTAAAAGGGGTTGTATAATTTAATCCACATTTAATCACAAGATTAGGAAGCAACCCAAAAGAATGATTTATGCCATCTATTCATTTGGTAATTAGGAGTAATGCTAATCAATCAAATAAGGGTAAAAAAAGATCTATAATATTTTACAAGTATTTCATGACAAGTTAAATTAGTGCATGTTTAAATGAAATAAAAGTAAGAAAAATGTATAAGACAGATAGCAAAGTGTACATATTTAAGGTGCTACTATCTTTTTTTAAATTTGAGAAGCTTAATATATTTATTTTGTAATTCTGGATACAGACTATCTTGTGTCAATTGAATTCAGAGACTAAATTTTCAGTGATTCTAAATATGAGATGCTAAATCATTACCAGGTAGAAACAAAATACCCAAATATAACTGCTTAGTCTTAAGCAGGTAACTTTCTCCTATACATGGTTTCAGGTTTCTCTCACCTTAGTTTTTCTATCCAGTCTGTCTATCTATTGATCTATCTATCGATCTATCTATCGATCTAACTGTCTGTCTGTCTATCAATCATCCATCCAGGGACTGTAATATAATATATTGGTGGAGCAGAAGTGAAGATGTATAGAATGCACATCTAATTCTTAAACGTCTTGATTTAAAAGTGGCACAAATCATTTTCTGCGGCTCACTCAGAAGCAAGTTAGCTTGGGATAGATAATCTTAAATTGTGGAGTTATAAACCTCTACTAGGAGAATGGAAACATGATTATGGTGTACAGTAAGTCACACATACTTCTTTTTAATGGTTTGTGTGAGACTTGGTGATTTAAGGTATTTAATACAATATATTCTAGATCAAAAGTAATAATGAGGACATCTAGTATTATCACTTGTTATTACAATTTTAGCACTCAATAACAGGGGGATTAGAAAGTTTACATGAAATTATATACCAAAATTATTACATAAAGTACAATGATTTAAAAATATAAATGGAGTAATACATGTGAAACAGTATTGTAAACTGTGCACACATTTCCAAAATTTTTGCTATTGGATGTGGCAAGTTGAAACATGAAATTGCATTATAGCAACAAGCACTTTAAGTGTACAAAAGACGGTCACATGGGGAAAGTAACAGATGTGTTCTGAGTGAGGCCAGAAGGCTGATTTGAGTTCATCGGTCCTTATTTAATATCTCCCTTGTCATTTTTTTTTTTAACCCGAAGCTCTTCTTTAATAGATTTCTCAGGAAGAACTCATAAGAACAATACTGCCAGAATTTCAGCATGGTGATAATGGTTTACTGTGTCCATTATACTGTTTATAAAATCTTGGCTTATATTTTCTTTCCCTTAATACAGTCAACCTATTTTCCTCTTGCATAAAAAATTGCTGTCATAATTTAATTATCTAATCATATTGTTTTGTAAGTGTTCTATTTTTTTTAAACACACAATGAGTTTTGTTTTCCTTTTAGAAATGTTTTAGTAGAATAAGTTTTAGTGTTGGTTGTTTTCAGGCAGTCCCGTCAGGGACACAATGTGTTCTCTCAATATTTACATTTTGGGGAAGATTTAGAAGCTTTAAAAGCACAGTTGTGAAAAGAAGTCAAAGACTTATACAACAAAAACTTTAAGAAATTGTTAAAAGAAATAGAAGACACAAAAAAATGGAAAGACACTGTGTTCGTGGACTGGAAGACTTAATGTTGTTAAAATAGCCATCTTACTTAAAGTGATATAGAGATTTAATGTAATCCCTATGAATATTTCTATGACCAAATGTTATCCAAGTTTATCTGGAACCACTAAAGACCCTGAACACTCAAATTGATCCTGAGAAAAAAAGAAGTTATTACAGGGTGATACTGGAATAAAAATAGATGTGCATAGGTATGTGGAATAAAATTGAGAGCCCAGAAAGAAACCCATATTTACATGGAGACAACAGAGTCAAAAGCATACACTGGAGAAAGGTAAATCAACACCATTTAACAAGTGGTGTTGGGCAAACTGGATAGTCATATGCAAATAAAATGAGACTAGACCATTATCAAATACCACACACACAAATGAACTCAAAATGGGTTAGAGATTCTTACACAGGTCCCTTACCATTCATAGGGTGCTGGAGTTGACCCACACCCTTTCCACTTTCTACCTTTGTCCTCACATCAGCCTGCTATATTTTCTTTGTTCTTTGTTCATCAGTAGTCATTATAACATGAGAGACATTATTACAGATTTGAATAAAATAAAAATGGAAAATTACCGAATTAAATTTCAGAAAAAAAATTGAATGTGAATATTTAAAAGTGCCTTAAATCTGTTTAGCAAAGTGTGGGAGAAGGAAAAAGAAGCAAAAGTGATTTTGAGTAGCAAGAACTTATATACTATACCAGAATCTCTTAGGATGGGCTAAACCTTAGAAGAAAAGAGGACAAAGTTGGAGATAGAAAAAATAAAGTGTTTATCTCTAAGTGGAAAATGCCAAGTGAGCATTGTTTCTTCTATTTAAAGATCACATACATATTCAACTGTCTACTTTTTCTTAGTAAAATTAAAAAACAATATTTTGTCATGGGAACTCTGGGAGAAAACAAAGAATAGCACTTTGTCTGTTACTTTCTTCTGTTCCAAGTAACCACTTATTGGCAAAGATTTAAGACCCTTTACATCCATTCTTACTTTACTTATAAATTCCTTTGTTTTTATGCAGAAATTTAGACTAAAGGTAACCTGTGCTTGGCTTGGTTGGCTGTGACAGGTACATGCCATGTAAGGCATTCTTCAATACTACCAACTTCCTTAAAAGTTGAAAACTTTGGTTTTTGTCTCCCCATCCCAATTCTTAACCTCATAAATAATTATTTGGATAGAACTATGGATTCCCTTGTTGTGTGATATGTATTTAACATTTGCACAATGGGTCTCTAAAACAATAAGATGTCTTCAATAACTATAAGCATTCCTTCCGGTTTACTTTGCTATTTTTGTATCTTTCTAAAATATATTACATATTGGCAAGGGTGGGAAAATCAGAATATTCTAGATTTACAGGGAAAGAATGACTCATTCATTCTAGCTCAACCACTTATGTAATACTTAAATATCTTCTATGGAGTTCTTGACAAGGAGTTTTCTTGCACGCTAAGGTATCTCTGCTGGTAAGGCTCTCATCTGGATCTGATCCTCAGCACTACCTCTGACAATTGGAAAGCATAATGAGCCTATATCCAAATCTTCATAGCCTTTCTCCAAATACCTTCAGATCTATCCAGAACAAGTCAGAAATCTTTTTTTTTTTTCTAAAGATTTTATTTATTGGGCCTCCCTGGTGGCACAGTGGGTTAAGCTACACACTATGAAGCCACTGCGGCACGAGTTCGAGCCCTGCTGCTGACCAGGGAGGTGACCCACATGGCACAGCAGACCTCTCCTGCCACAACCGCTGCTCCCCTCAACAGTGTATTTCAGTCGATCTGCCTGTTCTGCTCCCCACTCTGCCACTGGCGAATCCTCTCACCACCCCCGTGCCCCTGGCTTGTACCCCAGTTCTTGTATGCATAAATAAATCTTACCCCCCAGATTTTATTTATAAATAAATAAATCTTACCCCCAAAATAAAGTTATTATAAATAAATCTTACCCCTCAAAAGATTTTATTTGTAACTAAATAAGTCTTACCACCCAAAAGATTTTATTTATGCATACAAGAGCTGGGTACAGGCCAGAGGTGTGGGGGTGGTGAGAGGATTCGCCACAACAGAGTGGGGAGCAGAACAGGCAGATGGACTGAAATACACTGCTGAGGGGAACAGTGAGGGAGGCAGGAGAGGTCTGCTGTGCCATGTGGGTCCCCCCTCCCCTCGCTGGGGACAGGGATTGAACACATGCTGCATTGGCTGAGGTCTGCTTCATAGTGCGTTGCTTAAACTACCGCACCACCAGGGAGACCCCCAAGTTAGAAATCTTATATACATAGGAGAGCCAATTAAAACTGGTTGGGAGCGATTGTGTTCATGTGTCTATAGTTTTCTCTAGTACAATGTCCCTTTCCTTTATCCATTCCCAGTATGAGTTTCAAGTCTTTAATATTCTTAATCATTTCCCTTAAATACATTTTAGGTTGACTGTTTTCTTGCAAGTGCAAGGAGGTTACTTTCATAACTTGTAATAAGTATGTTTATATTTGCATTTCTAGATTTTGATTTCTTAACTACATAAGATCATATTTCAAACTTTAATTTTCTTATGATCATAAGTTATTCTAGTGTACTTATAAGGTAAAGCATAATCAAATTACTTATTTTAGTTGTTTTGTATTTCAGTTAGAAAATCATTTACTATATGTAACTGGTAGAAAAATAATCTTATAGTTGAATAAATTCATATTATGTAGCAATAATCACTATAAATTTTCTTTGATCTGCTTCCCTATAAAGAAAATCTTTTACAAAGTACAGTTACCAAAATCATAGGATGAAAACTACTCAACAGTTGGTATTATAAACTGAATATTCATCTTTTTAAGAGGTAACAGAAGGAAAATACTAGATATCTAATACATAATATCATATGTTAAAAATGAAATATTCAGGGTTACAGATGCCAAGTGAATTGCAGGCCTAGTAGTTTTTACATAATTATTTCACCCATTAAGAGTTTTCCTGTTACGATTTTATGTATGTATGTATGTCTCTATCTATTTATAGTTTATGTCATGGTCATATGTACTAATCAAAGCTGAAAGTTAGGAAAAGATAATTAAGAAGGAATTAGAGCCGAAAACTCAGTGAAGTAGATCATTTTTACCCAGTATTTTAAATAATTCCAATGAAGGAAAGAAAAATCTTTCATTAAGTTAGAAATACTCTTTTAGTTCTAGGAATTTAAATTAAAATACATTAGCCAGAAGAATAAATTAAAGCAAATATCTAGAAACAAAATCTTACTTGGTGATTACACATGGAATGACTGGAAATTTAACTGACATTTCAAAAATATTCATTTATGTATGTGTATAAAAGTCGAGAGCCTTAGGACAGAAAGTGAGGAAAGACAACCACCTCATACAGTATCTTTTTTGAAAGCAAACCAGTTTTTAACCTATATTTTCCTATAAGTCAGGAAAGCTGCCATCTAATAAAATTTTCCATTTTGCCTAATCTTTCCTTCATCCTAACAGCTCATCAAAAGTGAATACCATCATTTGCCGCCTCTGAGAAATAAAAATAAGAAATATTTTGTTTCAATGAATCATTTTCCCCGTTGAGTTTTCTTTACAACTGAAATAAAATTAAGGAACACCTTAAGGGCAAAACTCAGTTATATATATTTATTTATATATATATATAAATGCAACTTCGGGATAAAATAAGATTCGTGGGTCTATGAAACGACTTCCCTATTGACTGTATAGGTTAGTCATCAGATCATGCCTTCCTGACTCCCAAGTGCTATTCATCTAGCAGCTGCAAAGCAGGATGCCAAAGTTTTAGTAAACACTTTTTTTCTCCCCAGCAGCAGCCTTTGAATCGCTGCCTGGCTCCATTCCCTTGGCTTCTTTCCTGGTAGCACTAGTGATTGCCAGGAAAAGTTGAGGGCCACAGCTGCCTGTCCCTCTTTAATCATATTCTCCATGGGTCCTTGTTATCCACAAATATTTCTTAGGATGGGGACTCCCTTGAGTGACAAACTGCTCAAAAGTCTGTTGTTATACCCGCAAGTCCCAGCACTGCCCACACGGCCAGGATGGAGTGGTCTGCGCTCAAATCTCCCCTCTGGAATGAAGTGTTGCATAAAATGGTTTCAACTACCCTGAGTTTCTCGTCTACATTGCACTTGACTCCAACAAAGGTGGAGTAGGGAAACATCCTACTACGGTTCTAGAACCAGAGGGTTTGGTTGGTTTGAATTTATCTGGACTTTGCCATTTCTAGAACTGTGCAACTGGGGTACCAGGAATGCACAGAATTACAAAAGAGCAAAGAATTGTCTTCTGGAATGCTTATTTTGGTGTAAAATTAGGCAGAATCTATTTTATACCAAACGCATGCGTGTAGCTTATAGAGTATAATACAAAAGTCATACACATTTTTTTTTTCTTTCAGCGGGCACAGCAGGAGAGGTCTGCAGCGCCATGTGGGTCCCCTCCCTGGCTGGCAGCAGGGATCGAACTCATGCTGCAATGGCTGCGGTTTGCTTCATGGTGCGTTGCTTAACCCACTGTGCCACCAGGGAGGCCCCATTTTTAACATAAAAATATAAGACCCTAAGGAAATGTTACTTATAGTAGAATCTTGGGGACTTCAGAGACTTTATTCAGGAAAAGTTATAGAATCCCAGGTTTTCTTTTCCTTCTGACAGCTTATGATTTTGCTGATAGAAAAAATTGCATGCTTAGACAAAAGTTCTTTTGGTAGGCTAGCAATAATTAATTATTATTCACATACTTTTTTTCCATGAAGTAATATTGGTTGATAACACTGTATATGATTCAGAGTTCTAGGGATGCACTCTTCAGGTATTTTTTTCCAACCACACCCACCAGCAACACCTGAGTCCACAAGAGTCCACAGTTCCTCTCCCTGTTTGTTCTTCTCTCTCATCCTCCTTCACTGGTAGCTTTAGATTTGTTTTGTTTACTTTTTTATTTTCAATTTATTTATATAACTAAATCCCATTGTTTTACAACTTTGTTAGTATTTTGACAGTGCAGGATTTCTCCCTCAGGTGTGGGCACTGCAACTCTCCCACCAACAAAGCATCCAGAGTCCTCCATGAAATTAGACCACTATTTCATACCGTACATGAAAATCAAGCCAAAGGCATAAAATACTTGGATGTAAGACCTGAAACCATAAAATATAGATAGAAGAAAACACAGTTAAACACTTGCATGACATTAACTTCAGAAATACCTTTGTGGCTTCATTCTGAAAAGCAAGGAAAATAAAGAAGAGTACAAACAGGCGGGCCTGTGTCAAACTAAAACGCGTCTGCACCGAGAAAGAGACAGTAGCCTCGATTTTAAAGTCAAATTTCTAGGGTTAGCTCTTGGTTTTGTCTGACCCTTCATTTTGTTTCCCTAAATTCCATAAAAGAGTAAAACCATCTGGTATCTGAACTTCTCTTTCTGGCTTATTTTGCTTAGCAGAATTTCAAAGCATGATATGAACAATGGCTGGTATTTAGGCATATATGTCCATATTTTATTGTGAAAAGAATCATGTCACATCTACTTCAAATCAGTATATACAATTTAAGAATAATTATACTGTTTTTCTCTTCCAGAAAATTTACTGTTTTGGAGAGCAGTCTTCATTTGTCTATTAAATTAAACATTTTAATAGCTAGAGTTCTAGCAAAAGTTGTAAATGATCAAATAATGATGATAATTATCATAGTCATTAGCAGCATCATCCCATTTACTACTAAATTGCAAGATTATGCAAAAAGATCAGCATGAACTATTCATCTTTGACTAATAATATCTTACTGCTCAAAAATCATATTTTCATCAAACTTTATGAATACTATCCCTTTTAAAACACTAAACATTTAACTTGAAATCCATACTGAGTTTAAAATCTGTTTATCATCTCTTTGCACAGCAGAATGTAAGCTGCATGAGGGCAAGCATTATCTGTTGCCCACCTCGTTGATTTCAGTTTTGGCATCTGGCAAATGATTAAAGTGGAGGGTTGTACATAGGAGCTTTGTCAGTTGTCTTCCTCCTCAAGCTTCTAATTTCAAAAAATATGGGAAAAATCAGATCTTTCTAATCCCTTCCTCCTGTAAGGGTTTTTATATAAATCAGGATTCTTCAGTAGAAATACAGTATGAGCTACATATGTCATTTTAAAACTGTCTACTAGCCACACTGAAAAGTAAAATTAAATGAAAGTAATTTTAATAATATATTTAACCAGATCTATCTAAGGCATTTTCATTTTAGCATAACTAACATAAAACTATGAATAACAATGTGTCTTTAATTTTTGCCATCTTCTCTACAGTCATTAAGTGAGTCCTTTGTAAGAATTCATTTCTCAAGAATTTTTCCAGTAGTTCTTTTCAGTATCAGTAGCAGGTTGAGGTATTCTTACTTTTTACTTTATTTTTTACTTAAAATAGAATGACAACATTGCATGTACAGAACCTACCAGGATACTGTCATCCTTATCATCATTAATCATTTATCTTGATTTTTATTGATAAACATTAACAGCATCTATATACATATGCCTAAATATCAGTCACTTAAAATACTAAAAGAAAATCAAGAGCAGTGTTCAAGAATTCTTTCATAAAGATTGTTAGTATTTTTTATAGTCCACATAGAATCTTTTCATGGAGAATTTTTTTTCATATGACTACCAGTTTATTATATTATTTTTGAAATAAATTTTGTTGAATTTCAGATATTATATAAATTCTGTTATAAAATCCATTTGATAGTATTCAGTTGTACAAACATTTGTCTCTGTAAACCATACTCATATAGCAATACATTTACTACAAGTTCCAGCACCTATGCCTAGGAATGTTCAGAGAGCATTAAATTTAATGTAGAATATAATGCATATTGAATTCTTCCAAAGAATTGGTAGTTTATAAAAATATTAAAAATTAAGGCTCATGTGTTTTTTTGAATATTCATTCTCTGCTATTTAGTTTCAAGATAACAAAGTCATTTTTTAAAAAGATTTTAAAATGTATTTGTTATTCTTACACAATAAAACAGATTTTAGTCAAGATCAGTTATCTTTTAAAAATTTCCATGAAAAGCCAGATAGAAAGTACAAAATAAAAGCCACTCAGTAAGAAGTTAAAGACAATGTTCCATGTAAGATTTGAAGAGGTTAATGGAGAAATACTAATATAACTTAATGAGAAATGGAATATTCTGCCTATTTGATATAAAATAGATTCTGCCTAAATTTTTTGCCAAAGTGAGTGTCCCAAAAGACAATTCTCTGTTCTGTTGTAATTCTGTGCATCCCTGACACCCATCTGTATTGTTCTAGAAATGATAAAGTCCAGATAAATTGAAACCAACTGAACCTTCTGTTTCTGGAACCTAAGTAGGATGTGTTCATTCTCCTAACATGGTCAGGAGAATGGAACTCTTGTATCTGATCATGTAAATGAAAACATGGGCATAAAGGGTCAATTAAATGCTTTAATTACCCAAGGTATGGGGTGGGGTGATGGTTTGCTTTACCATCTAGGACTCCTGACCCTCCTCTAGTTCTCTCTTTATTTGGTCATTTCATTTAATCACATCCACTTAGTGCTCCATACAAGGATGCATTTCTATACTTTAGCTCCCATATTATCTCATTACCTTTCTACAAAGAAAGCATTTAAAAGTTAAAGTCTACATAAACAGTTTGTATGTGAAAGGCTACTAATAGAAACAAAATACATAATAGCTGCTGTATATTTTCTACAAGAACAGAACATAGCAAATGGCCACTGTCATTACTATTATCATCACTAAAATTAGAAAACAACAATAACTACAAAAGCTGCTGTACATCCTTGGGCAATTAATTTGGCATTATATATTAAATGCCTTTTTCCTTTCATTTGGGAATTTGTTTTAAGTATATAGCTATATCCTGAGACACAGATCTTCAATAATTTCACATTCAGTGAACAAAAAATTCCTTTACACACAGAAAGGCAGCACAGCCTAAGGACTAAGAGTAGTTTTCTGCAGAGTCTGGGCCCAAAGCCTCAGCACAAACTGCATAAAAGCATGATGTTGACAAGTTACTTAAATTTGTTTCTCAGAATCTTCATCTATGACATGGAGATCATTTTCGTACTTCAAACATCTTTGGAGATGAATGAGGTAATAATTGTAAATTATTTCCACTTGTGAATTTAATAAATGTTCACCATAACCAGTATTATGTTCATAATAGGCTAATGTATGAGCATGAATGGCAAAGAGCCCCAGTGCTCCACAATATGAGATTGATTTTAGGAAATCTGCTGTGTCTACTAGAGGAAAAAGTCATTAAATTTCCTCACAGTGCATGCAGAGTCTAGCAGAGGAGTAACTGTGACAAGTGTTTACTGCAATTTGGACTTCAATGTGAAATAGGTAAGATATGTAACCAAGTTACGTATTTCATGTCACTGAGACAGTTAAGTGTTCTATGGGTATGTGTCACAGCTTAATGGGTAGTATGTGACGTGCTTTAACATTGGATGCAGTCGGTAGGTGAATATATGCGAAATTAAGGCCACTGAGATGAGGACATTATCTCCCATATTCCAGGAGGACCCAATGTAATCACAAGCCCCTTACAAGAAGGAAGTGTGGACGTCAGCACTACCAGTAGAAGCTGTGATGACAGATATGGAGGTTGGAATGATACAAGAAGAAGTCATAGACGAAGGAGCCATAGGAGAAAGACAGGGAATAGGCAAGTCCCCTGAAGCGCTAGAAGGAATCAGCCTGTGGAGACCTTGATGTTAGCCCAGTGAAACTAATCTTGGACTTCTGAGCTCCAGACTTCTAGATAGTTAAGTGTGTACTGTTTTAGGTTACTAGGTTTGCGGTAATTTGTTACAACAGCAATAAGAAAACAAATCTTAAATCTGGTGAAAATTGGTTCTCTTTTGATGTCTAGGTGCATGTTAGGCCTCACTACTTTCAGAATTACCACTTGGCAACATTTGAAGCAATCAATATAAATCTATAATAAATGCTGAATGGCATATACAGCCATTAAAATGTTATTTATAAAGAGTTCATAATTATGTTCAATTATGAAACCATCAAATGATACATATAAGCATTCCGGAAGAAAATAAAATATTAATAGGCATTGTTTCTGTATATAAATAAAACTAAATGACTCTGGTTTTCCTTTCTTTTAGAGTTCTGCATTGTCTACATTTTCCATAATGAATAGTATCACTTTCATAATCAGAAAAAGCATATCAATTTCATTTAAAAAGTACACAGCAGTATAATATAAAATATAAAAAACAATTTAAATGATTTGATATACTCAGTCTCTTTCTGCACCAATAACTCTAATTAGTAATTTAAAACCTTCACATTCACAAGCCTGGCATTTCACTGGCAGAACAGTCATCATGGGTCTGTGTTTTGATTTTGCAAACATGGGTTGCCTTTAAAAATAGTAAAGTTATGATTACCCCCTTCAAAAATCATCCACCGACCAGCCACTGTGAACTGCATGACAACAGCGGGGTGTCAGAAGGTAGTGATTTCAGTAGAAACTGGCAATTGATTTAATGGAAAGGAGAAAGGAAGAAGAAGCCCGAGACGTCTGTTGGAAAGACAAAAGAGTTTTAACTGGCACTATGGCTCTTTGACCTTGGAGAAATCATCTTATCACTCACTGTGAGCCTCAGTCTCTTCCTCTGAGTTATGATGGTATAGAACTAAATGACCTCAAAGATAGCTATGCTGCTTTCTAGCAACACATGCAAATATCTGCCCCCCACCCACATGTGAGCATGTAGAGTCTGATTATAAAACTGTGAGACAGAATCAAGAGGGCAAATGACAGAACAAAAACAAAAACCCCTAGAATATTCCAGTCTCGCTTTGTATTCAGGGATTGCTATGAACTTATATGAACTAGGTCTTTTATACCATGCAATTTGCCACTAATGCCACCATCATGAGCTATTTCACAGAATCTTCTTTCTCATGATGTCAGAAACTATACTACACAGTGTATTAAAAGGCTCAAAGAGCAACAGCAAACAGACGTCTAGTTAGTCGCTGAAGCCTGACAGCTTGTCACCTGTCACTATTTTGAGGAATGTATTCCTGACCTTGGAAAAGTTTTCTTTTTCATGAAAATCAAGCATATGACAACACTTAATATCAGTGTTCCATATAAAGGCAATGCTTGATAATATCTTAATAATTATGATATTAAACATGAATTCAATTTCTGGAATATGTTGTGTGTATAATTTCAATTGAAGTTTTAAATATTTTATGCTTCAGAAATTATTGATAGAATATCTCTTATTTGAAAGAAACTTCATTTAATCCAAAGTCTAAGGAATGCATAAGTCTGTAGGGTAGACTAAGTCATGTACATATTTATCTCTAGTGCAAGACAGAATTTATATGCCTAAAAGTTATGGACATATTTTGATGGACAGAATTTCAGTGGGAAAAGGGAGATTATTATATCTGGCCATCCAGACAGACAGATGGTGCTGTAAAGCTTATGGGGTCAATGGCATCAAAGGAATTTTGGGCCCTCAATTCGAGAATTGAGATGGAAAGGGTGGAGAAACATGAGCAATGTCTGGTGGCAGGGAGAACTTGGAGTGAGGGCAAATAAGAGCAATGAGTAAAATTCGAAGGTACTTCCACTCCAAGTTGAGGAGCCATAGGAGAAAGACAGGGAATAGGCAAGGTCCAGACCTTGAGTGGAGTTCTTGAACAGACACTTGTCAAGACTTCTACAGACCACTGGAATATTCCAGCAATTACTTAATTGATTTACATTCCTTTCCCTAATATGGGGGTCAAAAGTACTTTTTTAGTTTGAAGGCATTATCATTTCTCAAGTGAACAAATTTCTAAGCAATTTTTTCTGGAAATCACCCAAAGAGTTGGAAAAGATTTATATTTTACATATTTGAAACTGAGTGGGAGAGATTTCCATTATTAATCTAATATTTAGTTGGTGTTGGCTGAAGAGTGACCCACTCACACAGGGGATCAGAAAGCCCAGTGGTCTGGGGAGAGAAGGTGACTTGCTTACACTGATGTTATTGTGTTACCTTCAGGCTTGCCAGTTTCAGAGCTTGTGACCATCGGGACTGGGCTCTTGCCTTTTGTGCTCTGGCCCTTTGTGCTCTGTCCCTGGGGCTCACACCCGATGGCTCCTGGACACTGGCGCTAAGTCTATGCTCTTTTCTTTTTAAAGATTTATTTATGTATAAAAGAACTGGGTGTAGGCTAGAGGTATGAGGTGTGAGAGGATTCACCAGAGACAGAGTAGAGAGCAGAACAGGCAGATCAACTAAAACACACTGCTGAGGGGAGCAGCAGGAGAGACAGGAGAGGTCTGCTGCACCATGTGGGTCCCCTCCCTGGTCGGAGAACAAATTCATGCTACAGTGGTTAGGGATAGCTTGATAGCACTGTCTCTTTACCCCTCCACCACCAGGGAGGCCCTAAGTCTGTGCTATTTACATGAAGACACTACACTGATTAAACACTGTGCCTCATGCCTGTTTCTCTGTATGTCTATAAATTTACATAGAAATGTATAAAATACACATATTATACAAAATGTTGATGGTACTTACCATTATCTTATTGTTATATCTATTAGTTTGTAATAATAACTATAATTTTTCCTGGTTTGTGAGCACTTTGACAGCACACCCACCATACTGTATCGTGTACCCAGTCAATTTTCAGTATTTGTTGGTTAATTGATTTAAACTATGTCCTTCAGTCTCCAGCATACACTGCATAGTTGTCTAGGATCAGCAGGACAGCTGGTTAGAATATTTGGTACAACAGGAAAAAAAGGATAGTTTCTATTTTTCATTAGCTCTGCCATGGGCAGTATCTCTTATTTATTTAAAAGCTCTTGAGATAAGGTAACTGAACTCATCATATGAGAGTAATCTGTCAGTACACGTGTGTGTGCATGCATGCCAGCTCATGACCACAGAATGGGGAATCATGTGCTAAATATTAAATACAGGTGGTGTTAGCAAACAGGTAGAGTTCATGACCTAGCTTTGTTTTTATGTATTGTACTTGACACTCACCTCAATAAAGAAGATACTGGCTGCAGACGTTGGATGGTGATACATATAGACTGTCACAAGAATGGCTGCTGCTATAATGAGGACCAGGATGAGAATTCCAACGATGAGGCCTGCGTGGAAGCTCCCTCTTTTCTTCTCAGCTGCACTGTCATCTGTAGAAGCTGGAAGAACAGCATAGCCATCAGGACACTCCTCAGGGCCATCTTAAGTTTGCATTTAATTAGAGAGGAATTTTATATATTTTTATAAAGTACCGTTAGTTTTTACTTCCTGATCAACTTTTATTTTCTGTGACACCTGTTTTAGATGTTATTGCTCTTTATTTGGGCAGTGAAAAATCCATACTATTAATGATTGAAGTTAATTTATAATTTTCTTCTAATTTATAGTTCAATAGACTATCTTTTATCTTAAAAGTACCTTAGAAAATTTAAAACTAATTAAAATAATATAAAATAAATTTGACATCGATTTTTTTTTCTCATTAAACTACTGGAACTGTTACCAATGGAAAAATTGATTACTTTTTGAAAGCTCATCTCATTTTCTTTTGGAAGGTCTCACAGGCATTTTCAGAAAGCCAGTTTGCGAGCTCACAGTATAATTTTCAAAAGCTGTTTTAAACTGGAATGTTTGTCAAAGTATAACAGATGGATGCTAAATGACCCTCAAATAGTTTTATCACTACCTACGGGGACCACACCACATATAAGAGAATTCCACAGTGCCATAGATCAGTATCATTTTCTCTAACTTTTACTGAGATGCTTTCCACTTTTAGAGACTTAGGAAAGTATGGAATTAAATTTCTAAAGCAATAAATCTCCAACCCAAAGTCAATCAACCAAAAAACTAATCTCTAATGTCTTCTCTTGTTCTAAAATTCTGCAGTCTATGATGATTTCTCAGGCACTTAAGATCTTTCTAAATTATAGGCAGCAGGTAACTTTATTTTTGTGTATAATATGATTGCTATTTTTGAATAACTAGAAAATTCTCTAAGACGTAATGAAATTCTAGAACAGTAATTCCTAGTCCTTTATTACCAATTAACATCTTGGTTATTTTCACCATTTGCCTCAGTATTTTTTTGTTCTTTTTAACCTCATAAACACTGATTTATTTCTTTAATTTTAATCATTTTTGTTAAAAAACAAACATGATTTCTTATAATGTGTGCGCAATAGGAAATAACAACAGAACACTACAGGAAGTAAATAAACATGACATAATTCTTTCTACCCATCCTTTACATTTTTGTTATTTTTTTCTTACTTATCTTTTTGCTTGAGATTTATAGTAGGTTTTCAACCCTACTAAAGTATTACTTCTCCAAAAGTAGTGACACTCAAAATCCTGAAGTTTTCCCTTTATAACAAAAATGTATTATTGAAAGAACTTTACTACTCTAAATAGAAACTCATATAAAAATTCATTTATAGAGAGGATTCTGAGAAGATGGTGGACTAGGAAGTATCAGGAATTTGGCGTTCCACGTAGATAATACCTACATTGGCAGAATCTATCTAACACAGATATTTTGGAACTCTGAGTCCTAATGAAACATGCTGATGAAAGGTTTGGATTATAAATTTTGGTTAATAGTTACCTTCAGTTTTCAGTACAGTGAGCTACCCAACTTCCACCTCTCTATCATGTGGCAGGATAGAAATTAGACAATAGATGAAGAGAAACAAAACCACAAAATAACAAAAGTTAAGGAATGCAGGGAAATCAGTGCTAAGGAGAAATTTGTAATTGTAAATACAACAAAGACAAGAAAGTTCTCAAATTAACAACCTAAATTTGTAACTCAAGGAACTAGAAAAAGTTCAAACTATCCTCAAAACTAGCAAAGGAAAAAATGATAATTAGATAATTTATCTCACTGACAAACCTTTATCTTGATGGACTAGAGAGAGGAGAGAACTCCAATTATAAAATCAGAAAGAAACAGAAATGATTATCTACTAAAATAAAAAGGCTTATAAAAGAGCACTAGGAATAATTGTGTGTCAACAACCTGGTTAACCTAGGTTAACCAAAAGTACTAACACTCAAAATCCTGAAGTTTTTCCTTTATAATAGAAATGAATTATTGAAAGGACTTTACTACTCTAAATAGAAACTCATTATATAAAAATTCATTTATAGAGAGGATTCTGGGAAGATGGCGGACTAGGAATTACCAGGAATTTGGCGTTCCACATCGACAATACCTGCACTGGCAGAATCTATCTAACACAGCTGTTTTGGAACTCTGAGTTCTAATGAAGTATGCTGACAAGATTGAGATAGACAAATTCTGATAAGCACAAGACCTGTGAAGATTAGAGAAGAAATAGAAAGTTGGAATAGATATATAACCAGCGACCAAAATCCCCTTGTTTAAGTGTATATTACTTAGCCTTAAAAGAAAGGAAATTCTGGCATATTATCATATGGGTGATTTGAGTATACTATTATTAGTGAAATAAGCCAGTCAGAGAAAGACAAATACTATGTGATTCCACTTATATGATGCTTAGAGTAGTCAAAAGCATAGAGACAGACAGAAGAATGGTGGCTTCTAGGAACCAAGCAGAAATTGAGGAGTTTCAGTTTAATAGGTATAGGATTTTAGTTTTACAGGATGAAAAGAGCTATGGAGACAGAAGATGGAGATGCCAGCACAACATTGTGAAAATGTTTAATACTGCGGAACTGTATACTTAAAAATTACGATGGTAAATTTTATATGTATTTTCCCCAGTACCTTTTTTTTATTCTATTTTTCCTTTTAATTTATATATATTTGACATCAATTGTAATCCCCATGTATTCCCCATCACCTTATCACCAGTGCACCATCACCTCAGTCCCCCGTGCTCCCATCTTCCTTCCACCCTCCCTCTCTTCCCTCCCCACCAAGTGTCCCCAGTTTGTCCTTGTCTTTTCATTTTTTGGTTTTTGTGTCTTTATTATTATTATTATTAATATTATTCTTATTCCTTTCCTTGATCCTTATTTGGTTCCCTTATATTCCTCCTAGGGGAGGAACCATCTGGTATTTTTCTTTTGCCTTCTGACTTATTTCGCTGAGCATAATCCCTTCCAGTTCCATCCATGTATTTTGCCACAATAAAAAGAAGTCTAAAAGTTCATTTGTATGGGCATTGCTTTGTATATTTGCATTTTGATATTTGCATGATATACAAATATCATTTGTATATTTGCATTGCTTTAACAGTATCAGATCAACTACTAAAAAAAAACAGGCTTTTTTAATTCTCACTTAAGATGAAGAAACCAAGGCATAGAGAAATTAAGAAATGTGTTAAGGACATAAAACTATTGAGATGAATTAGGAATTGGGAATGATCTCCGATGTCTGTGCTCTGAATCTGCGATCAATAGCCCCTCAACACTGAGTTCTATGTACTGATACTTCCTCTTCTTTCCTGTTGCGAGTTCTGAATAAGGGGATATTAGTTAAATAATTAACATTGTACATCCAAATGGGCAGAGACTGTGTCTGTGCTGTTACTATTTTGGGACAAGGGCTTAGGTCAGTGTATGCCTTTATATGCACTTATATGGTGGCAGGATGAAGGGAAGGAGTAGGAAAAAAGAAATAAAAATAAAGCTTACAAAATTGGAATAGCCACTTTTCCAATAAAAATAAAATGAGGTTATAACAAATTACTTAATATTTCTGGCCTCATTACTTTATCTCTGCTATGTCGTAAATAATAGTAACTGCCCCATGGTGTTGCTGTGAGAATTGAACATTTAATACATATCAAGAGTCTAGTCTAAGTATATAAGTATATAGCAGATAATAAGCACTTTATTAATACAACAGTCATTACATTCTTTGTATGAGGCAGATTAAGGCAAATTACACTATTAGATTCATGACACCATAAACTGTTTTTGCCCTTAATATTTGTTACTTTTAAATGTTTGGCTTCACTAATAAGTATGCACATATTGCTATATTTTGTGTGCTTACTTTTTCTTATTTTTGAAGGAACATAACACGTTACTTTCATGTATTAATTTAAAATACTGGTTTGGAGAAAAATGGCAAAAATATCTATTTGAGTCAAGAAGAGAAGCATTGACATTTTTTTAGCCTCCATGCATAATTCCATCCATGCATCCCTCTGTTTCTCCTATCCTCCCTTCCCTTCTATCATTCCATCATTTCATCCATCCATCTATCCATACATTCACCTACCTATCCATCCCAAAACCATCCAGTTCTATTCTGGGATTAATAGTCTTTTATAAGCATCATTCTAACCATTGTAAGGTGCAGGGTTGTGTGTGTGTGTGCATGTATATGTGTATGTGTGCACAAACAGGATGTGTGTGGGGGGGAGACAGGGCATTTCTGTGCTGGCCACATGCTGCCACTTCCTGCGTGGACCAGGGAATGGGTCAGAAACTGTTCAGGAGGAAACAGGCAAAATGCAACCCTTCTGAGGAGGAAGGGAGGCAGGGACATGTTTTATTCAACAAGAGCTCTTGTCAGTAAAATTGTCTTTGACTTGTAAGACATGGATTATCAATATAACAAACTCATAATGGAGTTTACACCTTGGGGCTTATACCATGCTTGCTTTCACGATTATTTATTAATATTTTTAATAATGATTATTCATAATAGTCTTTAAAAGCCCCATCAAAGTGCTGGTGTAGATGTTACAAATTCTTATCTAATGAAATTTGTTCAGAGTCTAGTTTGTTTCTAGTAAAAGAGGTATTTTATAACATTTGGATAATGATATTAAAAATAAACAATATTAAGGGACCCTCAAGATATCATCAACCAGTAGACAAAATATTTGCAGCTCTATGAGTATGTATATGACTTTACGATGTGTCATAATTAGGGCAAACCTTTACAGGAGAAGTAAACAGATTCAATCTAAAAATATTATGGAGGTATCCTTGCATCCCAAGTTAATATTATTTCCAAATGCTTTGGAGTGAACATCTGAATTGAGTGGCCAAAGTTACACACATATTTCTGGAGAACAAATTTTCCTTTTTTCATATAATTTAAGCAAGGTTTTCTCCATCTCTATACAGCTGCTTTCTCTATCAGCAGGTATTATTTTGGCATATTAAATGTTCTTGAGTCTGAAGGTGAATTGATGACTCGATAAATGTGCTTTTATTTTAAATTTTACTTTGTTTCTAGTTTATTATCATCGTTCAATTAAATGGTATGGGGTCTACATACTCCCGGTACCTGACAACAGAATGCAGAGATCCTGTGTTAACTATGATGCACCTCAAATGCAAAACTGAAATTTTAAAGTGTAAGCAGTGCTAGTAATTACCATAATTGAAACTCAGTTCATTTACCTCAAGGGCAGACTGCTCAAATAAATTGATTTCACTCCTTCAGAAAAGACAAACAATAATTATTTTGGATATAGTCATTCGTTCCCATGGTTTGACTGATTGTTCTTGGAAATTGGCTGGCAGAAGTGGGTTAAAGAAAAGTGAATCTGTTTCAGGTAAAACTTTTTAAGTTCATCAGATTCTATTAGGAGCTGGGGGAAAAAAGGAATCTATCCTGAAGACCCAAATTCGCATTTTATTCTTCGAAATATATTACACTCTTTATTCATCCAAAAGTGAACAGAGGCCAAAAAACTATCCTTACATAGCAACACATCAAGTACAACTCAAATTTTTAGCTTTTTAAGCCTCATATTGTGCATGTAAATAGGAGGAATTAAGGAGAAAGGACAATAAACCACCATAAAACAAAGCCTCAGAGCCATAAAAGGCAGTATAGGGATAAATTTTTAAAAGCTATAAAATTAAGGCCTTTTTTTGTATTCAGTTGGAGGTCTATTTTAAAACAAAAACGAAGCACAGAAAGTCAATAATATCAAAGATAATACTCTCTCATCTGATCCTACAAGTTCTTAGCTTTTAAGCATTTTATAAATGCAGATCAATATGTAGACCAGGAGGACTGTGAGAATTGTGAAATCTATACAAGTAATCAGCTATTTTGGGTAAGTTTTAGCTACCATGGTAGTAAAGACAACAGAATTTTAAAAAGGTATTTGTTATGTATTAGAAAATATCTAAGACCTACATATAAATGTGTTTAATTTCCTGTACTCCAAAAATTGCTTATGATAATATATTTATATGTAGAAGAAGAAGAAGTAGCAGACAAAGAAGGAAAATGAAGTAGCAGACAAAGATAGGAAAGAAGGAAGAAAACAACAAGCTATTTCTTCTAAGAACTGCATTTAATTTTAAATTTCTAAGCTGTTTTGCTCTAATGACTGATTTTTTTTTCAGGGTTTGCATGGCTGTAGCATTAATATTCTGTATCTAGAAGTGCAATTCTTCAATATGTTAAAAAGATTTTAATATACTACTGAAATTATCTGTAGTCACTATTACATTTTTCAATAAATAAAGTCTATGAATAAAGTACAATTAAAATAGAAATATGCCTTGTTTGAAATTTTATCACTTTAGAACCAACTCTTTTCTTGGCTTTAAAATGAAACCCTATTGTCCATAAATTCTACAATGTTTTAATATCCTTTGGGGGACCAAAGGCTCATAGGCTGGGAAAAGTCTTGAACAAATTTGCTCAAAATTCATAAATCTTATAGAGATGATGTCAAAATATTATTTTTATAGCATCAGAATAAAGTTAAACTATGAAGGCTTAAAACTGTTAGTGTTCCACTTTGGATTAAAAACACAGAGAGATACATAACTTTCTCTGTGTATCTAACCCATATATATATATATATATTCTAAAGCATATAACAGAGGGCAATCAAGTGATAAAATTTTAAAGCAAATTGACTTTCTTCTGAAAGTTTTCCATAACTGATCTCATTTTGTGGCTCACACATTTTCCCTTTTAGCGCTCTTAAATTTTTACATCCATAGTCATGACCCCAACTTCATTTAGAGTTTCTCCTGGTATTTCATGTTTATAAAAATGTCTTAGTTTTTTCATTTTCTTAACCATGGTGTCACTTTTTTTTTGGATTACCACTATATAAATATAAGTTATAGGTTAGGCATTAGAATATATGGAAATGATTATACAAGCTATATCTAATGTACAATATGCAGCACTGTGACAACACGTTCACAATTCACTTTATGGCGTCTCCATAGGAGGGCTTTGGATAAGTACTGTGAAAAGACCTTTAAACGGGTTCCCCAGCACAGCTAAAGGCATTATGTGTGTTGAGAACAATATCAGCAGGGACAGCCGGCTCGGCATCTCTTATGCATCCTGTGCTTTAGCAGGGCAGCTGTGAAATTTTATTCAGGGAAACATACAAAATATTCCGGACTAAAAGAGCTTAGGGTATGATAATTTTTTTTTTTAACAACAGTCTGTTATTTTTCTCTAAGAAAAGTCAGCTACATAAAATTTCTGTGCAATTATATTCACAGAAAGGCTCAATTCACCAAAATGAGGGATGTTTAAGAGGAATCACCATGCAGGCTGCTTCGAGGCTCCATAACTTACATGGTCAGAACTTTTGTGCATGTGTATGTGTGAGTGTCTAAAACAGGATTTATGGTATTTACCATGACCATAAAAGCAAATATAATCTGAAAAATCCATGTCTTTTTTTTATCTCTTGTGTGTATGTGCTATTTTTGTAAAATATACGTATGTCTCTGATATTTTCAGTATCCAAGATTTTTTTTTAACTTTTAAACTTTTCTGAATATCAGCTTTCTATATCAGTTGCCTTGCTTTTTCATTTAAAAGTACAGTTAAATATCACTTTTATCAGTTAACTTTTTTATTGAAGTTGCATCCGCTTACAATATCATATTTGATTCAGGAGTCTCCTCAAAATATTAAAAATAGAGCCACCATATGATCCAGCAATTCCACTCCTATATATTTATGAAAGAATGCAAAAAGACATAATTTGAAGGGCTACATGCACTCCTATGTGTACTGTAACATTGTTTACAATAGCCAAGTTATGGAAACAGCCTAAGTGCTCAAGGATAGAGGAGGAGATTAAAAGGATGCAGAATATATGCAGTGTGATACTACTCAGCTATAAAAAAGATGGAATCTCCATCTAAACATTAACTAAAGGGTTTTATAGAAATGGTTTATCTTTAAAGTGCATGCCAACCTCCTGCAATAAGAAATTATGATTTTCAATTACAGAAAAAAGTTGGGGTTTCCTAATGAATATAGTCACAGTAAGTAAGAGATAACAAAATTAGGTTGACAAGGTACTTTCAAGATCCAAGGGTGCAAAACCGAATGACTTTTCATGCCATTTATCTTCTCCACTCCAGAATTATGTTACTTATGTTAAAACAGGCCATTTATATAAAAACCTATAAATTTCTCAATGAGGCTGTACTTCCCAGTCAAACCTATCAGGTTTTCTGAGCACAGAGAAATAATACTCTTGATGCCACTACTATCACTATGGGAAGACAGATGTGTATCCAAACCACTTAGCTAATATAAAACCCAAGCACCGCCGTTCTTCTGACTCATGGCTCTACTATCAGGCCTTGAAATTATCAATGGAAATGGAATTAATTCTCTTGGTTATGCTTAAGAACAATGCTGGATGAAAGCAAGGACATATTTTTCTATTGGAAAAGTTTTTCTACTGGAAGAAGAATATCACATGTCCCTGTACCCCATTCTCATCCTAGGAAAACATGCCACTCTGGTCTTTCTGTGCTTAACACCCCATTTCTAAACATGGACAGCCGCTAGGACGTGGGGCAGTAGAGACAGAACCTGTAGTTATTATTTGAAAAACAAAAGCCTAGCTTCTGAGGTATACACAATCAAAATAAGATCAACCATTCAGTAATTATTTATAAGCAACTTCTTTAGAAAAGTGCTAAGTAGTAAATGAATCCCAAGTTCTTTAACACCTGAGTTTACAATCAAAATGAATGAAAATCTTGGGGTTGCCTCATATAGCAATTTTGTTGTTAGAGATGTCAATTTGGCCTATATGCGTGTGTGCTTCAGAACTAAATTCTTTGTTCCTTTTTTTTAAAATTTTTTTAAAGATTTACTTATTTATGCATACAAGCACTGGGGTACAGGCCAGAGGTGCAGGGAGGTGAGAGAATTCACCAGACAGAGCAGGGGACAGAACAGGCAGATGGACTGAAACACACTCTGAGGGGAGCAGCGGGCCAGGTAGGAGAGGTCTGCTGCGCCATGTGAGTTACTTCCCTGGCCAGCAGCAGGGATTGAACTCGTGCTGCAGTGGCTGCGGTTTGCTTCATAGTGCGTTGCTTAACCCACTGCACCACCAGGGAGGGCCCTAAAATCTTAGTTCTTAACATTCTTAATCACCATACAATTTAGTTGTCATTTGTTCTGGATTGATGGACACAATCCCTCAGGAAGGTAAGTGGGGAGACTATATGTATGTGCAAGGAGAGAGAACCCAAACCTGGAAATATAATTACATAGATTCTAGAATTTCATTTTAGTTGTATTACCACAACTAATAAGTGGTGCCTAATTACTAAGTTTAGGAATAAAAAAAATAAAAGAACACAGAGAATTATTTTTACAGAGGTCTTAGAATCAATACTGGCAAAATAGAATTCCTCTAATGGAGACAGAACAATCTAGTCAGCTTGGGAAGAGAGATACTCTAAAATTGTGTTTATTACAATTGTCTGCCTCTTTGGTCCTGGAATATCAAGTATCCCTCACACTGAATGTGGGATAGAATTTAGTTCAGGAGGCAAGCAGTAGTCTCTGCCTAACCTTTCTCATCAAATCAGCTTTGCAAAATGACCTCACTCTATGGCTAAGTAACCCTCCTATGAATTTTACAGCTGCAAGGGATTTAGCTTCAGTGTTGGGGGATTAGTGGAGTGATAAGACTTAGTTTGACTCCAGATTTGGCAGTAGGTGTCGCTTGTGTTTGCTGAGAAGCCAGACCACTTGATAGAGGAAGAATAGCAGGAAAATGGTTACATAGCCAACTGTACAATATCTGAGGCAATCCTTCTTGCAGGACATAATAACGTAAAATGACATAATGACACACACTCTGACACTAGAGTATTGGGTAGTATAGTCTTGCCACCTCTCTTACAAAACATGTGACCCTAGACAAATCACTTAAATTCCTGCACTTCTGATGTTTCATGTGTAAAATGGGATTATAACATTTCTTTCTTCATAGTATGATGTAAAGATTAAATGAGATAAACATGCCAAGTCCTTAAAAGAGTGTCTGGGGTATAGTAACACCCCAATAATAGTTAATTTTATAATTATTAGTGACTATGTGAGAAAGGTCTAAGAATAATTTAAAGTGAAACATGAGTAAAATCAGAAATGCTAGTTATGCTCACTAATCAGAGAAGCTGGTTTGCTAAGGACAAGATGCTTTGTAGCCCTCCACTGAGAATTTCAAGAAATTTGGAAGATTTACTCATGAGAATTTTTAAAATCTAGTTTTTGAGACACACATAAAAGTTTCACTTTTTCTAAAAGTGAGACAAAATTTGCATCTTTGAAAGGTACATTTTGTTGATAACTGTATATACCAAAGTCAAGATATATAGAACATCCACCACCCATGTCAAGATACAGAACATTTCCGTGCAGCCAGAAAATTTCCCTTCCCCACTTCCAGGCAATCCTCACCACTCCTGCCATGTCCCACTATGAATGACAACTGTATTAGTTCCTATTATTGTAGATAGTTTCATCTATATTTAATTTTATATAAATTGAATCAGACTGTATACACTTTTTCTGCCTGCTTCTCTTACATATAACATTGTTTTAAAGCTGTAGCACTAGCTGTTCTTTATTTTCCTGATAACCAGTAGTCCATTTTATAAATAAACTCAACTTATCTGTTCTTCTCGTGTCAAACATCTAGGGTTGTTGGCAATTAAGAATACAATTATTTATATATATATAATAAAATGAGTTATTGGCAATTAAGAATACAGTTGCTATGACTATTCTTGTTATATATATATTTTGTATAAGTACCCATAAAAGGAATTGCTGGCTCAAAAGAAAGATACATTTTTAACTGGATGAAAACTGGCTGTACTTTCCCACATTCCAATCAGGTGCCAGTGCTGCATGCCCTCATCAGCCCTACTGTTACATTTTTTTAATTTTAGTCATTGTCATCGGTGTGAAATTGTATCTTTCTGAAGTTTGGGGCTGTCTTTTTATTAGTTTTCAGGAGTTCCTAATGTTTCTGGATATGTCCTTTATAATATATACCTAAATAAGTTCTCCTGTATGTGATTTGCCTTTTTATTTTCTTTTTAGAGCTCCTGATGAACAAAACTTTAATTTTGATGAAGTCTAATTTACCAAATCCTCGATCAGTTTTCTTATTATATTTGTTCTTATTCTTCTTATTACAGGGGATTCAGAGTTTTTAAACTCTTTTGAATGTATTAATATTTTCTATTGTTTCTTTATACTCTATTCCACATTTTTCTACTCTTAGTTCCTTATTTCTACTTATTTTGTATCTTCTTTGTTCATCTTCTAAAACTTCTTAAATTGGAGGTGTGGCTCACTAATTTTAAACCTTTTTTCTTCCTAATATAAGCATTTAGAACTTTAAATGTCTCCTTTAGTGCTTTTAGCAGCATTCCACCCAATTTGGTATGTTGTATCCATTATCATTCAGTTGAAATGCTTTCAGATTTTCCTATGATTTCTTCCTTGACATATGTATTATTTAGAAATGGCTTTACAATTCACAAATCTGGGTGTCTTCTATATACCATATTGTTACTGATTCTCACTTGAGAGAGATGACATTGGGCAGGTTCAGGATATGGGCACAGACCCCATTTGATTCTCTGAAGTAGAGAACGTAGTGTAGAAGACTTCAATCTTTTGAAATGTAAAGAAGATTTTTTTGTGGTTCAGCATACGGTCTATTTTGGTGACATTGTATTTCATGCATACTTGAAAAAAGTCTATATTTATCGTTGGGAACTGTGTTTTATAAATACCAACAAGATCCAGGAGGTTGACAGTATGGTTTAAATCTATATTTCTCAATTTTTTTCCTACTTTTTAAACTGTGAAGTCTTTCTGATCTTTTTGTCCTATTCATAATTTCTCTATACCCTTATTCATACTCTCTGCCTTTGTGTCTAGTTAGTCTGCTATTTATATTACCATTTTAGCTTTCCTAAGGATATATATTATTCTATCATTTTATCTTAAGCATTTTATGTCATTGTGTCTGGACTTTATTGGCATCTCATACATACAGCATATAATTGAAGCTTGTTTTTTAAAAGGTCTAGTAATCTATTCAATATTCAACATTCTATAATTGATAATTGGCATGTTTATTCTCTTCATATTAATCTAATTATTAGCATTACAGTATGTGGTATACTATTTTGCTATTTGTTTTCTTCTTATCCAGTCATTATGCGGTTTACTTTCCTCTTTTCTTTTTTAGGTTAAACAAATATTTCTTAGAATTCCATTTAAATGAACCTTTATATTTTGTAGTTTTCCTTTAATAGCTGCTGAGCAACTATTGCTGGCAGATGTTAAAATCATGTCTGGTTGATATTTTATCTAGCAAGATAATTCATTTTTGTAAACAAAATAACATTTGGTCACTGTAGCTTACAGCACAGTTATGAATTAATGTTAAATAATTAACTCTTGTCCTTACTACACAAGATACATTTTAAATCTTGCATGGTAATATTTGAGCACAACAGAATAAGACTAAGACAAAAATTAGCCTTAATGGAACAGCAAACCTAGCTGTTGAAAACCTAGCTGTTGTAAAAGATTACACTAAATTTATCATCTAATGGATTAAACTACTTTCTTTGAAGCTTTGTGTCTTTTAAAAAATAACGTATCTTTTCTCTATACAATTTGCTATTTTTTTGATAAACTGGAATTGCGATTTATATGAACAGTAGGCACTGTTGATGATTAAATAGCATGTGGAAAGTTTAGTGTTGATTGTGACTACCTTGAGGACAGTCACTGAGTTTAGTGGGTGGAAAATGTACTTTGGCAGACCCTTTGCATGTAAATAGGAGTTTTCCTTTTTTATTCCACTTAGAAAAGTTCTATGAATTCTCTCAACACCTAGAGTTCAACATCTGAGCTCTCATATCACTTCTACCATGCTATTTTGTATCCACTACTAACTATAAAAGATTTACTATAGTATAACTTACTGTGCTAAGTTACAGAAAAGACTGAAGTGCCTAAGAACAAACAGATGAGTGGATGAAGACTATATGGTCTTGCACACAATGGAGTACTACTCAGTGATCAAAAAGGAAACTCATGCCATTTATGGCATTATATGGGGAACATGAATGGGTAATTCTAAGTAAAACAAGTCAGAAGGAGAGAGATAAATACTGGATGATACCACTTATATGAAGAATATAAAGTAACTAAACTTATAGTGAGATAATAACAAGCTTAAAAACTAACTCTTGATAGCTGACTATAGAACTGAAGGACCAAGGAGGGAAGTCGGAGGGGGAGAGGTAAGAACAAATGTCTAATGTGGTGGAATATGTGTGAGTTGGTGGTGGGTGCTAATACCTGATGCTAATACCAAAATTACCTCAATTAAAAATAAATGAATAAGGGGTTAAGGCACAGCACTAGGAAGTTATCTGCAGCCACTATAGCACAAGTTCAATCCCTGGCCAGTGAACTGATCCACGTGGCACAGCAGACCTTTCCTGTCTAGTCTGCTGCTCCCCTCAGCAGTGTATTTCAGTCAATCTGCCTGTTCTGCTCCCCACTCTGTCTCTGATGAATCTTCTCACCCAATACATCTCTGGCCTGCACACCAGTTATTGTATGCATAATAAATATTAAAAAAACCAAAAAAGTAAATAAAATTTAAAAATATAAATTATTAATGATTGTTATCCAGCTCTACAGGTTCAGCTTTAATTGGCTGGAGATCAGTTTGAGCTCTGGTATTTGCATAGGTAGGAACAATAAAATTTGATGAGAATAACCTAATGATTCTAATGTATAGGCAAAATTGAAAAACACTATTCTAGATAAAAATAAAAATCCTATTCCTAGGGGATATTCAAAATAACATTTTGAAGTAAATTAAATTTTCACAATTATAGCACATTAAATACTTTGAATAGTCAGTGCTATCATAAAAAGTAGCCAAGATGAGCAAAAGATAAACCAAATTACAAAATACTTTACAGTTTTACAAGCAGAAAATGGTATTCAATAGCTTGTCAAAAGGAAATAACAGTTTCCCTTTGCTTGTAAGACTGTGATCTATGTGAAAGAAGCAGATGAAAAAAATAGTAAGGGAAAGGAGGAAAAACAACAAAAAAGATCTTACTTTGATGGTGTATGCATTAAAGTCAAGAATAAAGTCATCTGAGTGACAAATGAGAACTAGACATTTGATCTGTCACTACAGACTAGATAATAACAATATCACCTTAGTAGCAATCTAGTGAAAATATCAGAATAATGCTGACATTTTATCTTTGGATGAAACATCTTATGATACTTAAAAAATAGACACTAAACACAACAGAATTAGAATTTAGACCAGTCATTTCATAGTAGTTCATTCAAAGTATAACTGTTAGTTTTTTGAAATCATTCACTTAATAGATCTGTACCTTAGAATTAACTTAATTATGCTTTACAAAATGCTAAATATATTTATTCAGCATTTTTGCTGGAGAAACCACTTTCTGGCTCAAGAGTGCAGCCTTGCTGAATTTGGGCTTAGTAAAATTCCTAGCAATTTTAAGATGAAATGACAAACACAGTCCCACCTTGCATAACATATCAACATTTTCTGAAGTGTTGACATTTTATTATTTATTTATTTAAAAGCTTTTTTAAGATTTATTTATGTATGCATTCAAGAGCTGGGGCACAGGCCAGAGGCATGGGGGTGTGAGAAGATTCACCAGAGATAGTGTGGGGGGCAGAATAGGCAGATCCACTGAAATATACTGCTGAGAGGAGCAGTGGGCAAGGCAGGAGAGGTCTGCTGCTCCATGTGGGTCTACTCCCTGGCTGGGAATCAAACTTGTGCTACAGTTGTTGGGGAAATCCCACAGTGCAGAGCTCAGCCTGCTGCACCACCAAGGAGGCCCCAAGTGCTGATATTTTAAATATTAGTAGCAAAATTAAGAACTTATATTCAAATATTTTTCTACTTCAGATTTAAAAAATAATACTAATCTGACAGACGTTTTCATATCTATATAACTTTGGGGGTACATTTCCATATCTCCTATGTGCACACACTTCACTCACCCTCTACAATATATATTCAAATATTTTTCCAAAAAAACACAACATTATTAAAAAAAGAAACTTTAAAAGAACCAAAAAAGAGAGCTCAGAATTTCTTCTCAACAGCAAAGATTAATAAAATTTCTTCAATCAAAAAACTGACCTGGAACTTCCAAAGGTTCTATCTAATTTAACTGTACTGGGAAACTCAACATACAGTTGAAGATTCAAGAATGACTTAGCAGATTATAACTCAGTTTCCATCCTGTCAATGAGAAACCCTGTTGTGTGCCTTTGATGTCTGGCTGCTCAGAAGTATTTTATGCTTTCATATAAAAGATGAAGGAAAATTTCCTACAGAGTGAATCATCATGTTAGCTATGAATTCAACTAAGAAAATCAACCATTTTAAATTAAAGAAGTAGCCGATAAGACTGGAAACCAAGTAACCCTCTATCTAAAGGAGATGGTATACCTAAAAGCAGAATCACTGGTTTCTAGCCATATATTGCTTACTTTAAAAATATCACCACCTTTTCTAGGAAAGTACAGAACTTTAAATTGAAACAATTTTTTGAAGAGCAAATTGAATAAAGAAATTAAATCAAGATATAAAATGCACCGAACATCTTTGCCATAAAAGTTTATAAAATGTATTAACTTGCATTTCAATAATAATTCTCAATAAATGTGAGAAAACATTTAGATTAGGCATCCTGTTTCATTATTACCTCAATTTTCCCAAAATGCTCAATTGGAGAGGACAATTTGAAATTCTGTTTTGAACATATTTAATTAACTAATTAAGTGAGACTTAAATTGGCAATCCTTCCTGTAGTTCCACCTTCTGTGAAATAAAAGACATTGATAGTATGAAATCTTAATGAAGCTACTTAGAAATTAGTCATTGGTGAGTTCCTCTGCATATTATTTTGATGGAACTTAACACTGGTTCGGTTGGTCTGTTTTAACTGCACTTGAATGGCATTAGAAAAAATACTTTATAAACAGCTCTAGATGTGGAAAGACTCCCACCCCGTACATAGATATATTTGAAGTCTTGGTTGTGATACCTTGGAATTCTGATGTATACCTGCTACATAGCAATGATCTAAATATCATATGAAATTCAACAGTCAACTTTTCTAATATAACAGAAAAGGAAAGATGTCCTAAATTTAAGTCTTGACATTTATTTAACTTGATTTCTGAGCATCATAAGGTAGGTCTAATGCATTGCATTAAAAAACTTTCAGTTTTATTCCTTGATGTAGTAAGCAAATCTAAATATTTTCCTTGGGACAATTAAAAATATTCTAGAAAACTGTCTCCCAAAAATTGCATTCCAGACCACATTAAGTTTATGGGATGCTACTTGGAAGGTTTTTATAAACAAGTGGTGGAGAAATACAGGTATTAAATCTTCATAACCATCTCAAATTTTCTTTAGATACAATTTCTCTAAGAGCAAAGAATTTGTCTAAGCCTGTTCATACCTTATCCCCAAACCTATAACAGTACTTTGCATTAACAGGCATTCTGGAAGAATAAATGAATCCACAAATGTACATCAAAAGCTTTGAACACTTCTCCAACATAGGAAACCCTTTAGTTTTCTTTCACCCAGAGTATGTCACACTTACATGATTATAGGAATCTTATTTTTCCTTTTATCATTATGGAGTATTTTGGGCATAAAAGAAGATAGGAGCACATAGAGAAAATGTAACAAAAATATCTGTAACTACTACCATTATTAAGAAGATGTGGTACATATATACAATGGAATATTATTCAGCAATCAGAAATGAGAAACGAGGGACATTTATAGAAACATGGATGGAACTAGAAGGAATTATACTCAGTGAAACAAGTCAGAAGGCAAGAGAAAAATATCAGATGGCTTCACTATTAGGAGGAATGTGAAAGAACAACAGCAACAACAAAGAATAAGCTCAAGGAAATGGGCAATTATAACCAAAAGCAAACAAAAAACTCAACAAGACCAAAAAGCCAAGATAAGCCAAAGGGACTATGGAGGAGGGGAGGAGAAGGAGGGGAGAGCAAAGACAGGGATGAGGGCAGAAAGAGCATAAGGGACTGAGGTGATGGTGCACGGGTGGAATGGTGGTGGGTACTCCCTGGGGACTACAAATGATGTCAAATATAATTAAAAAAAAAAAGGAATGACAAGAATTAGCATCTAAAAATACTTAAAAAAATAAATGTCAATTCTTACCTCCATTATCTTTTAAATGGAGTGCTATCTTGGTATCATCTGAAAGAGAAATCAAAGTTATTACAACAGAAATAATTTAAAGATGCACGTATTTTATGATCAGTCATTCTCTACTAATGACTTAACAGTAACATGAAAAGATTTTGATATTTTACTAAGCTATTTTTCTAGTACATTGAGAACGACCTTATGTAAGGCATATGATATGGTACTAAGAATTCTTACTGAGATTGTTGCGAACAAGATATTAGTAAAGTGTACAATTGTTAAGATCTCTGCGGACAGTAGATTTAATATTAACTTAAGCTACATTTATCTTCAATTTACTAAAATAATTAACTGTAACTGATCACAATTTTGGGCCTTCTTTATTAAAAAATATCAAGGTTAAAAATGAATTCCAAATTATTTGGAATAATAAGATCTGTCAATATTTAATAATTTAATTTCAATAGTTAAATGCATATTCATTGCTAATAAATAGGTCCAAAATTGTATATGAAAGGTCTTATCCTTCATGAACAAAATTTAGGACTTTTTTTTTAACTTCTGTGGTTGTATTTCAGTCTAAAGAGTAGGACTCGAATTGCAGATATATTTCCATTGATGATATACCAATCTAAAATAATAGGGGTTAAAATATAATGTTGACTTTAAAGGCAATAAAATGTATTTAGCGGCTGTCTTCTACCTTTATCACTTTATTCCTGTTAACTTTTAACATTCAATTAAATTTCCATTGAAAACAAAAGTTTTGAGCTTAATTAGCTTTTTAGTCAAATAAAAGCAATGTTTATAACAATATATAAGTAAGAGCATTTTATCCCTCAAAGCTTATTCTTAGCTAACTAACCTCACATTTTCCCCTAGTGGCAACATTCAGAATATGAGGCTAACAAATTTTGTCTAATATATCTTTTTCTGCAATGAACTGTGCTCATGCATTAACAATCTCATTCCCTGGCAGAAGAAATGTTTTTCAAGGACAATTTCTATTACATTTCTCTATAAGTTATAGACCAACAGTTTTTACTGTCTATATTTAGACAAATACAAGAATTGCATTCAAGTAGAATTATCTATTATTCAGAATCTAAAAATCAATGGACTTTTTATATGCATTTTACCTTTCCATTCTATGACTGAGATATATAATTTAATTACTACAAAGTTTAATGAAATGAAATCTCTATATCTTTTCTAGGGAGTTCTAGGGAGGACAAATAGCCAGAACAACTATTAAAATCTAAGTCCTAGTAAAAGACATAGTACATTAAAAGAATCCCAGCATGTTTTTTTAATAATCATTTTATCTTTTCCCATTTAGAAATACAGTTTGTAGAAGAAGGACTTTCTCTCCAGAGAACTACCCCAGTATATGTCCAAATCAGTGACTTTTCTCTCCTTCAAGAAAAAACCCAACTCATCAAAGGGCACCTTCTGTAGGCAGGCTGGTGGGTAGCTGGGATGTGACTACTCTTCTGGTCGTGGTTAAGACCCTGAATTGTGTGGTTGTTGCTTGTATGGTGGTGGTGGTGGTTTGAGAAGAACTTTCCACTGGCTCTGTGTTCTCACACATCTTCTCTTTTGACTAATAAGAGAAACAAAAAGAAGAACAATTTAAGAGTGATGACGTACCATTAGAAAAATTACATCAAAGAATGGTACTGTTAAGCACAAAGGGTTCTCAAATCAAGGTGAAGAACGAGTTACTTTGTACATGATTATATTTATGGATTTTACTATTTTTCAAGGTATATAAAATGGACAAGAGAAAAAATGGATTTAATAAAGTCTTTAAATATTTGTATTACATCATCTGTGTTACATTTATCTTGTTAAATTTTATATCGATGCATTTATCAAAGAAATGATGTAAAAGATAAAAGTTTATACAAGAAGAAAAATGTGTATAAGATTTAAAACAGACTTAGACATGTGAAGAAAGCATGCATTCCCTTCATATCGAACTAGTAATGCTAAATTCTAAACATTTGGTAGCTGCTCCACAATACTTTGTTTATAAATTTCAAAAATAATTCACCATAGGTTGAATGGACATTTAAAATTTTGTTTTATTTTATGTATGAAATAATCAAAACCATCCAAACAGTTTTAAACAGTACTTATGTAATCACTTAGCCTATCTTAACCTTAGCAGAGCTAGATGAAGAAAACAGGAAAAAATGCATATTGCATTTCTAAAAATTTATAGACCACAAAAATAAATTCTATGGTTTTCAGAACCTCCAACATCTAAAACCTTTATGTTTATAAGTTGGTATTTCTCCTCACTTCGCCATGCTTTAAAGGACTCCTTCCTCATGACAGATGTTGAGAAGCTGATAACCATGAAAAGCTGATAACCAGCTCTTCCCATGCTTGAAAATGATTATTAAACACATACCTTTCTTACTCTTCTCTTGTCATTACTGAAGTACAATGTATTTTAATATGGGGCAGTGAGTCTGAGACAGCTTCTTTGTCAATATTTGAATATGATATAGGCTTCTTCCCCACTCAAGTCACAATATCCTAAAAGTCCATTCAATTCCCCAAACTTCAATTCCTGCATCTTCTCATCCCCCACTGTTTCATGATCTCCTGGACTCCACTGCACTTGTCACCATAGCCTGAACATTTGCTGTAATTTAAAATGCTTGTGACTACTACAATTATAAATCCAGTTATCCTATTTTCAGTTTCTCCACATACCTGTTCATTGAAATTTGTCTTATTCTGTGACCATGTAAAAATCACAAGTACACTAATGTAATTTTCTCCTTTTCTCCCCATGGTTTCAATCTCTCAATACCTTCAGGCATCTTTTTTTTTTTTTCTCTGTCTTTGCAGAAAATGCCCAGTGGTGACCTTAGTAAAATATCATCTCTTCTCCTGCCTACAACAAAGCCAGACACACTGAGAAAATAATCACATAGTCGCCAAGTGGGAGCTCTGCCTACTTAGTTCATTCATCCTCTGAGAGCTCTTCCATGCTGTTTGGCAATGCTATCCTGTCTTGCTAATCTCTTCTATTTTCCTCAATCTCAATTCTAAACCCTCTCCATGCCACTTAAGAAATATAATCCCAGAACAACTTCCTTGAAGAAATAGTCATCAACAAGAATTCTTTAAATTTTTTTATAAGCCTGCATTCTTATTGAAACTACACTGACTTATCTTTTTTTTCCTTTTGTAATGAATTAGTGGTATGAGAAATTTCAGTTAAGATGAAGGTTAATTATTTATATCTATTTTCTTAATCTCTACTCTGGGCCAATTTAGCTCACCTTCTCAGTATAGTGAACAAGCTCATTTGATCCTGTCCTTTCTCTTCAATGTTTTCTAACTCTTTTTTATGCTACTTTATTACCATCAGCCCTTAAACATACTCAAGCATGTTCAATGTTATTTTGAAAATCCAGTCCTCCCTCCTCTCCACAATGCACACTAGTGTTATTCTTCCTTCCATCCAGTCTTACTTTAAAAGAGATAGATCTGCCTTAATTTTTTCAGACTTATATTTTACTCAGTTAGTGACAATCTCAATTTTACCTAGTCCAACTTGACTGAAATTTCTCATACCAATAATTCTAAATATCTCCTTAATAAATAAATCTTTCATGGTGTACTCCTGATAGCTTATCAACACTTGGCACAACTTCTACTCTACACCCATGCTTTCAATTAACATGTTTCTGTTGATTATTCATAAATATCTTTAGTTCATATTTCTCTTCTGGAGTTTTAGGTTCAAATATCAATCTGTTTGAATTAACATATGCATGTGGATAAAACAGAAACCTCAAACTCATCAATTTAAAATGGAAATTGCCATATATTATTCTTCTCCTGAGTTTCTATCCTCAAAGAATAGTATTATCAAATACCCTAATGTTTAAGGTAAGACCCTGGGCTTATTTAACTTATGAAAATAAAAGCAGACTAAAGATTTTATATAGTCCTTCTGTTACAAAACAAGTAGATTCTGGATAAAACATGAATTTACTATTGGAATCATACAATATGAAATCTGTAAACTTTTACATGAAAAATTTAAGAAATGAAAGTATATTTTAAAATAAACTAACACAGTTGACTATAAAATGATTTGGCAGGTTTAATAAAGTATCAAACTTAAATGAGAAATTAAAAAGTATATTTTTTCAATTACTTCCATACTTAGTAGGTTAACCAGCAGATTAAATAAGATGAAAGAAGAACTAATAAATGGACAAACAGATGAAGAAATTCCTAGGATGCAGCATAGAGAAATAAGAAGACAGATGACATGAGAAGATAACAGATATTGGGGAGCATTGAACAGATAAAGCCTGTTTCTAAAGAACTCAGAAGGTGAAATGAAACCGAATAGAGCAAGTCTTATTGACTTTATCAAACTTGACACCAATTGATCAGAAGACACACATTCTTCTTGAGCACATGTAGCTCATTTGTAGAAATTGCCTATAGACTGTCTCATTGAAAAGTTCCAACCAGGGGCCTCCCTGGTGGCGCAGTGGGTTAAGCAACGCACTATGAAGCAAACCGCAGCCACTGCAGCACGAGTTCGATCTCTGCTACCGGCCAGGGAGGGGACCCACATGGCACGGCAGACCTCTCCTGCCTCACCCGCTGCTGCCCTCAGCAGTGTGTTTCAGTCCATCTGCCTGTTCTGCTCCCCCCTCTCTGTGGTGAATCCTCTCACCACCACCCCACACCTCTGGCCTGTACCCAGTGCTTGTATGCATAAATAAATAAATCTTTAAAAAAAAAAGTTCCAACCAATTTTAAAAAAACATTTCTCTGACAGTCAATTAGAAGTCAATGCAAAAGATAATTTTTTAAATGTCTATAATTTGAAAATGGAAAGTAACTCACAATTCAGTACAATCCCAATAAAATAATAATACTGAGTACAGATGTGGAAAAATTGAGTCAAAACTTAAGCGAAAACAAAGCCCTTAGAACAGTCAAGACAATTGCTAAGAACAGTAAGGAAATGTGTTCGATAGATTGCTGGATTTCTTATGAATCTATAGTAATTAAGCCATGTAACTTTGTCAGAGTATTGTGTTGAGCATTAGAAGAGGAGATCATAGAAACCAACTCTATAATTAATGGAAGTCATGTAAGAAAGAGGTGGGCTTTGTAAGAAATTACTAAAAGGAAAGATTATTCAATAAATGGTGCTTGGAATGATCCAGAAGGAGAAAATCCTTCACAAACTGACTTTTTATTTTTTACATAGGAACCAATTACAAATGGAATGAAGATTTTAATGAGAAAGACAAAGCTTTAAGAAAATATTTGAGAATTGGACCTCCCTGGTGGCATAATGGGGTTAAGTCTCAGCACTATGAAGCTATCCACAGTCACTGCAGCACGAGTTTGATCCTGGGCTAGGGAGATGACCCACATGGAGTGGCAGACCTCTCCTGTCTTGCCTGCTGCTCTCCTCAGCAGTGTGTTTCAGTAGATCTGCCTCAGTCTGTCTCAGTCTGTTCCTGAGTCTGTCTCTGGTGACTTCTCTCACCCCACACTTTTGGCCTGCACCCAGCTCTTATATGCATAAATAAATAAATCTTAAAAAATAATGAGAGTCACTTTATGAAAATTGGAAGGAGTCTTAATCAAGTTGCACATATACATGAAGTGAACCATACATTAAAATATTAATTGATTTGAAACATTAAATTGAGAATGGATGTTAGCTAAATAAAATCACAGAGAAAATAAAAAGAAAAAACAAAAACTGGGAGAAGACATATAACAACTGGAGATACTCAGAGCAATAAGGCAACAAAAATAATAAAAAGGATTAAAGGATACAAAGTAAGAAGCAAACACAACTCTCATTATTTATAAGTGATATGACTATACAAGTAGAGAACCATAATATACCTTCAGGTAAAATTTTTTAAATAGTTAGAGAATTTTTCATGGCTTTTGTATATAAATTCTATTATGTCTGTCAGCTATAAGCCATGAAGATTTACTGCTCTAAGTAAAATGAAAAAATGACTGTACAGTAAAAAAAATGAGAAAAAGGAATGAACAATCATCTCACTGAAGAGTAAAACAGAAGAAACACAGAAATAAAAAAAAAGTAATGAAAATATGTTCAGTTTTATTAATTCATCAAAGAAAATTTAACCTTATTTTTAGGAACAGAAAATGAAGTGAAATTGGTGAACCTGTGTACCTGCATATAGAAGCAGGATAATATTGCTGTCCATAATGCCAGTGATGTTGATAATTTAAAGAATAAAATGAAAATATTGGATATTACAGAAGGTACTGGATTCTGAAATTGAGGGGGAGGGGTGCTGTGATAACTCCACCCCTTTTTAAAAAATCTTTGTATCTTAGTGCTGAGTAACAGAACATAGCAAATTACCACAAAAAGAATACAGAGGGTCTTAAATTGTGATAGATTATTCTTTTCTTGCCATAGTGAATCCATAGCAAGCAAACATATTATGGTAATAACATACACCTGAAGGGTGTGATCCTATACCTTTAAATCAAATACAATGATGTAAACCAATGCTATCTCAATTAAAAAAAAAAGAACACTAAGATGTCTGAATTGGTCTCTTTGTATATGCAGTTTCAACATTTTTTTTTTTTTTGAAGTAACTGTTACTACACGAGAAACCTGAAAACACAACCATGGTTCGATATCAATGTATTTTCTTTTTGGACTTTGTTGTTAAGTGATGTGAAATAGATGGATTAGTTATCTCCCAAATGAATGTCAAAAAGTTGATTAAAGCTGCTTTAATTGCAATGATGCAGTTAAAGTTCAAAAATATTCACCAAGATGCATTTCTCATATCTATATGAAACATCATAAATAAAAACCTGTATTTTATTTTTTTTCTTTTTTTTTATTAAAATATTTTAAAATTTACATATACTTGCCATTAATTGTAATCCCCATGTATTCCCCATCACCATCTCACC
>JAGFMF010011694.1:1502394-1548362 GCA_019455555.1 Galemys pyrenaicus
CCCTCCCTGGCCGGCAGCAGGAATCGAACTCGTGCGGTGGCTGCTGTTTGCTTCATAGTGCGTTGCTTAACCCACTGCGCCACCAGGGAGGCCCGACTACTTGCAATATTAATCTCACAGTAAAATTCAGTTTTTACCTTTGCTCCCTACCCAACTGAAGTACTGCTACTGCATATTGAAATATGCTGGATGAAGAAATTTAAAACAATATACAGCTAGTCTGGCTGTTTCTTGACAAATAATCATTACAGAGCATCACATATTCTATTATTTTCACAAGTTTAACCCCTTTGCTTGGGTATTTTATGATTTTTTTTTTAAATCAATAACCACTGAAGTAGTTAAACCTGAATTCTCAGACATCCAGTTTCGTGCTATTCCATCTGCTTCAAGTGGATGTGGATGCATTTGAAATGTAAAGCATGCAATTTCAGAGCTCTTCAGTTTTGATAAAAAGACAGATTACTCCAGTATGTCTTGCAAACTTTTTGAAATAAACCATAGTGAAAAATACAGTTAGCATCAAGTATTCAGATGTGAAATTATCTGTGTGTGTATTTTTGTACTGGAGCTAAATAATTGCTGTGATGCTTATCACTTTCTTTTGTTTTTGAAAGATCCACAGAGCTATTTTGTATTCCATTCTATTTCATTTAAGTAAATGCTTGTTGCAACCCACTGGGTAATTGAGAGCATGATCCACCTGAATTGCAGTGCTCAGTATGAATAATAGTAACCCAATAAGCAGTTTAAATTTTTCATATATTGAAACTCTAAGTACTATGAATTAGTTTTAAAGATAATCATTTTACTAGAAAATTATAGAAAAAAATACAAACAGACATTAAAGTAGGCGTTATTCGAATGCTAAGATATTGTTAGTTTCATTGCCTACCTAGTCTTTATTTAATGCATATTTATTTATACCTATGTTTTGAAATCATATTGAAATCTTAGCAGGTGATAACTTGATTTTGCAGTATAATGTCACTGTCTAGAAATTTTTTAATTTTCATAACTGTTCCTTGAGAGTTAATTCTTAATCATAGCATATATTCCACTACATGGCTTATAAAGAATTTATTCAGCCTATGTATGAACATACCCATGTCATTTTAAGCTTTATAAAAATACTGCCAACATTCTTTTTTTTTTAATTTGATGGATTAAAAAGAACAATATCTCATGTTTTGATTTCTTCTATTAAAGATGAGGTTAAAATTTTTTAAAAAATGTTTACTGGCAGTTGTATTTCTATATTTCTGAATCGTATTTTCATTTTTATTTGACTGGCTATCCTTTTTTGAAACGAATTTCTATGAACTAAGAGCAATAAATATATGTTAAAATCTGTCAAATATATATATCCTCTGTTTTCAATTTGCCATTCATTTCTAGATATAAAGCTTTTTTGCCATATGGCAGTTTGAGGTTTTGCCTTGTGAAGTTTTTCAACCTTTTCTTTCAAGCTATCTTTGTTTTTTGCTCAGGAAGACCTCAGCTAGTTTGACAATAAGTAAATGTTTTACTGTGCTGCCTTCCAGTTAGCTCATAATTCATTCTTGACTTTCAATTTTCTAGTCTATTTTAAATTTACTTTGGTACCTGGTGGGAAGTTAAAAACCAAATCTAAATATACAAATTTTATTCAAATAAATGGCTGAGTTGCCAGATTATTTGCTGAATAATAAATCTTTATAGTTTGAAGTTGCATATTATATCACATAATAAACTCAAATGCTAAGATCCATTTCTAAACTTGTATACTTTTCCATTATTGCTTTCTTCCTTATACCATGCCTGTAATGATTTCACTATTACAGCTTTACATTACGACTTAATACATACTATCTTGTCTTCCATCACTGATTTTATTTCTACGTTTTTCTCACTCACCTAATTTCCCTGTGATTTTTGTAATAATATCCTGATGTTCCAAATAATAATCCTACTGTGAATTTGATACAATCAATGTGGAAATAATTGACATTACAGGTTTTCATCTACTAAATTGTGTATTTGGTGTTCTAAAAAGTACCCATCAAACTTTCATTGTTTTCCTTATATAGGATCTACACTGTATTAAGTCTCTTAGTAATTGTTTAATTTTTCTCTTGTTAAAGAACTTAAATCACTGAATTTCCTAAGTAATTATTTCTGACATAGAAAGCTATTGATTTCTGTGTATTTTCTAATTGGTGTCTTTAGGAACGAGGTACCTTGCTTTCGTTCCAATGGTCATGACTTTTAGTTGCTTTTCTTTGTGAATTTACCAGAATGATAGAATTCTATTACATAAGAGTAATAATCACTCCTTGCTTTCTTCCTTATATTCATACTTATTATTATATTAATACATATCCTTCTAGCCCATCTGTTAACATTTTTACTAAGGAAAAAATGTTGGATTTTATTACATATTTCCATCTAGCACAATGACTAAATAAATGATATTCAAATACTAGTGCCATTAATTATGTTAATAGATTATAGATAATAGAATTTAATTATATTATTATAATTATCTAATTATATATTATCTCATAATCTAATGACATACCATCTAACTATAATCTGATTATAAATTATATTAATAGAATATAAAATGAAACATGTTTATATTCATGGAATACATTAGGTATTTGATCATGTTTTCATTATTTTAACTCTGTTGGATGGAAATTTTAACTATTAATTTTTAAAAAAATAAATACATTGAGAGAAACTACCACACCAAAAAGAGAGAGAGAGAGATCAGCCTACTGACTGGGAGAAGATATTTGCACATCACACTTCTGAGAAAGGGTTAATATCCAATATACATAAAGAATTCACACAACTCATCAAAAGCAAAATGACTCAAATAAGAATATGAGCAGACAATGTGAACACACATCAGACATACAGACGGCTGCAGGCACATGCAAAAAAAATTCTCAAATTCACTTCTTATTAGGGAAATATAGATCAAAATGACAATCAAGTATCACATCACACCTGTGAGAATGGCCTAGATCTGACATTTTCTACAAGGATGAAACTGGAGAGGATTATGCTGGGCAAAATACATCAGATGGAGAAAGATAAATAGTGGATGATTTCACACTTATGTTTAAAAATTTAAAACAAAGTCAAGGAACAGATAATAAACCAAGACAAACTTTAATATCTGACTGAAGATGTGACTATAAGAGGAGGAAGGAGGAACCGAAGTGGTAGGGGGCTCATGGACTGTGGTGGAGGATTATTGGGGCAGCGGTGGTGAGCACAGAGTGACAGCATCTATTTGTAGCGGCGGGAGCTTGCACATCTGTACATTATGTGCACTTATACCTACAGTGTTGTAGATCAAGCTTCCCTCAATTAAAAAAAAAAGGAGAGATAATAGGCTTTGGAAAGGGTGTGGAGAACAAGGAATATTTTTCCTTTTTGCAGGATTTATAGAAAATTGTATAGAGAGTCCCTTAAAAACTAAAAAGGAGAAAAACATGTGAACCAACAATACCATTCCTAGGTATTTATCTTAAGAATGTGAAAATACTAATTTGATAAGTGCACCCCAGTGTTCATGGCAGCATTATTCACAGTAGCTAAGACATTGATACAACCTAAATGCCTACCAGTGGAGGACTGGATAAAGCAGTTGTGTTAAATACTCAATGAAATGCTACTCAAATATTAAAAAAGATGAAGCAGTACCTTTTGGGACAACATGGATGTAAACTGTCATGATTATGTTGAGTGAAATAAATTGGAAAGAAAATCACTGGAATTTTTATCTCATAGGTAGGCTATAAATAGGTAAAACTAATACACTATCAAAGCACAACAAAAAATAGTTTTAGACTCTAAGAAAAATATGGTGGTTACCAGAGAAGAGAGGGAGTGGGCAGGGAGGAAAGGGAAGATAGAGTAAATTTGATAAGAGGAATAGTACCTAGAACTTTGGTGGTCGGTAGGGAAGGCAAATGTATGTATCAAGGTATTAAAATGTACTCCCTAAATTTATATAGTATTGTTAATCAATAATGTTGCATATTTTTATTTTTAGGAAAGGAAGATTATATTTACTTGTAATTACTTATGAGTAAAATAATCAGTTTTGTAGCATTAGAATGTGTGCTCATAAAGTGAGTATCCCCTCCAAATATGCTCTTTTTTACTTAATTAAATGTGTAAATTTTAGAATTCTGTTTCTCGGTAGAATAGTATCACATCCTGAGGAACTGGGGAGCACAGCATACTGCATCACATTAAAAAAAGAGAAATTCTACCTTGTCACACAACTCCCTTTCTGAATTCAGGTACTTAGAGCAATAGAATCTCTAGCCTTGAGTTCACAATCAATAACTTGATTAATGATTTTCAACATGCTGCTGGGGCACTGGCAGAAAAAAGCATATTCTCATTTAAGATGGATAAAATGGAAAGAGAGTGAAGAAAGTGGAGACTACTTACATTGAGCATGTAGTGGTTGACATGTGTTCAATAACTTCCTGTTACATAAATCTTACCTCAACCTGACAATGTTCCTCATAATTATTCCCATTTGACATAGCAAAAACTTAAGGCCATATTATTTAGAAGAAAGAGCATGAGCTTTAGAATTGCATACATAGAACTAGATTCTTGTCTTGACTCTGCCATCAACTGTGTGATCTATAGTGAGCTTTTATTGGAGATTCAGTTCTGTAAAATGGAGACTGTAAAATCTACACTTGCTGGGATTTGGTGAGGATTGAGTGAGACAACAACAGTGACACTCCTATAGCGTTTGACATATTGGGTATACAATAACTGTGAGTTATTTTGTGCCTTTTTACCTTCCATAGCATCTAACAAATATCTGAAAGTGCTTATTGGAAAAAACAGCGTAACCTGTAGACAACCTGTAATCCATATAACACCCTCCAAGTCCTGAGCCAATATTTTCAGTCACAAAGTTAGGGTTATGAAACAAAGAGGAGAAATTTTTGTGATGAATAATTTCTTAAGAATTTAGATATTCCTTGCCAAGCATTCAACTTTTCTCTCTTGGCTAAACAGAAGTGAAAGTTGAATCTTTAGGTAGAGAGAAAAAAGTCCTTTTGATCACCATGAGGCCCTGCAGCAAATACTCAGTCAAATAATATTGGAAGTTTCAGGATTCCAACTTGGGGCATCCTTTCTTAAATTTTCTTCACTTTATAACAAATGTTATTTATTTTAATGGTACCTTCAAATGCATAAAATGGAAAGAGCAGTGACTTTGTGTTTTTGGCTCAGAAAAAGGAACATAAAGCCTTGGGGGCTTGGGTGTGCAGTTCCCTTGGAAAATGTTATCCTCTCACCAGTACATTTTTATTATGTTTTTCTCAGATTAATGGCTCCTGGTCTTTTAGAGATGTTTGTTTTCCTCAGGATCATCAACCATGTATGAATCAACTCACCTCTGCTCTGCCAAGATAGCAAAGTTGAACTTGGTGTGAAACAAGTAATCCCTGGATGAGATAACGCTTATCAAAGAAAGGTCTTGATCCTAATGTACTATTATACTATTAAAAATTTCACAATTTTACTTGGAATGTTGAGATTTATAGAAAAGTGAAAAATGATGGTATTTCTAGTTTCTTAAGCATAGTGTCATGAACTTTTCTTTACTACTGTTTTGAGCCATAAACATTTAGGAAAGGACAATGAGGGAACAGACCATTATATTTGTCCCAGTGTCCCCAATAAATTGTCCCAGACAAATAAATCTTCCTCCTTTCTCATTACTTAAAAGATAAAGTCTTTCTAATCATAGTGGGTTAGAGGATTTAGGAAATGGGCTATAGAAAAATGAAATAGGTATAGAAGAAAGGTTGATACTTTTAACTAGAAAAAACAGTCTTGCTCATTTTCAAACTATGACCAGGGTTTAGTTTTGCATAGTTCCTTAAAAAATACTGCACCTGGTGAGGAAGAGATGAAAGAACTTGGTTGTGACCCCCCCACCTCCCGCCATCACATCTGGACTCAAGATCAGGTATTATCTGTGTTGTATTTAGAGTTTCATTTTTCAAAACTATTTCTTCTGCTTAAGAAGAGAAAGTTTGAAAAACATTTTGCTAAATCATTTGTGCATCTTACTATATTCACCTAGTCCTGTTATAACTGTATTTTACAAAGTAATTAAATCTTTCAGACAAGTAATATGAGTTCATTAAAAGAATAATATTATAAGAGGGCACGCCAAGAAGAGGAGCAACATTTTCTCTATGTTCTTGAAGATGTGTAATTATAATATTATAATGTCAGATAATAGTAACTGAGTGATTCTTGAAATGGTCAGCAAAACACATCTCTTAAAAGATAATTGTTTAATTATTTTTGATAGTGCACTTCTATATCCTTCAAGAGATACTGTATTTGTGTGACAAATTTCCTAAGATCATTTTGAAACAAAACAACTCTATACCAGACTTCAATTTGCTTCTTGAATCCAAGTTGTATAATTTATATTATCAATGCTTAAAAAATAATATACATAACATTAGTAATGGCTTTTAGTATACATATAATTTCATTTTTTTTTTAAATTTTTGTTATTCCCGCTTCACTACAAATTTGTGGGCTCCCTTGGAAGGGTCTGTTTCTAACATTACAGCAGACCTAGGTCCTTACAGAGATTACCAAAAATGGAGTAGTAAATTCATTCCACTTTAAGGAATGATTTTGGTCATAAAACAGTGCTCTGCTTCTTTATTCCCTAGCTTTATTCCACATTGGATTTGTCAGGCATATAAAATATCAAATTACTAAATGCTAATTCTATTAGAGTTTTATGCAGCTCATGTGTACAAATGTTCTATGTCTTATTAAAGGCGGCAAAAAAGAAGGATTTCAAGAATATGGGTGTGAAGCAATTTTCTGCTTCATAAAATACAGTTAGTGTCACCTTATGTTAACAGAAACATTCTTGGATATGTACTTTTTCTTTAGATTTGCTTTTAATGAAAGCGCCTTAGTATTTTAGAGTACATCCCACTGACTCAGAAAAATATGGTAAAAACCATATAAGACTATGTGGCATAGAATGTTGACCTGTAATTCTTTCAGCTTACAAGACCCATCAGTCCAACACCCTCAAAATCATTTTTATTAATATTAATTCTGTTCAGCACTATTATGTGAGTTTGACCTGGTCCTGGTCCTTCATTTACTGATGGGGGGATGCTCAGTAATTTTCTCATTTATCCCACTGCCACTGGTCACTTCACTCAACCCAGCAGAACCAGATAGTCAATGTTTTCTCACAAAATAACTCTTTGTGTATATATTAACTGCTATACCCCCTGACCCAATCAACACATTTATTATATGGCCTCCACTATCTGAGAAACTTTTCCTATAAAGGAAAAAGAGAGTAAATACTTCAGGTTTGTGAGTTATATGGTTTCTGTCACAGGAATTCCATGGTGGAGAACAATGAGATGAATTCTACCTCTGCTTCAGTACTAAATACATAAAAGCAGTTAAAATGCAGACAGTATCAGGAATCCCTAGGAAGGTGTTAGGCAGGGTGATCATATAATTTATGGGGCAAACCCCAGATTTATGAGAGGGGAAGAAGTAAGTGATCCTGCTAATCATGTATTTTGCTTTAAATATTGTTAAAGGAAATTCCATAGTATCTTTCACAGCAAACTATTGAAATATACTCAAATGGAGTTAATGTAAACAAGCTAAACCATTTTAGTGCTAAGGGAAGTCTGCCTTTCTTTTCCCAAGGTTTGTCAGGCATATGCACATATTTGGTAAAACTACATGTTATAAGATTGGGCATGGGAGATTAGTGGAGCAATATCAACACTAGCATTTTATTTATTTATTTTTAATCTCTACAAACATCCATCCATCTTCCTTTTTTTTTTTTTAATTTTAAAAGCTGCCTCCGCCAATTATGAGTTTTGCAACCTTGGATAATCCTTTCAACCTTCTTAATTCATATTTATTTAAACTGTAAAACAGGGATCCCAATGCCTGTCTCTTAATGTGGTTACAAGGATTAAATGAGATAATAGAATTAAAAGATTTTAGTGGAAGTAAAGATTTTCCTGTGAATTCTGGCACACAGATTAAAAGGTAGCTATAAAGATTGTGTTAAGTATCTCCATTTATAAGATAATTTTATCCTTAAATCACCCCACCCAGATCCTTTCTTTCAAGCTCCTGAGATTTACCAGCAGTAGCAGCAGCAACAGCAGCAACAGCAGACAACCTGGGGAAGGATAAATGTATATACTAGCTGAGCTCAGAGAAGGAAGAGATTAATTCTGATTCAAGTGCAGGTCAATACATTGGTTTTCTGTGGTGGTAAGAGGCATTTTTTTAGGCATACAAAATCTATGTGCTTTTAGGCAAACCCATCATTAGAAATCACTGCAACCAAGGTCATGCTTCATGAGTGAATACTTCCCCCTTGACTATGACTTGTCATTGAAGTGAAAATTCAAGAACTGAGGTAAAAGAAAAAGTGGACCCCTAGGATAGAAAAAGAGTCTAATTCCCTTTCTGTAATATGTCAGAAAAGTATTATGTGAAAGCTAATCCTTAATCAATCTTATTTTTATTTCTAAATACCTTCTTCTTTATTTTCCATGATACCATAAACTAGCTTGGTCAGACTGTGCAATCTGGCACATAGATTGCCCTAAAGTTATATAAAAAGATATAGCACTACTTAGATATTCTTAGAAACAAATAACAGGATTAATATATGCATTGCTGAATTATTGAATTCTCTGCACTTTCCTATAAGTTACAGAATTATTATCATATAATTTCTTTGAAAAATGCTGGAAAGCTTTTTTAATGGGTAAAATTATATTTCATATAGATTAAATTCTAGAAAGAAAATAAATGGTAGTATTTAAAAATTTCCATAAATCTTAATTGATATATCTTAGAACTTTAGGAACTATGAAATAGTCATATTTCAGTTATCCTTGGGGATAGATTCTAGCAGAAAGCAAAATATCAGAAACTATCTCAATGACACTTTTATCACTTTCTTACATAAATATTAAAGATCTAGCTTCAGTATGAACATACTAAACTTGGAATATTTTCTATATTTTGACACTAGATTGACAGCAAGACAAATTGCTAAACCATAAACTTTTATTAAATGGTTCCTTTTAACATAATATCAGTCTATTCAATATATCTGCTAATCTAAGGTTATCCCAATACAAATAGTAATATCAATATTATTTTTTACAGAAGCCAAGTGTGAAGTTAGTTTTCTTGCTTTAAAATTTGTATTTTCTTGTCCTTTAAGGATCATCCTTTTTCCCCATAACAATTAAGTGCCTACTATTTTTAAAATGAGCAAATTCAATTTCATTCTTTGACAATTAACTTTTAATATTTTCTGGGGGAACTCACTATTAGTGTAGGCAAGAAAATGAGATATATAATTTAGCAATAAAATGTTCGATATTTAGATGCTCTATAAATGTTTGTTAGGTTGCATTTGTTCACATTTTTTGTTTTCTATATTATAGCCATATAAAACCAGATAAGCAAAATTTTAAAATCACTTGGAAAATCTGATAAAAGCAATTATAAGCAGATGTGATGCTGAATAATCTTACAGACTGTTTACCAAATGGTGCTCAGGTGGAAAGCAAACACAGTATTCACTCACTGGAAAATCAAAGATGACTAAGGAGTGCCTTGGCGTATGTATCAGGAAGGACTGGGTCATCAGGAGGCTTTGGTTCAAGCACCTGTTGCTTTAAAGTTTAGAGAAAAGACAAGTGGTTTCTATCCTGTATTCACAGACACCTTTACCTGACTGGTAGATTATAGAGATAGAGATCAAAATGCAAAACAAATGACAGGTAGATAAGTAGATGCTAAGTGATAGATACATAGATATATCAACACTATTGTTTTCTGAAACTAGAAAGAAACATATGCATTTTATATCCCAAAGCTACTGAGTCCAATGCCATTTTTTTTCCAGAGGAAGCAAATGTAACTGATTCAGCATTGATATTTTTTTGCACCCAAAATGTTCTTTAGCTTTAGTATTATCTACAATAGTATCCATATTTTACTAGCATACTAGAATATAGTATATATGTATATCCTTCCTTTAAAAAATATTTGTTGACTAATTCAGTATCAGTAACATGTGCCTATGGTAAAAATTCAAATTCTACAAGTGGGAATATGATGGTATGTTAACATTTTCTCTTTTCACCAGTTTCCAACTCATGCCATTCACGCCATAGTGAGCTCTATTCAAAAGTATCCTCTAGTTCTTTCTCTTTTTACCTATGACTTCACTGTGGACCAGGTGCACTGTGCAATTTCCAAGTGCTGAGGCTCATTGCCTTTTTCCTAAGAGGAACATCTAACAGGCAAACAAAGGGACACCACTGCAAGAAAGCCCTTTGCTCAGGGTACACTTGAAGCACCACTTGGACATCAGAGACAATCACAGGATCCACGGAAGACTCAGGCTTCATTTAATAGGACATAGGTGGAGAGAAACTCCTGGAGGCTGCAGTCCAGGGAAGAGGAAATAGGTGGTAGGGCTACCAGTTTAGCCAGGAGCCTTGGGGAGTGAGGAGAGACACATGGAGACAAATATTGCTGCATTAAGAGGAAAACACTAGGAAGAGCTGGGTGCGGCCAAACAAGCTGAATTTCTGCTAAGAACTGAGAATATGCTCTATGTCTGTACTTTCCTCTCTCCCCATTTCCCATTAGGGTGCCGATATAGGGGAACAATGACAGTGGACAGACTGCTGAGCCTCAGATCTGGGAACCCAAAGAGGAGAGAGGGGTTTTGCCACAAACAGGCACAGACCCCTCACCTGCAGCATAGCATGTTCACAGCAGTGGCTGAACCTCTCCAGGGCCTTCCCCTACCCTGGTGTCTCAGCAACTACAAAAACAGGTCTCAGTACCTACAGAAGCTAGCAATGGTCAAAGCTAGCAACGGTCAATAAAATGAAACAAAATAAAACCACAGCATCACTTGTAGGGAAAGAAAAAGTAGTGAAACGAAATTTCTAAGTTATTGCTATAGATATTTTTAAGGGAAATTTAAAATAGCAAAATGATAGAAAATCCTTTAAAAGCAAGTCCCAAGATACTAACTCACATGTGTTCCAAATGTATTTTTATAAATGTTGATAATTTATGCCAGAATCTGTTTAGTTCCTTTGATAACCACTTATGACAGTAAAAGTGAATGGTTATTAACAAAGTGAGTCATTAGAATACTCAGGAAAGTGGAAATTTCTGAGCTCAGTTATCTATATATTCTATCCAACCATATATTATTTTCTTATATTAGGCAGACACTGTACTGTCGAAGACACTAAGATGAATTAAGACTGCATTTCTATTCTTTAATGGGTTTATGTTATCTTATATCTCTTTTGCTGCTCATCTCCCCAGGGACAAATACTATTCTTACTCTCTGTTACAGATGTATCCCCTGCCTATATAGACATACATATATAGAAATATACTTTAAAAATTTTTTTGTAATGAAAATTAGTATTATACCTCAATACCCAAGCCACAGGCTACTTCCTGGAACTTCTTCTGTTTTCAATTTACATTTCTCCATAGCTGATCTCATTTGGTCCCATGAATTTAAACACTATCTATATGATAATGATACTCCAATCTGAACCTCTAGCTATAACCTCTTTGGGTAATTTCTGCTTTATACAGGGCCACCTACTCAAGATTTCTACTGAAAAGCTGAACAGTATCACCAGCTGAATCTGCTCCCAATCAAACTCTACTTTTGCCCACCCCCGTCTGTTTCTTGTGCCATCTTACCCATCTCAACAAAATATCCATAAAATAGCACAAACAAAAATCTAGGGTGTATCCTTCATTCTCTTTTCTTTTATTTCCAACTTGCTAGTGAGAGGTTTGTCTCCTTTCAAAGTACATGTGACATTCATTCATTTATCCTGATTCTACAATTATCTATGTCTAAGATGCTACCAAATCACTGTACACTATAGCACATTCTCTCTACCACTCTCTTCCTTTCCATTCTTGTTCCATTCAAATACCAAAACAAACAAACAAATCAATAAAAATAAATTTTGGAGCAGAGTTGTATTTTTAAAATAAAATGAACTTATGTCTGCTTAAGTTCTTCTAAAAGTTAAAGACGTAAAGCTCATCATGCCTACTGGTTTACAAAATTGTCCTTGCAACACTTCCGGTCTCACACACAGAGCTCTCAAAACACCGAGTTTTTTACCATCTTCTCCAGATCAAGCTGAAACCCACTGTAAGACCAATGCACTTTCTACTTCCCTTGAAATGCAGCTCTGCCCTCACCCTGGTGTAGCTGGTTATTTGTTGTAAGCTACATCCTGGTGTAGCATCATTCAGATCTAAGATGGTTATCTCAGCCAGTGGTCTTTCCTGACCACCCCATCCAGAGCAACTACTGGCTCTTTTTAACTCAGCAGTTCACTCACCAATTGACTTTGGTTTAATTATTTACTTTTTTCAGATTACTAAGCTAAACTCTAAGCTCCATAATGGCTGTAGCTTTGATTCATACGTGATTATTCTAACCACCTCTGTGTTTAATGCTTGATGTGTGGAAAGCAGTCAAGTTTTAAGTAAATGAAAGAGGAATGAACATTTCAAGAACTAAAGCAACTGAAGGAATAAACTTTGGAAGGTGACAGGTGATGGAATCATTGTTATTCTAAAAAGCAATTTTTCTAGGAATAGCAACAAGTAAGTTTTTGTTATTCTTACCAATTTTGCTATATTTTCCCTTATGATGGCCTGTTTATTTCTTTTGTCTTAGTAGTCAAAACTAATAATGCTATTTCCTGCATATCTATTTGCTCAAAATCTGTCTCCTCGTACTCAAAATATAAGTTCTATCACAGAAGTGATCTTTTCTTTTTGTTGACCACTGAACCCACAATCTAAGTTAGTAATGAACACAGACACTCAAAACTTTTGTTGAATAAGAAAAAAAAAAGAGAAAATATGAAGTTACTTGAAATTGACTGATTCAAATCCTTTCAATTTTCAGCAAAGAAACAAGAACACTGTTACTTAGAAGTAATGAGACATATATTTTAAACAAACATTTTTGATCATGGATCTTATTATATTGATATATTCCTATAATTGAAATTCTTCTAGACTTTGGGTAAGCCATTGTAAACATTCTGCTTTTTGCTCCCCAAAAAATGGAAATTAAAGGAAATCAACAAGATTAAATTATATTTTCCTTTTAGAGTAAGCCCAATTTGAGAGCTCAAGTAATCACCAGTAACTATCAGTGATAAATGAACACAATGGAGAAAGTAAAATGGAGGGAAGAAAAAAAAAATACTTTTTTTGTTGATTAGGATAAGACTTTTCTTGTCTTACTGAATTTTTTTAATAAAAGCTCTTGTCAGGGGAAATTCTTTTCTTGCAAAATGAGCAAAAAGTTTTAAAGATCATAGGTCTAAGGAGACATAAATAAAATGCAGTGGGGAAATTTTGTTGAACAAAAGTGCAATGAGCCATAGTTAAACCAATTAATTAAGCAGATTTTGATATGTATATGAATGGGTTGCTGAAGAATTAAAAATAAATTCAAGACTTTAAGCCAATATTTGTACACAACAAAAACACCACCAAATGGTAACATGTAGAAACTTTTAGAATTTTTTTGCATTATTCCTTGATGCATTCTTTTTTTATTCATAAATCACCACCATTTTACTATTAATCTTTTCTAAAAGTAAATAATATACAAAAATCTTGTGCTTTGCTTGATATTCTTCTGCATTCTTCCTATGCCAGTTTCAAAGGCAAGTATGTTTCTTTCAGCATCAATTATGAACACATTATTTTTCAGTAGTGTGTCTACTGAAGCAATGAGCATTTTAGGAAGCAATGAAGATTAACTTCCTCAGTGCACCTGCAGTCTGGCAGGTGTGAGGCAGACAGGTGAGACACCCAGACCCATGACGAGGAAATCATACAGATGGAGGTTTAATTCTAAACTTATCACTCAATAGAAAGCAGAACCTGTTAAATAACTTATCTCCTGGGAGTCTCAGTTTCCTCCACTATAAGTGCTGTAAATTAAATATATTTAAAAATTCCTTGGTGCAATGTGTCAGAGAAATTTCTCAATAAAATATAAGGATTAATATTATAAAGTCACTTCCCATTTGTTGATGTATTTTTATTGCCAAAATTGCTTGTTTCCATCAAAGTATTTTTTTAAAACCATTATGAAACCCAGAGGAAGGTAGGTTTCTAACTATCCCATAATAACACTTCTGAATAGTACCCTGTTTGGGTTATTAACTTGCCTTGATTATCCCTCAGCTTTCCTGGGTTCAGCACTGAAAGTCCCTCATTTTGGGAAGGTCTTTGTTCCCAGACAAATCTAGTCATGATTTCATTTGGAATCATCATTCATTTATGTATTTTATACAGTACCAGGTAAATTCATAGCCTCTGGAGATACAAAGACTAACCACCCTTTAATAAACCAGAGCTTAGAAAAGGAGACAGATAAAATAAACAAGGCCTATAAGCCCTATGCTAAATCATAATGATGGAGTTTTGCCCAGGATGTCAGGGAAACACAGGAGATGGCACTTAACACAGACATGTGGTTTAGGAAGGTTTCTCAAAGGAAATGGCTGCTGAACTGCAATTGGAATTATGTATGCACCCATACCAGGGTCTTCCACTTAATTCTTTTGGGCATTTTTCATGTTTGAACTCAGTATTATTTAAATTTTTCACATTAAAGTGTCATTTCTTTAAATTCGTTTTGGTGGTGACCTACACAGATTTGGAACAACTCCAGGTATGATGGCAATTTACATGATCAAAGGTTATGTGGAGGTCTTCTTGGAGGCCTAGGGGTTAAGTCTCAGTGCTATCACCATGATGGCCTGAGTCCAGTCCTGGCCAGGGAGTAACCCACACATCACAGCAGACCTCTTCCGTCTCTCCTGCCGCTCCCGTCACTGGTGTATTTCAGTAAATCCTCCTGTTCTGCCAGGAAATCTCACTCTGTCTCTGGTGAAACCTCTCACCATCCCCCCCACAAATATAACTCCAGCCTACACTCCATTTCTTCTACACAAGAAAAAAGTGCATGTGATTATGCATGAACCATTCTAGGTAAAGATATCTCATACCATGTTTTCTATATAGACCAAAAATGATTGATCTGTAGCCTCATCAATTATAATCATCATCTATATTATATCCCAGAGAGATTAAAAATATATTTCATAAGATCTTAATGACTAAGAATGCTCTTATTTTTGGTAATTTTTGAGCAACCAGACACAGGAAAATACTAGAATTCCCACTTTTGCATTTTTTTGCATTTTGGTTATTTTATGTTTTTAAACACACACACTTGTGTATGTACACCCAATTGACAGCCTGGCACACTTAACACTCTATGGAAGAGTAGAAGTCACCGACTTTTTAAATGGATTCATTTTTACCTTTGAAGTTTACTACACCAACTGCAGTTGAAGCCAATCTGAGAGGACACACAGGGACCACAACTGTTAAACTGGAGGCATGCTAGAAATGAGGAAAGAATAGTTGCATTAAGCAGAACTGGCTGTGTTAAGAAAAAAATGAACACAAATCAAATTCCAAATGATGGTTCAATTAGAATAAACCACTCACCCACCCTCTCATACACACAGAATCAAGACACCATGCATGCCAAATCCCATGTTATAGTCATTATGAATCATTTTCTTCCACATAGCTATTTTACATGTTCACTTACTAGGCAGTGGGGTCATCTCCACAGCTGAAATGTTGGTAATTTTTGACATTTGTAACTCTACTCGGTGATATTCATAAATTGTTCTTCTTCGAACATCTGCAAAAAAAAAAAAAGGGAAAAAATTCAACTTTCAATATTTCCTAGCTTTTAAAACATTTTATTAATGAATGCAGAATTATATGCTTTTCACCTGAAGCTTAAAAGCAAAGATTTAAAATAATCAATCCCTGTAAACGGACTAATTATAAAAACCCTGAAACCAATGTGCCCATCTGCTTGGAAGTATTTTTTAATCAGTGAAGTTCAAAATATTGATTAGTGTCTCCAGATAGCTCACTTAGCTAACAGGACTCCAACACAGTGCCACCAGAGTATCTCTAAAACATTTTCTTGATAGAGTTATATATTTTGGACGATTTTGACATATGAAGATAAGAAGGTAAGGAGACATCATTTCTCAAAAAAAAAAAAAAGCTTAAGTGAACCCTTAATTTTGCAAAGTTGACAGATTGCACTAAAGACTTAAAATTAATTTCTTTAATAAAAACAAAGAGAGAACGTAAGTCATTTTAAAACATCAATGATGGTATTTATTAAATACACTATCATATCTAAGGAAGGAATAATTAACACTTACGTTGCATGCAGGAATTTACAATAATGCATCAGTAAATCCAGCAGAAATGAGAAATGAGTTACATGGAGACTTCAACAAAAACTTTAGTAATTAAAAATAAGATAAATATAAAATTTATTTTATAGCAAAACAAGGTTGTTGATAAAATACATATTTAAATAGCAGCTTCTAAAAAAAACCTGATCCTTAATCTAATGAGTTGGTCTGAACTTGGTAAACATAAACAGAAAAGGAATGTTATCAGCTTTTTATTTGGCTCTTGGAATGCTTGTAATGACAGGAGTGCATTTCCTGAGTACTATCATATATATCAGGAATTATTTGGAAAGCTACTTTTCAAAAGTCCTATGTCATGGTGATGAATAATTCAAGCTTTTTAACAGTCTGTTCATATTCCAGTTTTGCTACTAGGATCTGTGGAATTATGGGCTCCTTTGTTAGACATTCTCTATCTCAGTTTCCTTATTTATAAAATAGAGATAATAGCACCTGTATCATGAGTTTTTTGAGAATTAAAATATGAAAAATTTGCTTAGAACAGCCCTTTCACATTGGCAGTGCTCAGTAAATGTCAAGTGTAACTTTTGTCTAATGTCAGTAAGACAACTGTAGGGAGTACTGGTTGTATATTACATATAATGATATAATTTCATAGATCTAATCTCATCGAAATCACATGAAGGCCCTGGAACCATGTTTTGAGAAATCTGTCCCCATGTTATTAAAGAAAGCTAAATTTTGACTAAAGTCAATAGACTCAAAATTTACTTGTTTTAGGAATTTAAAAGCATGGTACGAGGATGATAGTGAGTTGTCTAATAGTGTAAGTGTTCAGGACTGTAAATAACACACTCAACAGCTTGGAGACCTAAAAGTCAAATATTTATTTTCAGATTTCTACTTTTCCCCATTTATATCTTTTCATCCATTTCTGATTATTCACCATGAAATTTACTCCAGAAGTAGAATGGGAGGGGCTTGTCCCAAAACAAAGATTTTGGGAGTAAGGATGATTCCAGAGCCATTCAGTGAGAGTATCTTCACATTTATCACATTGGAAAACACTGTTTAAAAGCTCAATTAACTTATCTTTGCTATAAGTGCAAGATCCAAATATACTTTTTGAAGTGTAGATTTTCTCAAAACACCAGAAAAATGTTGATCTCATGGTATCAAGATTTTTTGAGGCATATTAACTGTGCCTTTTAAAAAAAAAAAACAAACTTTTAAGGCATACACAAGATTTCTTGGCTTCTGCTTTTGTCTAAATAGGATGTGATCCTCTATACTTCTTTCGATGCATTTTCCTAAACAATTTAGTTCTTGAAAGTAAATAACATTGCCTTGCCATAATGTCGCTGGGATGAGTCTTGGAGTCCTCATAGTAAAGCTCGCATGGTATCTTAAAATACTAGATTCTTTAATTTCATATTATATATTGGAAAACTCAAACTACTGAGAAAATGACTAGGAAGCCTCTGGGAGTTAATCATTGATCATGTACATGGAATAAAATAGAGATCTTTTTTGTTTTGCTACTTTTATAACTTGCTAGATGATTCAACTATAGCTAGATGAATTTACTAAAACCAAAATTAATGAGGATGACTCCTGTTTGATGAAATGCCAATTAATGACAGCTTCCAAGTGGTCACTTCTGTTTTATTTCAGAGACACTTCTGTCAAAAAAAGTAATTAAGAATGTATTTACGGGTAGCTCTTGCCAATATTAGCTTTTATTTGATTCCAGAAATGTGTTTAGATCATGCGTCTTCTGCAGAAAGTCAGCCAAAATAACACTGAACCAAACATTCAGTCTTAGCGGCAATGATAACAGCTTCAACTGTTTCCTTACAACTTCATAAATCTAAGATCAAATATAACACTCACCCATTAAGAGTTACTAAAATTAAGAAAAAGATAAAACATCTGAGACCAATACAGAGAGAATTAAATAATCAAGTTCTTAAAGTGACATGATTCACAGTGTAACTATTGAATTGCATTTCTTTAGAATTCTGAGCAATATCAGGAGGAGGGACAGAGTGATCATATGGAAACACCAGAATTTTCTTCAATCAATATCCACTGTAGCTGAAATTAAAATAGTTCAACAAATATTCTGTGGCATGATCAGCCATGATCTATTTGTCTCTCTTGAAAGTTAATCTTCACATACAGAAAGCATGAGTAATTTCCTAAATTTGGCTGACTCTTATTATAAATATTTTAATATTTTGTCTGAATTGTCATGTAAATGCTTTCCTAAAATTTCTTCATTTATGTCTTGCCAACACTTAATGGGTGACCAAAATGCTTATTTTTTATTTTCTTTTTTAGTTTGTATTGTGTCTACCACACAGCATTATTTAATGAGTGTTCTTTAATGCAAATAGTATGTATGGCACAATTACAAGTTTATTCCTTGTATGAAGATACAGAGAAAAAGTGCATTATTATAGGAGTGATAAGCTTCTCACACAAAAATACATGTTAGATAGTTGAATTTGTCAAATAACCTACAAATAGAAGATGTTTAACCTCAAATATTTTTTTATTCCTGTTGTAGTTCTAATTCTATTAAACAATAATGTAATTCAGCATTGGGTAAGGAAACAAAATTTGGGTGACCATGAAGCAGTATTCTGAATCTGTTAAGTTTTCCTCTCATCATTTCCTCATTACTTGAGAAGTTCCACAATACAGGTGAAACCTAGGTGGCCAGATTCCACAGTTCCTGGGTGTGCACAAAGGATATCAGCAATTTATCTAAAGCAGTCTTCACTTTCTCCTCCTTCTACATTTTGTTTACTAATGACGTAAATTAGATGTATGTGTTTACTTCTCTCAGTAACCACTGTGCCTGAGAATGAGAACTGGTGTCTGCACAGCACAGTGTCATGGCTGTGTCACACTGGCTAGCGCTATGGGAAGACCCAGGCCTGATGGCTGTCATGGTTCCTGTGGGCCCCAGACTGTTTCCTCAGGGGACACATTTCCCTACTCCTGAGACTTAGGGGGAGATTTTGTAATGTACATTTGCAATAATAATTTTTTTTTGGAGAGAAAAAGTTGTGAATTTATGAAGCAAATTAGATGAAATACTATAAGTTTTATTTTAAAGTCAAAATTATCAAGATTATGTTTTTGAATCACTCAGAGTTTTAGCATTCATTGATGAAAAAATTCTGGTATTTTCAAGGTATTGTATTTTGTGTAGCAAAATTCAGTTGGAAAAATTAACATGTGGGCATTTTTATAAGGATAGACAACCAGTATTAGCTAAAAATAGAAATATCCTCCACATAGTAGGGAAGTATAAGTTAAAATAAAAATTCTTATTATTACACAGAAAAAAAGTAAGAAAAACAAGGTAAGAGAAGGAACATAGGCAGGAAAAAAGTGGAAAATCAAATAATCTTTGAGAACATAATGTACAACAAAAAATATATATATATAAAATGATAGAAAAACCTGATTCAGATAATTTTTGAAAATTGTTTTGGCTACTTTGCTCTGTTCTCCATAAGGTAATCACAGAGTGTAGTTCTGCAAAGCTCATCATTTAATTGACTATTTTGAGTAAAATAAAAATCCATTAAGTTGGGTCTGTAGTCCAAAACATTCAGTATAATAGATCACCAATGTGTATTTGCAAGTATGTAAAAGCTTAAATGTCTAGAATTTTTAATAATGTGTTATAGACCTTCTGTGACTTTTAAGATTTTATATTAGAAATAAAATAATTCAAGGATAAATTTATAAATTGAAAGGTATCTTAAACTGGTAAAATTTCCTGTATCAGACTTTAGTATAGACTAGAAGATGAATGAATGAAGTTAAAGAAAATTATTGAACAAAAATGCCTTTAGAAATTCTTTTTTGCTCATAGACATTCTAGAAAATTCTCAATTATATTAAAATGGATTAGTCAATGATTTATGTTCACAATATTACTAAATTTTTGCTTATTTTTCAAAAGTTGTCTGTACAAAAATGAACCGATACACATCACTTAACATTAGTACTTTATATTTTGGGAAATTTTTGTGAGAGGATATTTTGTGGAAGAATGTCAACTTCTATTTATCTTTCATTTTTAGTCAATCAGTGCATACTTGAGAATCTAAGCACCTTATGTAGCTGTGTGTAAAGCACTGCAATTTATTCTTATAAAAACAAAAACTTTCACAGCTTGATGTAGTCCCATTTGTTTTGCTTTGCTTCTCTTGCTGTTTTGAGTGTATTACCCAAATACATCACTGGGGCCAATATTGTGGAGTGTTATGTCTATATTTTCTTCTATATATTTTATGGCTTCTAGTCTTTTTATATTTAAGTCTTTATATTCCTTTTCCATGTAGTTGTTCAGTTTTCCAAATGACATTTGTTGAAGAGATCTTCCTCTCTCCATTGTATTGTCTTGTCTTCTTAACCTCCCATATAATGAGCTTATTTCTGGGCTCTCTATTCCATCAATCTGTGTATCTATTTTAGACAAATATCATACTGTTTTGAGTATAATAGCTTTGTAGAATAGTTGAAGTCTGGAACCTTTATACTTCAATTCTTCCACTTTTTTTGTCAGGATCACTTTGTCTATTTGGGATCTTTCATGATTCCATATAAATTTCAGTAATTTTTACCCTTTAAATTAAGATAACTAAATCAATTAAAATTTCAATTCCTCAGTCTCACTAGTCACATTTGAAGTGCATGGTAACCACATATGGCTAGAATATTTCATTAGCTTGGGAAGTCCCATGGAATAGTACTGGTGTACTCTATTTTTATTTTTAAATTGCAACTGGCATTATAATATTATAGAAGATTTATATGTGTATAATAATAATATAACACACACACACACACTACTTTAAGTTCTCTACTTAAAGAATCCAATGTTATCCTTCACTGTATATTTGACTCTTCTTACCTGATTTACCCACACCTTTCTTCTGCCTTCCCTCTGGTAACTTCTATTTGGTCTTATAATTGAAACATTTATTTTTGCTTTATTTAGTTCCTTCATTTGTGTTCTGAGGATTAAGGTTTAAGATATTTTGCATAGCAATAAGAAAAAATCTCTGTTTTTGCATGTTAAAGTTAATTTTTCTTCACTTTTCAATATAATTTTGGTCAAATTCTTTCAAAAGTTGTTGCCTGATAGGTGAACTTATAAAGAAACCATGACAGTAAACTATTTTCTATGTTTCTCAAAGAGTTCACTGAAACTCTAAGCACTTTAAAAATATATTTGTTCTCAAAATTAGTTGTCAGCTTTATTTTTGAGAGTGCTGTTTCTTAGTGTGGTGTGAATAGTAATAGCTAACAAACCAAAGGCACACTGTAGCACAGACAGTGTCAATAAACTTAAAACAGCAGATGTTGACAAGAAAGAGACTGATGTTAAGAAGTACCAGATAATATACAGCTGATGGAAAGAATAAAACTGGTGTCTAAGGGATTAAAAAAACAGTCATTATCATAACTTGTAGTAGACCAGTTTCAAGTCAGTCAGCTGTTTTCCAAATAGTTTCTAATAATAAAATTCTTCACGTATGTATTAAAATAACTTTCACATTACTAAAATGGCTCACCCTTAAAGTTTCCAAATAAAAGACACATGAGAGCATGAGTGGACTTTCCTGATTTTTTGCTGGACATGATATGCTCATGAAGCTCTGAGGATAGAGGAAAGGTAAGGAATGATGAGGAAGGTCAACACCCTTGAGCTTAGATCGAAAAGCAAAACACGAAATTGGAAGAGCAAGAAATAAATAAGAACGAATAGTACTGGTAAGAAATGTACAATTATACTGGCAGACCACTGTATTCTGTGAAACAAGGCTAGAAATCTGATAGGCTTGGCTGAAAAAGAATTACTCAAAAGAGCTATTTAAGAGGATTATGGAAATTACACAGGACTTATGAATTTATACCAATGTTAAAACTTTCTGGTAACCAAAAGACAATTAGAGCAACAACAAAATATTATGTTCTATTTAGCAAATTTTCAAAATTTAAAATGTTAATAATGTCTGAAAGCACTTGGGGATATTTAAAATGATGCTGGTAGGGGAATAAATTGATACAAACTTTATAGAAATTTATCAATTTATCAAAATACATAATGAATCATTAACATTCATTGACTGCATATTTACTCTTAAGAATCAGATATGTGCAAAAATTTAAAAACAAGGATGTTCAACCCCACTGATAATATGAAAAGCATGGACATGACAAACCAGATGTGAGACTGGTCACATAAATTATGAAACAAAGGAATCTGCTGCAGTCTAAGGACTACATTTTACACAGTTATTTAGCAATGTAGAAATATATGTATATTTATAAATATATCTTGTTATGAGAAAAACAGGTGGCAAGAATATAGCACAGTCTAATTTTCTTAGTGTGTGTATATAAAAACAAAAGATTGGATGCAGATATATGGGAACATTGGTTGTTAACTCTGTTGCAACTTAACTTTTTCTTTGCCATTTCTGTTATTCTACACATTCCTCGGAACTAAAATTCCCTATACTTAAAATCACAAGCAGTTTTTACACTCATATTTTTATAATGAATAACCAATATTTTTGTGTGTAGACCTGTTTTTCACATCTATACCTTTTAAGATTGATTTAGCTGTTCTATTTGATTCTGTTTTAAAAATTCTAAAAAATATTTTATGAAAAACAGAAGGTGATGCAGAGAAAATATAATGTTGCTGCTAATGAACACACAATAGAAATAATATAGTGCTTACTTTACATCAGTTGCATCCTATATATACATTTTATTTTAGGTACTAAGATGTTCAACTTGCATGTTTAGATTTAGAACTTGAATGAAATGCTCAAGGTCTCATGACGAGTATTCATATGAAAATGTCCACTGTAATTTTTAGACTTTTAATTCATTTACATCATTTATTTTTTTGAAATATAATGGTTAATTTCATAATATATATTTTTCACTGTTTTGAAGGAGCAAAGGAATGCCCCTTCTATCTGTAGAACTGTTTACTAATTTATTAATAATGTCTGAATTCCCTTTGATATTGTAAATTAACAGGTCACTTGATCATTTATGAAAGATAAAGTCTACCTTAATATCTCTGTTTGGAAGTACCTAAGCCACTTGTGATTTGGAAGTCTTTCAAAACTGAAAAACAAGGTTTTCTTTTGTGATTATTATGACTAATGGGTGGGCAAAAAAAAAAAAAAAAACCCAAACAAACCTTCACAATAAGTTAAACTCGCATCAAGCTTTTGGATGTTTGACCAAACATTCACCAAATCTGGTTAGAATGGAACTGGTTGCACTAAGAAAAAAATACTGATAAGGTTGAAACCCATATTCCCACCTTGGCATGACTAGATTAAGGTAAGGATCTAGTTCTGTAACTCAACCAAAACAATTAAAAGAAGAGAAAACTGATTTTAAAATAACAAGATCATGCATAATGCACCTTAAAAGGCAGAAGACATGAAAGCATTCATTACAGTAACAGCCTTTCATTTAGGAGAAGAAAAAAGTGTAACAGAGAAAATGATTTATATTCCCTATGAGGATGGCGCCTCAGAATGAGTGTTGTTAAATAAGAAAACATAATCGTGAAAAGACATAAATATTTATCTTAATTCTGACTGTACAAATGAACACACAGACATTTCGTAATCATCCTATTTCTCAGAAAAAGATAATATTTGCATAACTTGTATTGTAATCATTTTGGGTTATCCTACTCTTTGGTGTAAAGCTTTATTTTTTTTAATCTGAGAACACAGTGCAACCTTCTCTCTCCTCTTATACTGAAGCTCCACAGACAGTTATACTTCATAAATCCAGGAACGGATTTTTAAAAGCTTTAAGTTTTTCTGTTTCCCGAAATATTTGTAAACAGGACATATCAATTCTAATTTTCTTGCCAAAATATGACCCCATCTCATGGCAGGGATGAGTGTATTAGTAACTCAGAATTTCTACTCCATCCTGGCAGCTTCCAGGATTGAACAGTGAGGTGCACAGGATTCATGAATACCATTTCAGCATGCAGCTTGCCTGAGATTCACAGCTTTTCTGTGAATTTATTGCTTAATTATTTTAGATGAATTCGGAGCCCCCAAATTTACACATAATCTGTTCTCAAAAATTCATATAAATTATGCCAATTTATTCAGTGAAGTTTATATTTGGGAAAGATACATTTTCCCCAAACATAATGGCTACCCTATTATAGCACAGGAAAGGATACAACGTTGAATTTGAGTCACTAAAGTCTAAATGCAATTTTATCACATCTAAATACTGAAAAAATACTTGAACACAAAAATATATTTCTCAAAAAAATTTCTTTTGTACCTCTCGATTGGTCCTTTCCTCTAAAAAGGAGTATATCAGAACATCAATGTGGACCAAGGTGGTTTTGGAAGTTGCAAATAAAATTCTCCTGAGGATGAAAAGAACTGACAAACTAAACTCAGTGTTTCCTTTACTTGTATAATAACTGACTCAAGTCATGCTTGATTTAATGCCTCTGAAATAAAGAATGTGAGAAGTCTTTTTTTTTTTTTTTTCAAGCAGTAGTCAACCTTGGCTCTCCTAGAATTCCGCTTCTTACTTAGAGTTCCGTCAGAACGACTTTATATGTCTGCACATACTACTATACCCTTGCTTTGCACACTGTGATTTCATTTATGGAAAATGTGCCTTGATTCAATAGTTCCCTAGACTATTACCACACAAAACTTCTTGGTTAACAAGGAGAAATCTACTACTGTGGTGGATTCATTTGGGTTTTCACCAAGCAGAAATGCCACCTGTGAATGTCATTCTGAAAATTGTTTCAAGAATTATAGCTATAGTGTTTCCAGTCAATCCATTTTTCTGAAAAGTTTAAATAATTTCCACTCCATTTCTTTTTGTATCTGAGGGATGACATAATTAAACAGAATTAGCTTAAGTCAAGACTAAATAGCATACATACGTGTGATAAATGAAGCCTACCAGGATAATTAAGTAAAAAAAAGGAAACATGTTTTTATTCTACAAATGTAAATTAAAATGGGTTGGAAAATGACTTAAATAAAGAAAATATATGTTTTCTTTTATAGGTATAATTCCACCAGTTTCTATTTTTTACCTCAATCTTCCATCTTCCCCTAGATCACCAGATAGTTTTATACAAAAACAGGTTAAATATTAAATGACACAATATTAAAGTGCTTTTTTGCCGATATATGTACTTAAACTGAATGAATAAGCAAAAGCCATAACTATCAGTTAAAGAATCTGTTCCTTTTTTATGTTCTTCTTACAAATGAAATAAATATATCTGCAAAAACCAAGCTAGTGACCCCAGAATTAACTTGACTATTTAATTTCACTCTACACGAATTATCAGTTCAAGAGCAAATAAAGAGATAACAAATGCCACTGAGTTAAAAACCAAACAATATGGTAAACAAGCAGCAATTTCCTTAGTGATTCCATCACTGAGTAACTTCTACCTACCCCAACTCAATGTCCTTAAATTTACCCCCACAACATTTAGAGGTTGTGATTACCCTTTTACATACTGGGAATTTGTTGGATCCTGTGGACAACGACAAATGCGTCAGACAGCCCCACTTTCACTGGGTGATTGGTTGAACTTATCTGTGTGACCAAGACAGGAATCTGGAAAAGACAAAGCAGATGGCTGTGTGTTAGATATGAATTTCATTCAAGGTGAAGGCGGGGAGTTGGATCCTCTTCTCTAATGGATAAAATCAAATGATAGATTAGAAGTCTTGGAGAGAGGAAAAAGACAGATGATACGTATAGGCATGGCATGTATGCTTTTAGTTCTTGCTATAATTTCAGGAACAGAGATTCTCCTGATACTGTTTTTTTCTAAATAATTATATGTATTAATTTTCATATTTTAAAACTTCTTGTCTATATGTGCCTTTATGGATATAAACCCTAGAGAAAAACATATGTACTACTAAATATATATTTAACAATAGCATTATTAAGTAATATATAATTATATTTGGTAGTTGTTAGTGATGTTGAATTTCATTATTTTGATTGAAAATCACATGGAAATTTTTTTTAAAGATTTGCTTACACTTACAAGAACTCGGGTACAGACAAGAGGAGGGGGCAGTGAGAGGATTCATCAGAGACAGAGTGAGGAACAGAACAGGCAGATCAATTGAAATACACTGCTGAGGGGAGCAGTGGGCGAGGCAGGAAAGGTCTGCAGCTCCATGTGGGTCACCTCCCTGGCTGGCAGGCAGGGATTGAACCTGTTCTGCAGTGACTGGTCTGCTTCATAGTGCATTGTTTAACACATTGTGCCACCAGGGAGGCCTCCCACATGGAAAATTTATTAATTATTTTGGGTTAGGTCAAGGTCACATTTCCTAAAATTTGAACCTCAATAGAACTAAAATCTGAATATGACAGAGATTTCCAATATGTATAGTCTTAAAACATTAGGGCACATTGAAAATATATTAAACATAATATAACTCATAAATGAAAAATTTTGGAGCCAACTTTTCTGATTTAGAAAAAAATCATTGGAGATATGATGACTATCTTTGTTACCATATTTATAGAAACAAAATTGAGAATGGAAGCATCTTAAGTAAATAAAGGGAAAAGAAACAAAACAAAAAGGAAAGGATACATGCACCACCACAAAATATTTGGGTAGGGGAAGCAGATTGTGGGCCATCTGTGGGTAATTCATCAAAGAATTTATTAGATCAGGCATCCTGGTGTAAACCACAATAAACAGCATAGCAATGAGAAAGAAGGAAAATAAGTTAGAGAGAAGATATAAGAGCTGTTCCTCTTATTTTTGTTCACTGATATGAAATTATAAAAGGGCTTTTTGTTGAAATGTCAATTAAAAGGAAATTATAATGTTTCTGGTTTGTGGAATTACTTCAAAAATGAAAGATGCTATTTTCCCTTCATGTACTAAATCAGTGCTCTCAATATTATGGTATTACCAATTTTTAATCAACATGTCTAGTTCTTAACCAGCATTAAGAGCAATTCTGGTATTTGGACAAACAGAATTGAAATTACAATTTCTATTCTTATAAACTAATTTACTACATGAAACTATGATGTATTTTATCTAGTGATTACTAAGTTATATTGGGTAATTATATGTAACTTTTTTTCTTACTGGGAATTATATTATTTCCTAGTTTTATATTCCATACTGAGGAGTGTTAATATAAATATAACTTAAATGTATCAGACAGCTAAATACGAAAGATGGAAAAAGTATACAAAAATGTCCCAACTGAAGTTTTATTTTCTATAGACTAGCAAGACAATGTCAGAAGAACTTTAAAGATTTATTTCTATTTAAAGTCAGAAGAATTTTAAAGCAGTATTACTAATAAGACCTGACTAAAAACAAGTATGAAAATTTTGGTCCTTGCTTTTCTCACTTGCTTTAATTCTCCAGCATGAATGAATACTGTTTTCCTCTGCAAGTTGTGAAATATTTTACCAGATAATTCTGTGGCAAGTAATTGTTGTATTTCTTCTTTTTCTATATACAAAGGCAAAACTTGAGTTTATGCTGGTATCAGCTGGAAAAATCTAATAAATTTTATTACGAATACTATTGTTATACAAAGGCTTTTGGTTCAGGTCCCGTGAATTGAATCTTCTAGACCTCTGGTGGTATAGATTTTCCTTCTGTTCAGATTTTTCCACTCCAACTTTTTGATTTCTCTTTCTTCATCTCTTCCCTTATCTAACATCTTTTACTTTGATTTTCTTGATCTCGTTCATTCTTTTCACTCCATTTCTTTATATTGTTTCTAAAACAAACTTTCTCTCCAGTGCATTTTATCTGTGGTAGATTAATTGCACTAATGGCCTCAATCAATAGCCTTCTTGTATCCAAATCTTCAGCCTTTTCAGTTTTCATTCTTCCATTCTGTGCCCATAATAAAATGATGACAAACCTGAAGCATAAAGGGGCCTTGAAAAAATTCCTGCATATCTCCGCCCCTTGTCTTACACCTTCACCATTGCTAGGAGATTGTGTATCACTGTCAGTTGAAGACATATGTGATACATGTGGAGAAATGTTTTCTTTCCAGCAGAGGTCATCCTTGATCAGCAAGCCCCTAACTGCTGGTACCTTCTTGACTAGATAGTCCCTAACCAATCTGCCAGTAAACATGATATTACTGAGCTGGGGTAAGAGACCAATCGAGATCAGTAGAACCACCAGGCTGATTCATATTTATCTTGTACAAAATAAGAAATGGAGTTGTTTGAAGGTACCACATGCTAGGGTGATTTACTACTCAGTAATACAAATGAATGCATTCTCATTAAAAATCTAATAACCAAATGCAAACTTTTCCTTAGGTTTTACATAATGAAGTAGTATTCTTCCTCTCTAAATTTCTGTAAATGAAGTAAGTATCTCTTTATTTCTAGGTGTGATTAGACTTGAAAGATTGGTATTTTCCAGTAGAAAAATCTCATTTCCTTTTTTTCCACTCTCTTATATTTTATTAGCCTCTAGTTAATTATTTCTTCTCTGGATTCCAAAAACCAAGACCAATTTGTATAAGTAACCTAGAACCAAATTCATTTAGCCTAAGGAAAATCCATCCACAAACTAAATGAGTAACTTAAAAATGCAGTTTTCTGTCACTTAAATAATTCCAGTTTAAGTTGGCCAGCTTTCAGAGAAGATGGTTGTTGATGACTTTTAAGGACCCTTTCAAAACAAATTCAACTATGCCACTTGGTTGAATTATCTTGACTTTTCCAAACTATAGCAAGTAAATTGTTAGCAAAAACTTGCAGCAAAATTTGTAAGAATGAAATCTATCTATCTATACATTTATATATATATATATATAACAAACAGAAGTAGTCAGAAGTTATTGTCTACTTCTGAGGCTTACATTTTTATAGGAGTGTTAATACAGTGTGAGGCCACAAGGTAGAAAATAAATTTCTGAGAGCAATGTCTACTAGATACTAATTATCTTCTCCAAAATGTAAATTTACTCCCCATGATATCTGATAAGAGAGAATTTATTAAGTGTTAATTGAACAAATTATTCATATTATTATAGAAGAGAAAAAAACAAAATCTATACTCATACAGTTTACATTCTAGAGTGAATACCAACATTCACACAAATCAACATCAAAAACACAGTATCCTAAGAGGCATTGGTCAATACTGGGGAAAACAAAACTTGGCAAAGACATAGAAAAGGGTGGGGGCTTCTTTATGAGAGGGAGGTCACAGAAGATCTCCATGATAGATGAATTTCCACAGGTCCTTGAGAGCCAGTGAGTGTTTGGGGAGTATCTCTGAGTAAATGCAAAAGCCTTAACTGAGTCATTTTTGGTGTGTTTTAGGAATTAAGAGTCCCAAAGGTATTGGGGAAGGGTTACAAGGAGTAGGTATGTGGAACAAGCCATGGCAGTAACTTTGGACTTGATCCCAAATTATATGGGGAAGGTCTATAAGGTTATGACAGAGGAAGGACATTCCTAACATCTGACAGAGATGACACTGGATATAGTGTGATTAAGACTTAGAGGGCAAGGGGAGACAGAGCAATTAGTTTGGAGGGTATCACAACATCTAGATAATAGAGTGTGGTTTGGACTACACTGGTGTGGTAATGTAGGAGATAGAATTGACAGTAAGATGGATTCTGGATGAACTGTGAAAGTACTGCTATCAAGACATGACATGGAGTTAATAAGGAGTGTGAGAAAACAGATTGAGGGTCAACGAGGCTTTTAGTCACAGTAGCAGGAAAAATGGAGTCATATTTTCCCTCAGGACTGCCATGTTGGATACCTTTGGAGTTCATCCATACAGCAGGCTATAAGAATGGTGTCCCTTAGACATACAGAGAAGAGACTGTACAGGTCTGAAGATTAATAGTGAAATGTCCAGAAACAGAGAAGACGATGAGAGGAAGGGTTGGAAAAGGAGAATGACTTTATGGCAATGCAACTCCACATACTTCTCTTTAAGATTTCATAGAGTTTATGAATAAGAGCATAGGTTTTCTAAAACTATATTATTTTATCCTGATTAATTGTAAAATGAAAAATCACCAGAATGTTTTGATTCCTTTCACTTTTCTAGAAGCCACACAAATCTTTTATGAAATGATTGTATATCAGGTTTTGGAAAAAACTGCTTCTGCCAGTTTAATTGAATACCTAAATGTAAAAGATTCCTGAAGAAAAGTTGAAAAACTACACACTTTTCTACCAATTTCTTTTAGAAACAAATATGTCTCTTCCATCTGATATTGTCATATACTTTTTATTTTGCCTTATTGGGTTCTAATATTTTTATTATTTATTTATTTATATGTATTTTACATCAATTGTAGTCCCCATGGAATTCCCACCACCATTTCATCAGTGCACCATCACCTCAGTCCCTTGGGCTCTTTCTGCCTTCATACCATTCTCTCTACTCCCCCACCACCCCATCACAAAGTACCTCTGATTTGTCTTTGTCTTTTTGTTATATTGTGATTTTTTTAATTGTTATTGTTTTTTTCCTTGATCCATTTTTTGCAATTCTACTCCTAGGGATCTATCCAAAGGACATAAACACACTGATTCAAAAGAATACCTGTACCCCTATGTTTATTACAGCACTATTTATAATTTATAAGACCTGTAAACAACCCAAATGCCTGAAAATAGATGACTGAATCAAGAAGATATGGTACATATACACAATGGAATACTATTCAGCAACCAAAAAAGACAAAACTAGAGTCATTTGTAGAAACATGGATGGAGGTAGAAGGGATTATGCTCAACAAAATAAGTCAGCAGCAAATGAAAAATCTGATGTTTTCACTTTTAGGAGGAACATAAAGGAACAAAAAAGGGTTGTAATATTTTGGCTTGAAAGCTGTGGTGTTGTTCTGTGAAAGGATCGTTCATCTACTCATTCAGGAATGAAGGTCTGAGAGTTCCCTGTGAGCAAGTTGGACTACTCTGCAGTTTTCTGTGTCAGTATAAAATGAGATCTTTAAGATGACTTAGGAATACTCCTTAAAGTCAAAATTAAAATGAACTTCTTATTGGCTACTATCACCACAGAAATTGCATATGTGTGTATAATCTATCTAGAACTACAGTCAATATTGAGCAAAATTAGCTCAAGAAAGGGTCTGTCATATTGTCACAAACATCTATTGTACAGAATAGTATTTACAAGAATAGGGAATAGCCAGGTCAAAGGAGACATAGACAACTATGATATCCAATTACAAAAAGTTTGAAAACATGGCTTCTATGGGGAGCAATTTTTTCTTTATTTATATATATTTGACATCAATTGTAATCCCTATGGAGTTCCCACCACCATTTAACCAGTGTACCATCATCTCAGTTTTGGGAGTGATTTTTTTATCCTTTCTATAAATTTATACTCATTACTCCTACATTAGTTCCTTAGAACACCAGGATGTTCTGACATACTACAAACTATAAACTACAGAAATTTTTAAAAAAATGTTGCTTCATTATTTTCAAGTGCCTACGTATGGTAGTTGCCTTTTTTATAATTTAAGCGAAGCTAACTTTTCATTGGGTCTCTGTATGATTTGTATTGAGTCATAAATTTCTGAGAATGAGTTTTACAATTACATTCATTTGAAAGCATAGCTATAGAAAAGGAACATTAACACCAGTTAAAATGTGTTTCCATTTCTGCTTACACAAACATTTATAAACTCTTTTAAGGTATTTTAATTTTTATATTATCTTATAAGGCATAAATAAGTTTATTATTTAAGTGTAAAGTTTCCTATACATAATATAGTGAAACAAATTAAGTATAAAAGCAGAAAAGAGGTACCTTTACTAGACAAAATTAAGGCAGAAAAGATGATAGAATTCAGCAAAGTTTGTGCAGAACACAAGGGCCTTCTGCAGAAGATCCAAAGACAAAGCAGATTTCCTTTCCATACAACAGATTCGTTCTCCGTGATATAAAGGCCCAACACGATACTAACTAGTAAACTTTTACATCTGTCTCTAAAACAGCTAGGGAGATAACAGCAAGCTGCTTAGTCAGAGGTAATGGAATTTTATTTTCTGCCCTGTTCTGCCCTGCAAACCTCGCCAAAAACATTCATTTGTTTCCATTATGGACTGAGCCATCTATCTAATCGGCACTACAGCATCTCAGCAAGGGCTTGATTACATAGTATGTGTTCCAAAGTATGAATTATATGCCTATCGGAAGGTAACTAACTGGAAAGGAATTGCTGTAAACTCATTTTGTTCATATCACTTAATCAGTAATATATGTCTGGGAGTTAAATAAATACATGTATTTAAAAACTTAAAGCTTACTATTTTATTCATCCTCACCAGCTATCAACCCTTAATGTCCAACGTCACCTTCCTTAAATTGTCTCATCTGGTTTCAGCATAACTTAATCAAGTGTCTCATTTTCAAAAGTCATGTTCCATTATTATCAAAACAACACATAAAATCCAGAGTATTAGCACTTAGTTGTCTGAAAACTCCTTTCAAATACAAAGGCTTTCAGTGAAATTTGACAATATAAATGTTTTTGCATTCATGAATATCATTAACATTTCACACAATTATTTCAATCCCCTTTTTAAGCTTACAGTTACTTCACATGCCAGCCTCTGAGCAGTGTATTTGATATCATGAAAGCAAAGAGTGATAAGCTAAAGATGCCTTTTTGACATTCCTCTTGCCCCCTGCTCTTCAATCATATCTTACAGAAAATCTGGAAGGTGACAACAGCATAAAGTTGATAAGTGAAAACAGCTGCCATGTTAAATAGGGGTTTCAAATTTCTATAAGAGTGTTTATCCAGCATAAGAAAGAAAAAAATGGACGAAGAAATGGGAGGGAACACACCTTGAGTAAAATTTCCAGTCCATTGTTGTGGCAAAACTTCTGCCGACATATCTGATTTAAGCAGACACAGAAATCAGTGGACCTCTAATATACAGTTTTACCACTACTGACTTGAAAAATTGGAGTTGAAGCTACATAGAGAAGAAAAATTGCTCAAGATAGTAAAATGCATGGTGGGGGCTTTCTCTGGTGCATAGCTAGATAAGGGACCTTCCTCCACACTGCAGGGGAATGCATCAAGACTTGAAAGGGGATAAGGAAACTCCTTATTCTGGGTGTGTGGACCCATGTGGAATGCACAAGGTCACTCACCTTAGGGACAAAGGAAGTCTTCGCTGTGGAATATCAGGACAGCGAGTGGACTTGGCCTGACCCAGGTAAGAGTGCACTGTGAGACCAATACACCAATGGCTCTCAGGGATAAAATGAAACTTGGAAGGAGAAAATGAGCCCAGAAAGATCAAATAAACTGCCCATGTTTTTACTCTATGGAAAAGGAAAAAATGAAGACATCAAGAGACTTTATGTGTGAGATAACTAAAAAATAAAATGCTTCCAAAAATGCAAATGAATTAGAGCCCAAATACAACCATGGAGACGTAATTTTGTATTTTATGCATTTAATGTACAGAGATGAGTGTGATAATATAAAATTATACAAATTTCCTTAGAATTATTTCTTGAAAGTTTATAATCAGTATTCTATGTCATCTTTGGTGCATATATATTTTAATAATACATGTTGAAAGCCTATAGCAATAGTCACAGAAAGCAGATTATGTCTAAATGGTGAATTGTTTCACTATTTAGTTCTTTTGCGCCTTCTTCTTATTTCCTCAATTATTTTTTCCATAAGTTCCACCAGCCCAGCAAGTGTTCATCTTTTAATACTTTCAGAATGATTGCCATGAATGGAGGGTCATTACATTTTAAGTAAGAGAAATAGTTTTCAAGGAAATTCAAAAGGTGCACTAAGGGTACATTTGAACCTACGGCCAATTGGCAATAGTGATTTATTAGCTACCCATTCTTTCACAGACACAGTGAATGTTACACTAAGGAACAGTAGACTTAAGTACTTGAATAGCAGAAAGGATTAAAAAGTGATTTTACTTAATAAACAATAAAGTTCCTTTACACTTACATCCCCTAAAATTTGTTGCTGAAGGACTTAAAGAAGGTATTCAACCAAGAAATGAATCAGCTGACTCTCATGTGGAAAATCTACTGTCTATGATAACCCCCCTGTCACCACATAGTAGGAAGACATGATTTTTTCCTTTTTAATTGTGTTTTCCTACACCAAGGATTACCCTTGTCCTTCCCAACAGCTAGTGAAAGGAAAATCATTAAATTTATGGTAGACACAAAGAGAATCACATGCTTTCCTCATCTGTTTCTAAGGTAATATATACATTAAAAATAAAATAGAGGTGAGGTGAAATAAGTCAGAGGACATGCACCTTCCAAATGTGAGCATACTAAGACAGATAGCATCAAGGACAGAGAAAAAGCTGATTCACATTTCCCAGCATTTGGGATGAAAGTGTTTTTGTGAATAGGTAATTTCCTTGTTATATTTTCAACAGACCTCAAATTTCAGATCATATCTCTTGTAATTAAACAAACAATCATCACAACTCAGTGGTAATTTAATATAAATTATCTGAATTTTAGGATCATAGTTTATATTCCAGGAGCATTTAATTGTCACCCCAAATGCAAGTAGACCCTTATTGTGTTAAATGTTACAAGCAGAAATCTGCTTCAGTAAAATAAAATGTAGAAAAACATAAAGGGAGAATAGAAAATTAAAAACTGTTTTCTAACCAGGACAAGGACAGGACAGTAATAAAGCAAAAATGAAGTAAATATGATTTATTTAGAAGTCTGATTTTAGAGGGGCTGATGTTCAATAGGATAATAGTCTGGGCATATCAAAAATTTGTTAACAACTGCTCTCAGTTTAAAATTCCTCAACACAAAATAGGAAAACCATAATGGGACATTTTCTTTGATTAAAATAAAAGAAAAAAATAATTTAAATAAATTTCAATCCCACTACAAAGAGAGAATAGGAAGAATAAACTGTTACCCTGAAATGTGATATATGCATTGAGAATAGTGAAAATAAAGATGACAAATTTGAAAATAAAGACTAGAGAGACAGAGAGACCACAATAAGAATATGAACCCCTATTTTGATGAAGTCTACAGTAAGTGAGATTAAAGATTCCAGACTTAGTGACCCTGCATCTTTCCAGAAACATGACTGTGTTGGTTAAAAGTTTAAAAAACTAACATTCCATAACATCCCTCTATAACCCCAGCAACGCATTCGAGAACAATGAAAAGTAGAAATGAATGAGTCCCTTTGAGAGACATTCTCTCAGTTTCCACGGTGTATAATTTTGAAGGGTGGGATATAATATCAAAATACAGCCTGAATAAGGAAGCACAAAGTAGATTTGATCTTATATTATAGTCTAGTTACATTAGTGCCCCAAGTAAATGATAATTCCACATGGAAGAATTGTTTAAAGAAGTGATGAGATTTTTGAAAGTTTGCCTGTTTTATTGAAACATAATTATAGTCTTGAAATATTTCCTAAGACTTGACTAAAGTGAGTCCTTTCTAAATTGTCAACATCTTCTTAATAGCAGAGAATTCATTTCCCAAGGGAAGAAAAAAAAAATCCTTCAACTGAAAACAAGATAGCATTCTGTATTGTTACAATAACCCATTAACCTGTGGGTAAAAAAAAATGCCAAATTTTAATTCCTATTGTCATAAATTTCAAACCCAGCAAATGTCTAAAACATTACATCTGCCATTCCTGGAATTTTTCCTCTATACTGTTTGCTTTCTACCACAAATGTTTCTGGTTGTCTGATAGCCCTTACATTGTCCAATAGAGTTTGAAACCAAACATATTATTATTCCAAATTACACATTTTTAAATTTAAGGTCATAATTTATTACATTCTCACCCTTTACATTGTCAATTTGGCAAAGTGAAACAAACCATAAGTTTAAATTCCCTTGTTCTTTCTGTCACTTAGATGTCTAATTAATCTTTCCTATCACTTGCAATGAATATTGGTCAAAGGGACTGTGGACTCAGCTGTCCTGGAATGCTTTCAGTATTGGATCATTGAACTACAGCAGTTTCAAGTCTACAAATATTTTTGGAGTTAAAACCAAAACAATTACAGACATTGACAAGGCAAAAGACAAAGGAACATATAAATACACAGAATCAGATTTAGATTTAGGAAAAGCCCTTCAAATTATAAATATTTTTATTGGCATTATTTCTCTAGACTGTCACTAGAATATAATTAGTCAATAATTTTATGAAATTTATGTGTCATAATGCCAATGGTATCACAATGTAAAACAAAACAAAGCCCAAATAATGTAAAAATTGGGGCTACTCAGAAGATCTAAAAAATGCCCCTTATTAAAAAAAGAGCAAAACATGAAAAAAGGATTTGACACTCACAATTGCAAAGTAACCTCCTTTTGACCTTTGGAAGAAAGAATAGAGTCAAGGTCAAGTGGGAAGGAAACATTACTTACTTCTTTGTATCCAAAGATGATGCGTCCATCTATGAGAAGTGTTGCCTGGAATGTGAAGCTTCCAAGGTTGTAATTGTCCTGGAGATGAACATGGTCCCACTGGACCACAAGTGCTGTACCTATAAATCCCATTGAAATGGAAGACATGAAATAAGAAAAATACATCAATCAATTCTGATGGGAAGTTATCACAAAAACAGTGAGTTAGTTAGCCTTCAAATCCATGAGTCGTGTAACTTGAATTTTATATAATGCTTATTGGAATTCAGTTATTGAAATCACATTTGGGATACTTTTAATGAACTGAGTATTCTCTAAGTATTTGGTAAAAATATAACCTCATACTGAGGTGACTATTGAGCCCAGTATGGGGGAATCTTGCCTTAAGAAGTCCATTAATGTTAATAATGGGTACAGCCTGCTTAAACTTCCAATAGCCACTTTCAACATATAGTCCAAGTGGACTGAATAACTTCAAATACATTTGACAAATGCTGAGAGAGAAGAAAATACATTCAGGGAAGTTAGAATCACTTATAAAAGGCCTGAAAATGTTTCTTCCATATTTAAAATTATATTCTCCCACGCTGAAGAAATTTGTTTAACACTAATGGGACTTTTTTTTCTTTGATTCACAATGCCTGCATTTCGGTCTTTGTTGTATTGCTTGGAGGAGGCTGCAAGGTAGCTTAAAGGACTGCAGGCTAAGATTTCTGAAGCTCCTTGAAGTGTACTGGGATGCATCTTCAGTGCTATGTATTATATTCTGATGAGTCAATTTGCCAGCATATACTAAGATGATTAACAAAAATATAAATTGAAACATAGTTCAATAGCCACTGATGAAAATTCACATTTTTAACTGTTTATTCTCTATTTTTTGAACAGAAAACAAATACCAGTGAAAAATCTGATGTAACTCTAAATATTAGATTTCTATTTTACTAAAAATTCATGTTGCAAAAAAAAAATTATAGCAAAAATGAATCTCACAGAAATAAAAGAACAAAACTTATTTCCCAGATCAGTGAGTATCTGATTAAAAGAGAAAAAAATCATGATTGTATGGTAGGAAAGGTTCTGGTTAGTTGAAGACAAGGAGGTGGTATGAGAGAGGTGTGGCCAGTAAGCGCACAGAAGCTCTTCGCCTCTTCCCACATCCCTTGTCCTAACCATTTTTCTTATCTGTAAGCTTCTGAGTTAACCCCTGTACCTGATGATTGATGGAAAAAATGATACTGATTGATGGAAAAAAATGATACTGTCTTTACTATGTTTTTGAATTAAACTTAAAAAAGAAAAAACCTGAGAACTTTTTTTTTTAGATTTTTTTTTTTAATTTATGCATAGAAGAACTGGGGTGTGAGCTAGAAGTACAGGGGTGAAAGGATTCATAAAGTGGGGAGCAGAACAGGCAGATCTACTGAAATACACTGCTGAGGGGAGTAGAAGGGGAGACAGAAGAGGTCTGCTGCACCATGTGGGTCAGCAACGTGGCTGGGGATCAAACTCATCCATTGTGGTTATAGTGCTGAGATTTAACCCCTAGGCTACCTGGGAGAACCAAATCTTAGAACTTTTGACCAAGATGTTGATACAGGAGGTTCCCATAGTTCCCTCCTCCCATAGACACACCTAATGGAGAGCAACATGAAGAGAACTTTTTTTCTGATGAAATTCAGAAGCAGCTGAGTGACTGCTACACATCACATGACTGAGCAAATACTCATACTGAAACTGCACACCTCTAGGTGCTGACCGTGATCCTTCCTGAAGCCCAAGATCTGGTGGGCACTTTCTGGGCTTTTTCCATCTGGTTTGCCTGGTGATCAAACCAGGTCCTAGCACCAATCTGGAAGGAGATTTCACACATGCCTGTCACCTGAAGGACACTCAGATCACTTGGCTCTGGTAAACAATGGGTCTTGCACAGGACTTTGTAGTGGACAAAGAAGCAAACGCTAAGCAGTCACGCTTATGGCAGACAACTTGCATGGCCACTCCCCAGAGTTCAGCACAGAGGGAGCAGGCAAAAGAGACCATCTCCCAGTATTTATGTGGAAGGATGAGAGTGCCTTCAAACAGTTGTTTGAAGTTCTGACTTTTAATTAACACTCAGTTAGGTGCTGACTGCTATCTTCCCCAAAGGGCATAAGAGCTGATTATCACCTCCTCTACCTTCTCCGTCCAGCCTCTAATGATAAAACCAAGTCACCCCTATATATCTGGATGTAACTTGTCTACACACGTACTGCTCCCCACTCTCACCCACACCCCAGTTCATGACTGACATCTGAGGGACAGGCATCCAAATCACTGGGTTTGGATAGCCAACAGGCTGCATTTACAAGTTCCACAAGATTACTGCAAAGAAACAATCTCTAAATGGTACATATTCACACTTGCAGCTATGTATATATAGCTCAGAACTAAGAGAGCAGGCAAAACACCTGCCTCCAGTTTCTCCCTGGAAGTTAGCAGACTTCATACTTCCCCAGCTGATGCCTGAGGATCTGGATTTAAATCAGTCTGCATCTGGATACTGACTATGATCTTTCCTTTTGGGACATTGATGGGTCTTGGCTCACCCTTAACTCTTAGGAGCCACTAGGAACAAAGATGATTGTTTGGTCAGTCACAGAAGTTTTAGAGGCAACAAGGGACTCAAGTTGGATGAACTGATGAAGTTGTTACTTAAACTCTATGGCAGACACTGAGCTGCTACAATACTGCATGTGCTTTTTGGAACTGAACATTCCATGTTGTTTATTTGCCACAGTCAAATTTTCTGAACAGTAATGGATGGTTTGTCTCCAAATAAAAATAGGCAATTGGAATGATCTAGTGCCACATTAGGTCACTATCAACTCCAAATTTTCCATTTCTATGCTCAATCAGGCAATTTGTTATTCATGAGCCACTATTTTTTTCTAGTAAAGGGATTATTTTATAACTTATCTATCTTTTGTGCATTAATGTTTGCTAACATGGTTAAGATTTTAGTAATCTAGGTTAGCTATAACATTTGGAAACATCTCATTTTTAAAATCTTGGGCTTTAAAACTCACAGAAATATTATCTTAGAAGAAAAAAATCATTCAAATAAAAGTAAAAATAAAGTATTAAGAAATATGTAGGAATATGATATATGAGTTTATAGGGAAGGTATATTTGAATTTTCATATTAAATAAATGCAGACATTTGATTATTGTTATCAAAATCCTGTTCATGAGTAAATGCCCCCAGTATCATCTAGTAAATGACAAAGGATAGAAAATTATCAACTTTAATCAAATCATTTCATATTTGTTTAGGCTAGATTCTGGCAGGTTATAGAATAAGCATGAGTTAAATTTCTGACTTAAGTTCTGACTCAAGTATACTTACTATCTTCTTGGACATTTTTGGACCTTGGGATCATAATTATTTTTTAAGTGGGAGGACAGTCTAACAGTTCTTAAAATAATAGGGGGAATAATTATTATGGCTAATATTCAGTTATTTAATATTAGATCACACTTTGGTGTATTCAAATTGTTTGAGAAGTATTTTTCATAGTGCAAAATCATGTTTAGTTTTTTTTTTTCTTTTTCTCTTTTGACCTGTAAAATTTCTTCATTACACTGGTCAGAAAATTGCTGTTAGCAGAACAACTACAGTTCACCAAAGCAAATTTCACCATTAAGTCTATATTACCTACTAGCAAATTTCTTTCTTGAACATCAAAAATAGAAATAATTTTGTCTATGTCAAATACTTCCATTATTTTTTAAGCTTTTTTTAAAAATTTATGCATACAAGAACAGGGGTACAGGCCAGAGGTGCGGAGGTGAGAGGGCTTACCAGAGACAGAGTGGGGAGCAGAACAGGCAGATGGACTGAAATACACTGTTGAGGGGACCAGCGGGCGAGGCAGGAGAGGTCTGCTGTGCCATGTAGGTCCCCTCCCTGGCAGGGGGGCTAGAACTTGCACTGCTGTGCCACAGATGCTTCACAGTGAGGCGTTCAACCCGCTGTGCCGCTAGGGAGGTCCTACTTCCATTATTTTTAAAGACAAAATTGTCATTTGAGTAAATACTATTTTTGTATTATAAAGAACACAGAAAACACTGTCTTGAAGTTTTCAACACTTTTTTTCCTACAATTGTTTTCTCTACCAAAGTTAATACCTTACATAAAAAGTAGTCATAAAGGGGGCCTCCCCAGTGGTGCAGTGTGTCAAGGAACGCACCATGCAGCAAACCACAGCCACTGCAGCATGAGTTCGATCCCTGCTGCTGGCTGGGCGGGTGTTCCATTTGGCACAGCAGACCTTTGCTGCTGTGCCTGCTGCTCCTCTCACCAGTGTGCTTCTGTAGATCTGCCTGTTCTGTTCCCCACTCTGTCTCTAGTGAACCCTTTCACCTGCGGCACCTCTGGCCTGTATCTCAGTACCTGTATGCATTAAAAAAAATAAATCTTCAAAAAAAAAGGTAGATATAAAGATTCATTTATATCTTCAGGACTTTAAATTTCTTGTTTAGAATTGAATAGCTTTTAGAGATAGCTTTCTAGGTTTTACGATTTTCTATATCCCTCCAAAATAGCAAGTATAGAATGTTGTCAGTATACTTAATCAAACTTAACAGACTCTATTACACATTCTAGTGTCCCCAAACTTGATTTTCTTAAGTATATTTTACCTACCAATTACTCCTCTCTCATTAAAAGGTATGCACATCTAGAGTCATAAATTTTAGAAATTTAATATCAATATTCAACTTGCCTCTACTTAAAGATCAGATGTAAGAATTTATGCATATATCATGTTTTAAACAGGAAGGGCTTATCGAAATAACATCAAATCAATGTATTTCCTTTGTTTAAGTTATTGCTCAAAGTAATTTATTATACGCCTAATGGGTGTTAACAAACTGCTGAAAGAGGAGAGAATGAATGACATATACTTTACTCCACATATTAACAGCTATGCAGTATAACATTTGTCATCTTAGCATAGTTCCATTAGTAGTTTACAAATCCAGTTTACCAAAACAAACAAACAAACAAAAAATCCCACAGGTTATAAATATATCAAAACAAATATATCAAAATGTAATTATTAATGTATAATAGTACACATTTAGTAAAACAAACCAACAAACAAAAACCAGGCTAGCAATACATACCGTTATCAAAATATCTGACTGTTGAATTTCTGGATACACTGGGATCAAAATTTGCCATTAAAGGTGCAATATACTGTGTGGCTGTTAGCATTCGATGTACAACTTCCCCAGTGTATATGAAACCTATAATTAGAATAATAAGAAATATCTTAAGAAAATGACTAGACAAAATTTTAATTAAAATACCTCTAACTCAGTTATTTTGAAAATAAAGAGTTCTAATTTCTAAAAAGAAAAAAAAAATGTCTTCATGTCTGATCGGCACTTGTTGAGACTGGGTTAAGTAACAAATTCCCATATGATTCAGCAGCACCTTGCAGATTGGTAAATGCGAAATCTATAATATGCACAATTTTAACTGGCTATTATCTGGAAGTGAATATTACACTGGAAAGGTTAAAATAAGTAATTCACACACTCATTTTGCCATTATTCATTGCTTATTTTTCAAACACTAGTTGGACAAGTTCTCTTTACAAAGGATATATTTTCAAATTGTTTCATCACATTTTCAGAAAGTGTAGTTTTAGTTTAAGACATATTAGAAATATCATGCATCTCATTAATACAAAAGTGCGGAATTTGTACTAAACTTATTTTTTTACAGTTGAAGGAGGTGTAACATCGATGGAAAATTTTTTGCATTTCTCAGGTTGCTCAAATCTTTACAATGCTAGCATTTATCAAGAGAGATGATGTCTATATTTTTGCAGAGAAGTGGTAAAATGTTCATAAAATATAAATGCCTTTCTATTTAGAGAGATTCCAATGCCAGGCTGTTTTAGAGGTTGGATAATGAAAGGGAATTTACTATAGAAAACTTTGTCATGAATTAATTTTCAATAACTCCTATGTTACAAATTTACCCACTTTCAATTATACACACTGGGTTTATTTTCTCTTTGGATTATCCATGACAAATTGTTAATCCTATAATAGCTTCTTGCCTTAAAGATCTTTATCTGCCTGGGAAAGGAGGAGTCAGCACAGGCAAGGCTAATTTTATTTTTTTTTATTCTTCTTTCCAAATTATGTTTATTGAGGTAAAGTAGGTTTACAACTTTGTATCTGCTCCTAGGGTTATAGGTTCTAACCTGTGCAAATGTACACTTTCCAACCCTTTCCACCACCAGTGCCCAGACAATCGTCCACCATGTTCCTCTGCACCACTTCCTTTCCCCACACCCTTCCCACTCCACTGGCCTTCCCTTCTGGCTGCCTGTTTTGCAGTCAGATGTTAAGAGTTTATCATTGGTTTAGTCTTGAATGACACTTTTTAACGTTTCTCTGTATTCAAATATTCACCTAAGAATTTTTCAATTAAGAACATATATGGGACCCTCCCTGGTGGCACAGTGGGTTAAGCAAAAACCGCAGCCACTGCAGCATAACTTTTGCCGGCTGGGGAGGTGACTCACATGGCGCAGGCAAACCTCTCCTGCCTGGCCCGCTGCTCCCTTCAGCAGTGTGTTTCAGTCCATCTACCTGTTCTGTCCCCTGCTTTGTCTGGTGGATTCTCTCACCTCCCCGCACCTCTGGCCTGTACTCCAGTGCTTGTATGCATAAATAACTAAATCTTTAAAAAAAAAGAACATATATGAAAATACATGTGTGCACGTGTGGCCTCACAATACTATATTAAAAAATAAAGTACAAAGCAAATTACTTGTGACAATGCAGACTCAATGTTTAGGCAATCAAAGTTAACTAGTTATTTTTCTATTTTTACAAGAATTAAGAAAATTATGATTTTTAAGAAACACAAAATTGTGTAAAATTTAGGCCTGGAAAAATGTTAAAAATTTTGTTTATCTTACTTTATGGCCTGAATAAATATTTCATTGGCATCTTGCAGAATCAGAATTATTTCAAATTCTCAAATGCATTTTCAGGTAAATTATGAGAGAATTAAACTTTTAGTTACTCACTTTGAAATTCTGTCTTTCAGTGATATTTTAGGGTAGCTATTTCTCTACATATATTCTCCATATATTAATAGAAGAAACTTGACTTAAAAAAATAAAGAGGTTGATAATTTAAGGTAGTAAGATAATTTTAAATCAATCAAAATCATTCTCTAAATAATTTTGAAAGAAAAGCAGCAGTAATGCCTAGAAACTCAGAGCTACAGGGCCAAAATGAGTTCAGATATTTAATTCCTATGATAAGCATTTAAAATAAATTACATATTTGCCCCTGACTGTTCCTATATTGGTTTGGCAAAAAATATAAATAAATAGATAGATAGATAGATAAATTCTCTACTTCCTAAACCCAGTTTTCAGTTTGTATGAATCCTTCATTGCTGCTGCCTTCCAACAGGAAAAAGTTTTCCAGAATCAAATTCCTAAATTTCAAAGGGGAAGTCTCAGTTTTTTCTCAAAGAACTAAGTACAAATAAGAATAATCTATTAATACTTAAATATTATAATTATAATTTTTAATTGTTCTATTATAATTTTAGAATATATTATTAGTACCAGGATTACTACAGCTTTTTATTTATTTTTTTTAAAGATTTATTTATTTATGCATACAAGCACTGGGGTACAGGCCAGAGGTGTGGGGGTGAGAGGATTCACCACAGAGAGCGGATCAACAGAAGTACAGGCAGATCAACAGAAGTAGACTGCTCAGGGGAGCAGCGGGCACAGCAGGAGAGGTCTGCCACACCATGTGGGTCCCCTCCCTGGCGGGCAGCAGGGATCGAACTCGTGCTGCAGTGGCTGCGGTTTGCTTCGTAGTGCGTTGCTTAACCCACTGCGCCACCAGGGGAGGCCCCTACTACAGCTTTTTAAACTACTATTAACAAGAACATCTACTATAGTTGCCAACATAATCTGCCACTAGTATTAATCTACTATTACCACCAAGGACACTGTGACAAATAACTCAAGGATGCAAAAACTCCATTAGTACACTGAAGGAGTTTAATTTTGCTAATTCAGAGAATTCCTCCATGTTTTTCTTATCCATGATGAAAGTCAGTTCCTACCAATATCTTGGGTTAGTGCTCAGTAACCAGGAAGTAAAATGCTTAACTTTAGTGATGGGCTCTAATTAGTTCTCCTTACATTTCTAGATTTTAAAAATTCCACTTCAGCAGTAGTTAGTAGCTAAGATGGAAGAAACCTTCCAAGCCTACTAATAGCAAGGAGGTGTAGTTAGATGTTGGACAAGAACCAGCTATGCAAAGTAGAGTTCTTTAATGCAACAAAACTTCTCCAAAGCTTTATAGCTAACAATATCCCATTAAAATATTTGCTTCTTTTCTTTAGCTATATTGGGCTATGTAATAGAGAAAAATATTTTATTTTTCCAGTCCTTCATATTTTGGACAAATTTAAGTAATGCATTTTATTGTTTATTTTTTTCAGCTGTTTGCTGCCATTTGAAGGGTTAATAAAAACTTTCTTTTTCTCACTATATGCTTCTTGTTTAAAGGAAGTTTGAGGAAAATCCATTCTCTTTGTGAAAATTCCAACCCATATACTTTATTTATTAACTTTTTAAAATTTATATATATTTGACATCAATTGTAATCCCCATGTATTCCCCATCACCATATCGCCAGTGCACAATCACCTCAGTACCCTATGCTCCCGTCTGCTCTCAACCCTCCCCTCTTTCTTCCCCACCAAGTGTCCCCAGTTTGTCCTTGTCTTTTCATTTTTGGTTTTTGTGTCTTTATTTATTTTCCTTTTTCTCCACATCCTCACCAACATTTGTTGTTGCTACTTTTTTTGATAGGTGCCATTCTCACTGGTGTGAGGTGGTATCTCATGGTGGTTTTGATTTGCATTTCTCTGATGACAAG
>JAGFMF010011694.1:1548554-1603998 GCA_019455555.1 Galemys pyrenaicus
GTCCTTAATCCATTTTGAGTTGAATTTTGTGCATGGTGAAAGGCAGTATTCTAGTTTCATTCTTTTGCATGTAGCAGTCCAGTTTGCCCAGCACCACTTCTTTATTCCATGGCATATTCTTTGCTCCTTTGTCAAAGATTAGTTGTTCATAAGCTTGTGGGTTTGTTTCTAGGCGTTCTATTCTATTCCATTGGGATATGCATTTGTTTTTGTTCCAATACCATGCAGTTTTTATGATTGTGGCTTTGTAGTAAAGTTTGAAGTCTGGAAGTGTGATTCCTCCACTTCCCTTTTTTTTTCAGTTAGGAGAGCTTTGGCTATTGGAAGTTTTTTGTGTCTCCATATGAATTTCATCAATTATTTTCTATTTCTTTGAAGAATGACATTGAATTTTTAATTGGAATAGCATTGAATCTGTAGATTGCTTTTAGTAGGATGGCCATTTTGATGATGTTAATTCTTCCAATCAATGAGCAAGGGATATTTTTCCACTTCTTTGTATCTTCTTCTATTTCTTTTAGCGATGTTTTATAATTTTCTTTGTAAAGGCCCTTCACCTCTTTTGTTAGATTTATTCCCAAGTATTTAATTTTTTAGTTTCAATTATAAAGGGGATTGTTTGTTTTTTTTTTTTTTATTTCTCCTTCTTCAGCTTGGTTGTTTGTATAAAGGAAGGCTACTGATTTTTGTGTGTTGATTTTGTAACCTGCTACTTTGCTAAATTGGCCGATTAGCTTGATTAGATTTTCTGTAGAGCTTTTGGGGTTCTCTATGTATATTATCATATCATCTGCAAACAGTGATAATTTTACTTCTTCTTTCCCTATTTGGATACTTTGTGTACCTTTTTCTTGTCTTATTGCTCTGGCCAGGACTTCCAAGTGGTATACTGAAGAGCAGAAGGCATCCTTGTCTTCCAACCTATATACTTTAAAGTTGTAGTCACATCAAACCTTAGTTTTACTGTGTTGCTAAAACCTCTATTCTTTTAACTGGCAAGTTACATAAATCACTTTAAATTCAATATTATAATTGTTATCTACTATATAAGACTGAGATAGGTGGGTAAAATGACTAGAGAGTTTATTTAATGGTAGAATTGAATAAAGTTTCCTAGTTGTGCGATGACTAAATTACTTGATCTCTCTTTTCCCTAATCCATTAAGTGGGAGAGTAATGGTATCAGCACAGTTTGATTGCTGTGATGGTTGAATGCACATGAAGACCACTTAAAAACTGTGTTTAAAGTAAAATTTTGCATTATTCAAATTGGGTTAAGGTATAATATTGAATTTAACTACAAGGAAACAGCTACAAAATGTTTTCATTTACAAGGCCTATTTAATTTATCTTTTCTCACTTTCACAAGGAATACAGTGCCTTATAGAAATATTAACCTCCTCTTGGTTGCAAATCATTGTTTCATTTAATTAGAAGTGTCATAGTAATGAAGGAAGCACCAAGAGGTTTACAACTGCCTGTGAGACCTTCATGTGCAAAGGGCTACATAAAATATTCTACTTCATCACTTTCACTTGATATTTTGACCCAGAGAATGGTCTCGAGCTGCTGGGTATGCCTTCCTGGCACTGAACCCCTACAGTTAAATGCTGCCTGGAGAGTACATATAAATGCCTCCATCACCTTCATGATGTGTGTCCTATGATCCCTGTACATAGGGACCTGAAACCTAGGGCCTTTTAGTCATGGAAATTTAGAGAACAGAGTCTTCATTAAACTTATATAAGATATGTTCCATTTCTCTTTATGGAGAACTGAGCAGTTAATCCAAGGGTTGTGCATGGTTATTGTTTAATAATTTCTTCGTGTTTGTGGTGAAAAACTTCCTTGAAGTAGATGAAGTCTTGTCATAATTCAACTTACACTTTGCATAAATTTCATGTTATCAATCAGAACACATTCTCACATGCTATGAACAACCCTTTTTGAGATAAAATACTTGTAATTCAGTCAGCCATTTCAATAAACCATATATGGCAGTAATTGCTAATTTGAAAATTAAAAGTTGTGGAATAATGTGTCTGCCAGCTGCTACTGTACAATGTACAATGACAGGTTTCAAGTAACAAGTTTCCTCTGGACAAAATATTGATGGAAGACCTCATGGCTCACTGTGAAAATATCGGATTTTATATCAATCTAGATGGTTAAAGAAAAAAAAAAAGCATTTCTGAAATTCACAAGTGAATTGCAATATGCCCTGCAATTTGAACACTCAAATATTAGCTGTTAAAGGAAACACTCTATGTGAAGAAAGAAAGGAACTTATATCACATTTTATAGTTTATATACACATGCGTGTTGTATATATACACTCCCACATATACAGATGTGTATATACATTCATATATATACAAACCCATACACACATATTGTGTGTATATGGATCTATGTCCATTTACCTATCTATCAATCTATCATCTCTCTAGAGTGTGTAGCTTTTCTAATTGTGATAACATGGTTTACAAGACTGTGTATGATGGAGAGGGGTAGCATCACACACCTTCAAGCAAGCAGATTTTGTAAATCAATACAAAAATATATATTGAGTATCTCAAATTTGGAAACACAATAGTTAGTTTACTTTTGAAAGCATTTCAGGTATAGTTTTACTCATTTTGTTGACCCAAATGCACAGATCCTTCAATACGTTGGTTAGAACTACCTAGACTGACCTTTTCAAAATGCATTTTGAAATTGTCAGATGTAATGTATTCCTACACAAAATGTATCAACTCTGTTTTAGGAAACACTTTACTGAGACTATTTTGTGACTGAAAGAAACATTGAGACCTGTTTTCTATATCCTTGCTTGATATTTTTCTCCCTAGTTCTTACCTTGAACCAAATGAAAAAAATAAGCAAAATAATCAAGTATTACAGAGAATATTTATGATCAATTATTTTAAATTCTGAACATATGCAAACAATAATGCAAAATGGAGGGTAAAAGTCATAGAGAAAGAAGGAGATGACAGAACGGGTATGTGACAGTGGTGTTAGTTCTCAGCAGAGAAACTGCATGTTGGAGATCCTATTACCACATATATCTTTTTTTCAATGGTAGATAAATAGATCCATGGGTGCTTATTGCTTACTTATTCATATGTGCACAAACACATTCTTTGCATATATTAAGAATTTTATCTTTTTTAGATAAGACTTTTAAGTCTCATTTTCAGTCATATTTTAAAAGACTTTTTTGATAAAAGTCACTTTTTGTGTTTTATATACATATATGTATATTGTATGTATACATTCCCAAAGGTATACAGATTTATGTATACATCCCTATATAAACACATATACATACATATGTGTATATATGTATTTGTAACCATCTATCTACTTATTTATCTTTCATCTATCCAGAGAATCCTAGAGTATATAGATTTTACTGAGAATCATCTCTTAATGTTAATTCAGAGGAGAGTTCACAAGAATATTTATTCTTCCAACACAGTTACTATATAAATTTATGTGTATTCATTTGATCTTTGATGCTGATAAGAATAGAGTTTGGTTGGCATTAGTTTATCACACAAACTAGAATATAATTCAGATGCTAGAGATTCTATTTCCCATAATACTAATTGAAAAAATTTGAATGAATATATTTTATTTTGCTTAAAATACTGAAAGTATATTTCCATGATGTCAGGAGTCATTACAAGGACAACTTAGACTCTAAAATTCTCAAGTACATATTCAAACATTCATACACATTCAAATATAGATATGTGATGTTCAACCAATTTATATTTGTTCACATATGTGACTATGTATTTTAATAGTTTTAAAAATAAATCTTAAAAAGATAAAATTCTTAAGACATGCAAAGAACGTGTTTATGCATATATAAATAAGTGAGCAATGAGCACCCCTATATCAGTTTATCCACTTTCTACAATAAAACAGGAATAGGACCTTGAAGATGCAGTTCCTCTCCTAAGAGCCAAGCATTATCACACATTGTGTCTATCATTCCCTTCATTTTTTTATGACTTTTATTCTATATTTTGTATCACTACAAATGATTAGCTTTGCATATGTTCGGAATTTAGAAAAGGTTGATTTACAAGTATTCCTCTGTATGTTATAAATTTTGTTGTGATACATTCCTTAAAGAAAAATGATGTTTTGCATTTAGCTATATTTCATTCATTTTTTATGGCTGCATATATTCAACTATGTGAACATACCACAACTAATTTATCCATAAGAATTTTGATGACATTTACATTCTCTGAGGTTTTTTTCTATCACAAATGCTGCTAATACAAATCTTTTTTACACATGTCCTGTCCATGTGAATAAGATTTTTTTAAAGTTTTATTTAATTATGCATACAAGAGCTGGGGTGTATGCCAGATTGGGAGGTGAGAGGATTCACCAGAGACAGAGTGGGGAGCAGAACAGAAGAACTGACTGAAAGACACTGCTGACGGCATGAGACAGGAGAGGTCTGCTGCGCTATGTTGGTCAGCTCCCTGCAAGGATCGAATTCATGTTGCAACGGCTATGGATATCTTCATAATGCTGAGACTTAACCCCTTGCACCACCAGGGAAGCCCTCGATAAGAATTTTCTAATGTACAAAACTCGAAAATGTGTGGCTAGATCTTAGGGCATGCACAAGTGCAGTTTCACTAGATAAGGGTGAATTGTTTTCCCAAGCAGTTATACCATTTGATAAATCTACCATTACTATCTACATATTTGTTTTGCCTCACATTCCCATTTTAATTCTGATAGTTGTGAAATTATAATGCATTATAACATTAATTTATACGCCTCAGTTAAAATGACTCAGTTACATTGATTAAATATACTACTCAATGTAGGGTTGACTAATAACATTGAAGGCAGACATTTAAAAGAAGGCATACTTTTTTTTCCCCTCAAAAAATGCACAATTACACTGATGACCACAAGGAGTGAGTTGAGAGAAAACCCAGCTTTGGAAGTGAGAAAAAAATTGTATGAAATCATCTACTATTAATTAACACTTCTTAGCATGGTGGACTTGGGCTCCCATATTACCTGCTTGAGGAATGAACTCCACCTTCTTAAAATGCTTTCTCACACTCAGGAACTATAGTTTTCCCTGCTGTGATGTTATACATAAATTCTTCTATATTGCTTTCTAAGCATCTTAAAAATTTACCTATCACATTAATTTTCTTCCACTTAATTATTATTATTGTTTTTTAAATATTTATTTACTTATGCACACAAGAGCTGGGGTACAGGTCAGAGTCGCGGGAGGTGAGAGGATTCACCAGACAGAGTGGAGAGCAGAACAGGCAGATGAACTGAAATACACTGCCGAGGGCAGCAGCGGGCGAGGCAGGAGAGGTCTGCCTTGCCATGTGGGTCCCCTCCCCGGCTGGCCGCAGGGATTGAACTCGTGCTGCAGTGGCTGCGTTTTGCTTCATAGGGCGTTGCTTAACCCACTGCGCCACCAGAGAGGCCCCACTTAATTATTATTGATGGCAATAAAATATGGATCAACTTGATGCTTTCACATGGACCCAATCCCATCAGAATCTAGCCATTCCAGAGACACTGACATTTTAAAAGGATTTTTTAAAAACTGTTGTGCATTTATATATACTTTTAAAGATTGTCGAGTCAATTTCCTCATCCTCAAATATGTTACTTGCCTTAACACAGTCTGGCATAAAATTAATGGAGTTTCAAGAATGAGAATTACTGAACTACCAAATGCCACAGCTGACACATAAAGCCCTCTCTAGTCTGGTCACTGCCCAGCTCTCAACTCTATCTCCTACGTCTCCAATTGTACCCTGGGGTTCAGCTGCTCACAGCAATCCGCAGCTGTCATGGGCTTGATGCATTTTCACTTGCTGCTTTTTCTGTTTGAAATACATTTTCTTCCTTCTTTGCCCTGAAATAACCCATTCATCTTTCAAGTTTCAATTTAAACGTCTCTTCTTCTGTAAAGCCTTCTTTTATCCTCTCCCACCCCAGAAGATCTGATTATACCTTTTGCTGTTTCATCCCTATGCTCATCCAGAAATTTCTATTATAGGTCCTATCACACTGAGTTACAATTGTTTATTTTTAAAAACATCCCCTGGCCTGTCTCTGATCACCTGTTACAGACCCTAGAGTACAGGGACAAAAACTTTCTCATGTTTGTGTCTCAACACGGCATCTGACAATGCTCTTGAACTGCAAGTAGTAATTAAAAACTTAGCATATTTGAAGGATTACACTACACATCAAGGTTAAAGCCAGAGAGAAGTATATTCTCTTGACTTCACAGAGAAGGTGTATGATAAAGCTGGATAGCAATACTCAGGTAATACTGTGAAAGGCCATGACAGCCATGGAAAAGGAACTTTTTTAAAAGGCAATGAAAACACATTGAAGGTTGGAAGCAGAGACTAATCAGATTTGCTTTAATGGAAAGCATTTTGAGAAGCACTTCATTTAGGAGGATGTTTACCATTAGAGAATGGAGAACACACTGAGAAAAGTACATAGTTCATTCCAAATGTGTCCACCTTCCCTTCCCCACTTCAGTCTACTCCCTAGTTCAGGAACCCATGGGAAGCTGGAATGAGCTGAATGGATAGGAATGGGGGTTAGAAATAGATACAGCAGAGGGTTTTTCAGAAATAGAATCAACGTCAGACATTGGGTGAGAGCACTTAGAAAAGACTCAAATAGAGACAAAGAAACTGGTGGAAAAGAAGTTAAATCTAGGCATACAGGCTATTTTCACAATGAAAGTGTGCAAGCAACCCAATAAAATTTCTGTAGTCATATGCAACTCTAGATATCATACGATCCATCATCGTAAGGTAGCTTTCCATCACCAGAGTTTCCCCATTGTGTACAGGGGTGGGAATCTTGGGGATGTAGCATAATCAGACTCCTCTAACATGGGTGTAGCACACAAGTATCCTTTCAAGTTAGTCAAGAGCAGGACCTTGATAACCCTGGGGTAATACAGATGTGCCTTGCGCTTCTGGGAGTGATCACTGAAATGACATGCTAATAAGATTTGAGCCTTGGGTGGGAGTTGGTGTATACTCACCTTCCCTAAAGCCCATAATCCAGTATTCAGTTTGACCCACACTTCTCTGTGAATAAAGAGGCTGGGATTAAGGAGGATATCACATGCCACAGCCTGCTCCCACCACTCCAGTTTCTTTATCACCGCAGTGTTGCCTGACACAACGCTCTAACATATAAGGAGGGTATACATGAGCACACAGAGGTAAATTGCTCTTCAAGAAGTTAAAAATACCACATCAAGGCTCACTTACTCCATTTTGACTTGTTATTTTCAGAATAAGGAAAATCTTCAGTGGACTCCAGTATATATGGCAAATTTAGTTATTGTACTGCTGATAATGTATTTGTTGGCACCATCAGTGCCCACAACACTATCTAAAGCATGTAGCACATATTCCCATGATCAAAATTTTCTTTCCGACTTTCAGAGTCCTTTTTTTTAGAGTAAACTAATACACATAAGTATTGACATGTTAAATAAATATAAAGCAATGAAATTATTATACATAAAAAGCTGTAAAGAGGAACTATATAAATATACTAAAATATAAAAGAAAGGTCACAAAAGATTCCTACTGATACTGTTCCATAGAAGTAGGGGATAATAGAGATAAAATCATGAAATTGAAGTGTGGGAAAGACTACAATCAGAAGGAGTGATTAGAAATCAGAAGACAGGGTAGGGGCACAGTGAATTCTAAGAGGGAATTAGAAGCATTTTATTTTCATAAGTGAACAGTTACTGTATTAACTGAAATACTCAGAGAATATAAAATAAAACAAGAGATAATCAAACTGTTGCAAAGTACTGTCAGAAAATAGTTGAAGACTTAAGTTAGGATCCATGAACTTTCTAGATATCAAGCATGTCTCAGAATATTTGTTCTCTGGGACAATTAGTTGAGAAAGGGTCATCATAAAATTAGCAAAATTGACATAAATAAAAGGTTACTCATTCCTTTTTAATAAGATTGTGGTCAGAGCACTTAATATGAGTTCTAACTTCTTAACATATATTTTTTAAAGATTTATTTATTTATGCATACAAGAATTGGGGTACAGGCTGGAGGTGCATGGGTGGGGTGAGAGAATTCACCAGAGACAGAGTGGGGAACAGAACAGGCAGATCAACGGAAACACACTGCTGAGGGGAGGCAGCGGGGGAGACAGAAGAGGTCTGCTGTGCCATGTGGGTCACCTCCTTTGTTGGCAGCAGAATATCTAGTTTATACTCTATAAATATTCTATGAATATATTTATATTCTATAAATAGAATGCTCCATTCATCAGCAGCAGAATAGACATTCTTCTTGAGCATGTATAACATATTCTTGCACAGGTCACATGTTATACCACAAAACAAGTCCTAACTAATAAAAGGAAATTGAAATCATATCAAGTATCTAACCACAATGCTATGAAACTAGGAATGAATTGCAGATGGAAAACTGGAAAATTCACAAATATGAGAAATTTAAACAAAACATTACCTATTATCCACTGGGCCAAAGCAGCCAACAAAAGGAAACTACACAGTATTATTTTTGTTACATTCTTTGAATTTTGGTATATTATGCTTCCATTTTCATTTGTCTCAAAATGTTTAGTTTCCTTTTATTTCACCAAGGTTAAAATTAATAAGCTTCTGTGAAAGTACTAGAAAATGATAGGAGGCATTTTAAGACATTTTATTATTAGTCCAACATAACTTAGGTTTATAAGTCTGTCACACACACCAAACTGAATGTTCCTCCAGAACAAGGAATGCGTTTGTCATTGTAACTCCCTTTGCCTACTGTTCTAGTAGCATATGACAGCTTCTCTATAAATGATGGCTAATTTTTTTCTGTGTCACTAAATAAGAGATTAGATTATTAAAATATATTTTTATTTAGTTTGGTAGAACTGTCCTTTCTTGAGAGGGCATGATGGGATGATGGGTAGAGGCAGCTCAGCAAGGAGTCAAAAAGGACTGGAATAACCCAGGTGTGAGATGACATGGACCTATGTGTTGGCAGTGAGAATGGAAAGGGAGGGATGTGTCAAACAAGTCTATATGAAAAAAAAATGCAAAACTGATCAAAAAGGAAAACATAAAGTTAATTTTAATATACCGATCCTATAAAATTAGAATAAAAATGGAAATATTTATCCTCCTAAAAACCAAAAGATGGTTTCACTGATGAATTCTACAAACATTCTTAGAATTAACAAATGCTGATCACGGTATGGAAAAAAGGAACCATGATACATTTTTGACTGGAATGTAAACTTGGGTAGCCACCAGGGAAAACTGTATGGCTATTCCTCAAAAAAGTAAAAAATAGAACTACATATGATCCGGTAATTCCACCCCTGGGTATTTGTCTGTGAAAGGCAAAAACACTAATTTGAGAAGATGTATATATCTCCAAGTGTGTTGTCAGATTATTTACAATAGCCAAGATGGAAACAATTTAAAAGTCTGGGAATGGATGAATAAAGAAAATGTGATATGTATACACACAATGGAAGTGAACTAATATAATATTAGGAATAAAATACAACATTTTTTACTGAGCTGTAAAAAAAGAATGGAACACTGCCATTTGCAACAACTTGGATGGACCTTGGGGTATTACACTAAGTGATATAAGTCAAATAGAGAAAGACAAATTCCCTATTATTTCACTTATATGTGAAATCTCAAAAAGAAAACACACAAACAAAACACAACAAAGAAATACCAAGCAGAGACCAAGTGACCAGCAGATTGATGGCTGCTGGGAGCAGGAGGACAGGGGAAGGGGAATGAGTGAAAAGGTACAAAATCCCAGTTACAAAATAAGTAAGTCATGAGGATGTAATGTACAGCATGGAGACTATAGTTAATAATATCTATGAATTATTTGAAAGTTACCAACAGAGTAAACATTAAATGAGCTCATCACAAGAACAATTTGGGACTATTATGGTAAGGGATGGTAACTAGACTGATGCGGTGATCATTTTGCAGCATATACAAATATTGAACCATTATGGTGTGTGCCTGGAACTATACAATGGTATATGTCCATTACACCTCAATTTTAAAATGGAGGTTTTTATTTTATTATTATTATTTTTTTATCCAAAGGGGAAGGTTTATTATGAAAAATGACGCTTGCATAGACACAAACAGGCAGAAAGAGCTGCCTAGAAAGGGACACAGTTGCTAAAAGAGAGCCCTGCATGGTCACAGACAGTCAGCCTTGGGAGGTGAGCTGCCTCTGCTGAGGAAGGTCAGTGAAGTGAAGCACTGGTGTGGTCACATGTCACAGGTCACAGGTCACGGCAAGTAATAGTGCTGTTGCCTAGAGAGAATTGTTTTTTTTTTTTTTAAGATTTATTTTTATTTACTTATGCATACAAGAATTGGGATGTAGGCTAGAGTTGTGGGTGGGTGAGACAAAGTGAGGAGCAGAACAGGCAGATCTACTGAGATACACTGCTGAGGGGAGCAGTGGACAAGACAGAATTGGTCTGCTGTGCCATGTCGGTCAACTCCCTGGCCGGGAATCGAACTCCTGCTGCAGTGACTAGAGACAGCTTGATAGTGCTGAGACTTTAATTGCTATGCCACCAGGGAGAAACTAGAGGGATTATTTTTAATAGGAAGTAAGATTTACTTAGCTGAGACATCCTGATATTCTCAGAGCCCCTGGGGGAGCAGTGTGGTGGTGGGAAGTGAGTGTGCTCATCTGCATAGGGAAGCAGTGCTCAAATCAGCCTTTCTGAAGATGGGGAGTGAGCCAGGAAGGCGCCAGAGGAAGTTAGAGAAGGAAAGAATAAATACAAAAAGATGGTGTCACAGAAATCTAAACTTGGTTTCAAAAGAGTAGGGCTCTACCAAATAAACACTACCACTGAGGTACATTCAGAGAAAAGTTTCTAATCAAGCCATTCCCTGCTATTACTCATGAGGAATCTCACGGAGAGGAAACCATATATGATTATAGTTACTGAGAAAATAACTGTGTGTGTCATAGCCTGTCACTTACTGCCTTTTTGGACTCAGAACCACTTTATCTATCTGAATTCTCCCCAGGGTAGGCAGGGTCAGATTTTTCTACCCTTCCTTATTTTTCTGTTCCTTTCCACATGTTCTCCTCTCTATTTTCCTTTTCTGGGCACCCTTCTGCAATAACTGAACCCATCAAAATCACATGTTCTTTACAGTTTTGTCTAAAATGCTGCTTCTTTTGAACAATCTCCATTCCTGCCTACCTATGTCTTGCATTCTTTGAAACTTCATGTCATATTTTCAGCTTCCCTAAAGCACTGAGAATATGTGTGATATACACACACACATTTCTTGTTTCATAGACATAATAATCTCTGAAGAAAGAAGGGATAATACTCATGACCTATTACATCTCTACCAGTGTATGAATGCCTGGAAAACTGCTTTATGAGTTTTATTCACCCCTCCATTTAGCAATCTGATGACTGGCTCAGGCCAGATGCTGTTTTGGGGGCTGGATAGAGCAGAGGAAACAGGGTGGTCTTTTCCAGGAGAACTTTCCATGTTTTGGAATTGCATGGACTAGTTAAAGGTCTTAAAATTCTAAAGATTAATTCTCTAGGAATCATGTTCTATTGATAGTAGCACCTTTAAAATACATCTAAGTACTCTCCACTGAGATAATATATATATTTTTTTCTATCTGAAATATATCAGAAAGATTATTTAAACAGAAAATTTTAGACAAGAAGTTATCTTCTCAGAAAAATAATCAAACTTATCTAATGATGTAGAGCTCAATTTGCAAACACTGGGGCAGAACCCCAAGAGGATGACAGATTATGAGTAAAGGAGTTTTTAATACTTCATTATGGAAAGATAATTTAATATATCAGTCTTAGACATTGTCACTCAAAAAGTAACAATATCTAATATGCTTAAATTGTCAATTGATACAGGAACATTTAAAAACCACTTAATGATAATAATTCCTAATGGAGATAACAATGTGGTACTTTAAAAAATGTGTTCTAAAAAGAATAACATTATGTCATTGAGACAATGCCCAAAACTCAGTAACTATTGCTAAATATATCCTGGAAACAGAAGGATGAAAAAATATCATACTATTAAGATATTTGGGGGAAACTAACATTATTTCACAAAGGCAAAGAAATATAAGTATTATAACCTCCTTGACTTATGGGTTAGCATTTCAAGTAATAATGGATAGAATTATTCTCATTTTTTAAAAGTTGGTAACTTATTATCACAGAATTAGGAATGGCTCAAGTTTTTCTTTTTATACCTTAAAAAATAATCAAGAGATTTGTGGATCTCAGTTTCAATCTTATCTTTCATCTTTTATAACAAAACACAAAACAGAAATCATCAATTCATGCAATGCTCTGAACTGCACTACAAAGTCTTTAAAAATCTTCAGTATTTATCCACGTATGACAAACTTAGTATCCAATGACTATTTTTTAAAATAGGTTCTGTAGACCTACTGTAAAACTGCATAGAAATAAAAATATTAAGTACTTAAAATTTTACTAATGGTAAATGTAAACATAGATGTATACAGGGGATAATAAGAACTTTAGGGGCTGAGGGATTTATTTAGGACATGATTGTGGTGATGGTTTCATGGTTGAATGTTTATGCTAAACTAATCAAGCTATATATATATTAAATATCTATAGCATTGTTAATGTAAATTGTATTTCAACAAAGTGATATAAAAGTGACATGACATAATAAAATAAGAAAGACAAAATTTAGGGTAAGCCATATGTTTATCAGGTAAAGCCACTATTATTAAAAGATTGGGGGAAAATGGTATTTTGAATAATATCAAATGACATAACCACTACTTAAAAAAAGTAATGATGTGATTTTCTCCCATTTTAACAATAGCCCATCCCATATTTTTCAAGCACTGAGAAGTATTCTGAGGGTTTTTGTATTTTTGTTATTATATGAGTTTACCTCATCAACAAGCACAGAAATTTTTTCTTAATTACTACAAACATGTTTCCCCTATTCCTAGCATAGTATGTGTGCACTACCTACGGTGCATAGGGCACATGAGAGAGGCAGGAGAAACATCATATCTATTCCCTGTACCTTGACTTTTTTTCCTAATATGTTATTAATTCACTTGAGGACATTTCCCAAAAATTATAAAATATCATAGTCTTTAGTCTAATACAAACTTCTAAGAAGCTACTTGGCATGTAGAAATCCCTGTTTATTTGAGCAAGAATCCATGTTTTATTTCTAACTGTCTCTACATCATACAGAATACAGTGTGAGAACTACAGTCAAGTGAAAAGGGCAGGGTAGAGGGTCCAGGATTGGTTACTGCTAATGTCGACCTGCTCTACTCACCAATTTTTCCTTCAATGGTTATTAGTAACAAAATATAATTTGCTCATTTCACGAAAGACCAAACATCTTGGGCAACAATCAGCTTTTGCCCTAAAGAGCTTTCTCTATTCCTTGAATGATGCCCTCCCCTTGATTATGATACATGACTGGATCCATTTCTTTGAGCAAATAGCTGAAGCAAAGGAAGATGAAGTTTTTCTTCAGTGACTTTTGAAGGATATATTGAAGATTTATTTCAAATTTTCAAAGTCTGAGAAAGATATACAGGTTGAGCACAGTAATCAAAAAGTCTAAGAGAGAACTGTAAAGTATCTGATTTGTATCTGCAAACATTTATAAAATCTTTGTTTATAGAACAAAGATTAGTCTAAAACAATTATTGAATTACCTTAGAACAAAGCAAAAGGACAGGCAAAACTAAACCACAACAAACTCCAGAAACATGACTGCAGAATTGAGGTTACCAAAAGAGGAGATAAGGTACCCACAGGGGAAAGAGCCCCATGGACTGTGGTGGAGAATTACTGGAACTTTAGTGATGTGTGTGGTGTGGTCATATACATTTGAAGAGGAAGAATCCAAGCCTATGTCCCTAAACATATAGAGTATTCTGAATCAAAATTACCTCAATAAAAATAATAAAGTAAAAAATAACATCCTTAGGAGTAACCTTCTAGATTAATCTTCCTTCTTTTGTGCTTTTCACATACATATGAAGTATATATATCCTTTTATTTCATATCCTAACAAGATATATTGAAAGAATTTTTATTCTGAAAATATGATTCCGAACATCAAATTTCAATATACTCCAAGCTAAAAATAAACAAATATTAATACTTAAAATATCCTAAATTTAATGAACCATTTCTTTCCACCTTGGCATCCAATCATCTCCTTCTGGAAGTTGCTTTTGTACAACTCTCCTAGAGAAGTTCCGTACTTCATGGTGACAGTGATTATTCAACTTCTGAGAAAAACATTTGGAGTCAACAAGTATATAATGGAAAACAACACAGACATGGTCTCTAACCTGGTATAGCTTTTTGTTGGGGAAGAATGATATTTAGTCAAATAACCAGATATATTACTATGTAATAGGGAATTGTGACAAATACTATCCTATGAAGGACATTTATAATATGCAGTATACAGTTCAAAGTATAGACTGTATACAATCTGTAGGTAGTATATAGCATATAATGTGTATATATACAGTATATACAATGTAACAGATATGTGTGTATGTGTGTGTATAACATAGAGTATATAGCATGAGCAAAATAGAAAATAGCATAGGGTAGCAACGTGAGTGCCCTGAAAAGCTGAGTTGAAGGATGATTATGTGGAGAATCCTAATAGGAGGACACTGGTACAAATGACCTTCAGATGGTAAGAAACACAGTTCCTTTGAGTAACAGAAAGGTGACCTAAATACTCGAGTATAGCAAATATAAAGGGAAGAGTAACTCTAAATAAAACCGCAACTTGTCTCTCTATCCATATCCTACTATCTACTCCTTGCCCTCCCTACAATTCACCTCCACATCATCTGCTAGAAGCTGGTGAAGGGTTTCAGTGAGGAACCAGTTGTCTCTTGGGACCATCTTGAAAGATATCACAGTGCAGATCTAGCGCTGTGTGCATATGAGGGAGGCACTTATGGTGCTGATATGCCAGCCAGAATTATCTTTCGTATACCGATGCAAATATTCCATGGCTCTATCATAGGGCACAAAATCTTAACATGGCCTGGACTGACCTTCCTGGTTTTAGAGTCTAAAACGGGCCTTACAAACTGTCATCTAATAAGGTCTCATTCTGACTTCTGCCTCTTCTTTGGAAGAAACCCAGCAAGTTTCATGACTGATTATTCTGTCCACTTGGAGACTTATTACTACTTCTTCCAATTCAACTAATGAGCGATATGATCAATGTGGTCAGATGTCAAGCTTGGGTATAAGTGGAGTCTTTTTTTTTTTTTAATATTTATGCATACAAGCACTGGGGTACAGGCCAGAGGTGTGGGGGGGCGGTGAGAGGATTCACCACAGAGAGCGGGGAGCAGAACAGGCAGATCAACAGAAGTACACTGCTGAGGGGAGCAGCGGGCACAGAAGGAGAGGTCTGCCGCGCCCTGTGGGTCCCTCGCCTGGCCGGCAGCAGGGATCGAACTCGTGCTGCAGGGGCTGCGGTTTGCTTCATAGTGCGTTGCTTAACCCACTGCGCCACCAGGGAGGCCCATAAGTGGAGTCTTTAACTGAAAAATGAATTTTCAAAGCTGAAGGAAGTTTCGACAGCCACGACCTGTTGAACTGAGTCAACAAAATCATTACTAGTCTGATTTCTGAACATAATTTACGATTGCATAAAGGCAGGAATTTGTGTAACTCTTGTGTGTCTGATAGAAAATAAATTTAAGAAATATTTGTGGAGTTAATGAATACTTTAAACTATTCAGAGTCAACACTGCATTATAATAATCATACTTTTTAGGATTTAATGAATTGAGTGTGGAATTGAATGTCCTAACTTTAAAATGAGCAAACCAATCTGTGGAGATTAAGGAAAACGATGCTCCAAGGTCTATCGGTAGAAGAGCAGGCTGGGGATCTGAGTCAAATGTGTCTCTAAATGACAGGGTCTCAATGGGTCTCCTCAAAAGGCTTTTAATGGTGATTGATGAGATCCCAACCATTGTGTTAACTGATGATGCTCTAGTTGTTCAAATTTACCTCTGACTAGACATAATCATGCTCCTTATTTCCTTGAATTACTCACAGGTGTCAGAACTAGAAAGGACTGGAGAAGGGGGAAGACTGTACTCTAGTCCTTATTGTTAATAATGGCCTTTGTGAATTATCACAGACTGGCTTTCCTCTGCCACTCAGCATCATTGTAGCATCACTGTCATTTTTCAAGCCAGTTGCTTGAAAAAACATGTACTGGATTGTACAACGCATTCTGAGGTTGAAAAGAACAAATATTTGATTTTTAAATACCTATTTCATTGCTTGCTGACATCATTGTGGATAATTGTGTTTACCATAATATTCATTTGATGTTGATGAAATTAAAATAAATGTGAATCATTTTACTGGAGACTCCTAATAGATTTTTCTGTGGAAATAACTTTATACATTGTGGTTAGGTCTACAAGCCAACCCCAAAACAGGATATTAATTCATGTGGCACAAATATTTGTCACATTTCAAGAACAGAATGAAGTGGCAATAATTTGAAAATAAATATCATTTCACCATTTACCAACAAATGCAGTGCAGAAGCAGGTCACAAGGATCACCTTACTCTCAGAGTCATGCAGTTGGAACGATGGTGGTACCACCCAAAGCTTAGAATCAACAGGATGTGGAAGCTCTTATGACAGTGAAAAGACTGGCAAGATTGCAGAAAGTAAGAGGCAACTGCTGAAAATGCATTCCTTTCTCTTTCCAATTTAATTATGCTTCTTTCTTCAGTGTTTTGTTACCCTTGTGACCCTGATTTAAAAGATTCTTACTTTCTTTTTTGCTTCCTATGCTGCTGGTTTACAGAAAGGATTAAAGATAATGCACCTCACACCCCTAATAACAATGACTGACTGGCGCCAGTGGGCATTCTATAAACGGTGTCTATTTTCACTCCTCACACCAGTGATTACTGCTACTCTTTCCTTCACTATTACATTCACCCTCCATTAACTGAATAAATGGGCTAACCCTGATGAGATACAGCTTTGCTTCCCAGTTGAAAGCTCATTCTTACTCTGGCAAGCTTAGACTGGACCTAGGGCATGGGGACTTCAAATAGTGGTTTATACTTCTAAGAGAAACAGATGAAAGAGAAGGGGGTTAAGTGCTTTTAAAAATAAGGTGGTGCTACTTGGCTGTCTCCCCTAAGCATTACACAGTCATGATGTGAAGGTGGTATCAGAATCCATGAGATAAACTTATGGATTCTACAACTAGAATCACCCACCATCTCCGTCCCCTGCCCCAGATCCTCTATGAGTCTGATTTGAGTGATATATTCAGAGGTTGATCCCCTACCACAAGCCCACCTCTCCATGTCAAGCTCACAGTGGCAAGCCCAGGGCCTTTTTCTGTTAGAGTCTTTTTGTTCCAGCAGGTGAGAATGTTGATAAGATAACTCAAGCTGAGTTAACCTTTCTTTGGATTACTGACTGTTGTCCATAGTTGCCACATGTTTGCCCACTGTCCTCACTCTAACTGCAGACTACTTCATAGCCTCTTCCTCAAACTTATGCAGATGGAATCTTTAGGGAAGGAGGAGAAACATTACATGTTTGTTGTTCTCTGAAGTCCTTTCTCCCTAATAAGAATTTTCTTATACAAGCTCTTCTATAGTTTGGCCACTTTTGGAGATATATCTAAGTTCTGTCTTTAGATTTTAGAATAACGTATCAGTCATTGTCTTTAAGGTAAGAATTTATTTTTGACAAAAAAAATAGGTTCTATGTCACCCCTACTAGTCAGGGGTTATTAGAACATTAAGGGGTATGGTGGGGAAGGAGATGAGGAATGAGGGTGGCAAAGCACTCTCTCATCTTCTCCTCACTGACCATCCTCATGTTCTCTTCTGTAAGTATGCAGCTTCTGGCCTCAAGAAAAGCAGACATATTTGGAAGAATGAACATATCTGATTAAGGGAAGATTGGTAATTGCATGGTATTCAATGAGATTAGGGACCAGCATAATAAAAGAGAAGGTGAGAGAACTCCATGTCAACAAAGAAAATTGATAGGCAAGACATTTTTGCAAATGGATGCGCTGAAATCTGTTTGGTGCACCTGGGGGCTAGTTGTTGACAGTGAAATATTTGGAAGCCAATATATTCATGCATATAGTTAAAATAAAAATATTAACAATATACATAGCGGTATTTCATCAAAACTTAAAATTAAGTCTTTGGGGGAATTTCTCTAGGAGTTTGAGTCTGTCCTGAAAAATTTCAATAGAAAGTAGGTTAGGAAAAGTCTGCTGGGAGTTTTTTGTATTATTATTTTTAATAGCTTTTTAAATCTACCAAGTACTTCAATGTTAAGAACCTTGGAAACAAAAATTATAGAAGAAATACAAAAATCAAATTTGATTCCACTACCAAAGATAATCACTGGTCACTGCTGTTAACATTTTCAACTTTCTTAGTCAATCTCCCCCTGCATTCTTATTACATTTCCTTAGATTATCTGTTCTTGCAATATAAAAGTGGCTGTTTCACTTTCCGTCCTCTTCTCAAACCTTCCACATATTATCAACCCCTTACTCTCAGCTGATGACTTTTTATTTCACTGGGGAAGTAGAAGCAATAAGGATTGACTCTTCCACTCTGAGGCAAACCACTCTACCTGGATACCAAATTCCATGCCTTTTTGTCCTAAAGGACGCTGACTCCTTCTTCTAAAAGACGCGTTTTCTAGTTTTCCCAGTAAGCACACTTCTCCCACCTCTGCTCACTTCACACAAAAACTCCCTTTGGCTCCACATTTCTTCCAGGTATAGCCTTACTTCTCTTACCCCTCATTGCATTCATTTAAAGGTTTGTTAGAAATGCTATCTCCTGTCTCCATGTTCATTTTCTCTCCAGCTCTTTCTTGAACTCATACCTATCAGGCCTCTGTTCCCAGAACTGCTGCAGTGCTGTTCCTATCAATGCAGGCCATACCTAATGCCCGTGGACCTTTCTTTTATAATATGAAAAATTATATTTTATGGCTGCATTGCTATAAAGACAAATATAAACCAGGCTGGATTCATTATTGTATGTTCCTTGCCATTTTGGTATTTTTATCTCTGGTTTTAAAATAAGTGAAATTTAAGGGATTTCCTGGGCCTTTATAAGTAACCTGGGCACACGGTGAGGATTTACCTAAATGGTGACTTCTCAGTCCTCACTATAGTCAGGCTTTCAGAAGCATTTCACATAGTAGGTTTTTTTTTTAAAATATGCTTTCAAACCTCTTTAACGAACAACATGCTTGGGTTTCTCTGTCTTTTTCAATGGTAGATGTTTCTCAGTCTATTTCAAAGTTTGATCCTGCCTTCTTGTCTTGTAAATTACTGCTGTGCTCCAGGGCTGAGTCAAAAAATCCTCTGATGACACTCAGTCTGTCTCTAGGTACAATCGACCCGTCCCATGACTTTATAAACTGATCATTCCTAAATTTATACCTCTAGCCCAATTTTTATTGTGGGTTTTAGACTCAGAGTTTTTACCCTCAAATTACACTTATTGAGATAAAGTAGGTTACATCTTTGAATCTTCTCTGAGGGGTGGGAGGGTAATAGGTTCAAAACTCTACATGTACACTTTCACATCCTGCCCAACAACAGTGCTCCAGCAAACCTCCACCATGTTCCATTGGTCCCTTTGCCTTCCACACTCTGTCTCACCATCCTTACCCTCTAGATGCCTCAGTTCTGCAGTCAGATGTTAAGTTCATTATGGGTTAGGTCTTGACTAACCCCTTGTTATATGTCTCTGTATTCCACAAACAAGTGAGACCATTTCATAATTGCCCTTCTCCTTCTGACTTACTTCATTTAGCATTATACTTTCCATTTCTATCTCTGTTTTCACAAATGGCAGAAGTTCATCCTTTTTTATGGCTTTGGAATCAGAAATTTTAACTGCTTATTTGATCTCATCATTTGAATATTTCATAGGAATCTTAAACTTAACATACCTATAGAGAACCCCCCAATCTTGATAATCCCTCATTTCTACTATACAACTAGTAATACTACTAACTTAACTACTAGAGCAAAAACCTTAATATCTCCTTTATGTCTTTACTATCCTTTACCCAATTTATCAAAAAATATCATCTGCTATGTCTTCAAATTATAACTAGAATACTTCCATTGACAGAAAAAAAATAGGATTGATATATAGTTCATTTAATAAAAATAAAATTACACTTATGGGCTAAGCTAATGGATAGTAGTATAAATAATGACTTGAGTTGAGGGCATGCCAGAGGGAGAAATAAGAAAGTTGGAGATGAGTGTTCATTCATTCTCAGATAGGTGGCGATAATAACCCAAATGCACTGTTTTAGGAAACAATGAGCTATCCAAATCAAAATAATAAAATAGATGTAGGATGATGTTTATATATAATAACAAAACAGATTTCTGATTCAGGTCTATGGGGAGACAGAAAACTTCTGAAATGTAAAAAAAAAAAAAATGAGAAACTCAAGAGTCACATATAGGGCATATTCATGTAACCAGAATGGCAGAAGGGGTTGTCATGAAATAAGACAGACAGGATCTCTTAGAGAGGTTGGTAAAAATAAGTCTTGAAAGCAGAGTAAGAATATCAGGGATTTTTCAATGAAGGAATCGATCAAGGACTTTTTTTTTCCACAGAAGAAAAGGAGAAGCAACATTGAAAATGAAGGAGATTGAATAATACAATATTTTTCATAATTTACAAAACATGAAGTGCATGAAAACTGAAGAGCAGGAAATGGAAAATGTCAAGAGCCTGGAGAAGAAAGGATTGATCCTAAGAGTCGAGTCCTAAGAATTCTAAATCTGAAGAATAGTATGATTGAAGAGGGTTGGCAAGAGTTTAATTTAGGATTGATTCAATTTTACCTTTCTTAATTCAGAATTAACACAAACTTTCTGCATCACTGGAGTGAGATGAGAGCTACTTACTTGAGCTGGTAGGTCATGGATGAGCAAATATTATCCCATCCTCTCAAATATTTACACATTATCCACCCAGACCATTTTTAAAAGTCATTGTGTCCCCCAAAACCAAATGCTATTTATCCATTATCAACATACTTTTCTTTGTAACATTTTCATCAGTTTTCAGAGGAAATTTTCAAATAATAGTTGAATCACAGCTGTTACCCAATGAGTGTCTGAAATCTTCATAATTTCACATGCATCCCTAGTGGCTCCAGGGGTTAACACAGAGTACTATGAAGTTATCCACTGCCATTGCAGCATGAGTTCAATCCCTGGCCAGGGAGGGTATCTGCATGGCGCAGCAGACCTCTCCTGCCTTGCCACACCCCTTAGCAGTGTGTTTCAGTTGATCCACCTGTTCTGCTCTCCACTCTGTCTCTGGTGACTCTTCTCACCCCTTCCCCCCCATGCCTCTGGCCTGTACCTTAGTTCTTGTATGTATAAATAAATAAATCTTTAAAAAAATAAGAAATCTACTTAAGTTCAAATTGAATTAACAAATAACAAGCAAGGACAATATGCAAGAAGATATGGTGACTGACCTATAACTGCCTACGCAATTCACAATTTATTGTTTAGATATTTTTCCTTTCAGATCCTGTGGATATACTTTGAGCTACTAACATATAGCATACAAATATTATGTCAATATAGAGGATGACCCGGCAGAAATTGTATTCTGGTGATGAATATTTTTGATATTAATAGATTGAACCATATATTGAAATATACAATGCATCAAACTTTTGGGAAAACATTTAACTGACTAAAGACTCTCTACTCTTTCCTTTCTGTGACTTGTGTTGCTGTTATCACTTTCTTAACAGGCCAAGGAAATTTCACCTTAAATTATATAGTAAGGGGAGGAGAAATGAGTAAAGCAATGACATGTTTTGAGCAACTGAGTTAGTCAATTCTTAATTAAATTAAGTGTCTTCTGAATTACATGAAATGTCTGCACTTGGCTGATAACTATGCATGTTTACTGTACTCCCACCCTTACTTTGGAGGAAGAACTTGTTTATATCACATTAATTTCATGTTATGGATTTTCCGTTTTGTTGCTATGGAAACCTGCTATTTTCTTTCACGGTCACACCTCCCACCATATACAAAATGGAATTACAAATGGTAACCCAAGTGGAATTACAAATTTCTAAAAACTTTACTAGAAACTCCTACATGCAGACTAAGCATTTGGTAACTAGGTCTCAGTGAGAAAGGTTATTAGATTTTAGCTGTGTGAATCACTGGTTTCCATCAGAAATATTTCAACACTTTTCCCCATTTCTACTTGTTGTTTTCCACAATTGAGAGACTTCCATGGAGAGTCAGCATTTGATTGAATAAGATTCTCTTATTTTTATTATGGACTTAATTCCAGGGACAAAAAAGAGACACATAGTTTTTGTTTTCTTGAAACCACGCCTCAGATTCCTCCTACAAATTTTGTCAGGGTTTTTTACTCATGTTTTTCACCCATTCACTTTTTGAACAAATACGAGAAGTATTTTTCCATTTCATCAATACTATGTATTGATTTTAAGGCTCATATCACAATTATACTGTATGACCTTTTTCATAAAAGCTACTTTTTTAAAAAAGATTTATTTATTTATGCATACAAGCACTGGGGTACAGGGCAGAGGCGTGAGGTGGGGGCGGTGAGAGGATTCACCACAGAGAGCAGGGAGCAGAACAGGCAGATCAACAGAAGTACACTGCCGAGGGGAGCAGTGGGTGAGGCAGGAGAGGTCTGCCGCACCATGTGGGTCCCCTCCCTGGCAGGCAGCAGGGATCGAACTCGTGCTGCAGTGGCTGCGGTTTGCTTCATAGTGTGTTGCTTAACCCACTGCGCCACCAGGGAGGTCCAAAAGCTACTTTAAAAGAAATATTCTACCTGAGAATGTACTACTAAAAGAAAATAATACTTTTGATAGAGCCTTATAATATAATGAAGAGAATCGTCTTAGAAAAAAAATCACTCATAGCCTCCCTTAAGTAGATTTTATCCTCCCAGAACTTTTGATAAAATTCCTTTCAGTGAGAGATGTCATACTGCAAAATGGAAAAATTTCCTTAAGGCTTAGAGATCCTTATTCATACAATATTTATTTTTTTACTTTTGTTTTGTTATTCATAGATTATAATCTTATATTTTATTACTAAACAAATAAAAACAATAATGAAAAATTCTTTTGAAAGTCTGTAAGACTAAAATTAAAAGTAATCAATTTTTAATTTTCAAATAATTTCAGTAAAGAATATTTAATTATAGTTTGTCAAAATGATAGACCACCATGGTGATATTGGTTTTCAAAATGGATATTTAGTAATGTAAGAAAGGGGTCAGAACATAATTACACCAAAAAAGAGCAATTTCTCACACAGTTTGATGTAAAAGATTCCTTTTATGTGACTGAAAGAATATACTAAAAAATGTTAACAGTGATAATTTTTAGGTGCTGGAATAGTGGTTTTTTTTGTGCACTTCAGTATTTTCCAAATATTTTCAAGTGTGTCAATTAGGATTGCTTTTGGATGGATAGAGTATCTAAAATGTGACTAACAGTGGCGTGAAGAAATATGACTTTTTAAAAAAATTTTTAACTATTGATAATTCTGTACTGAGCAGATGTTGGCACTGTTTCAGCTGAATAATAGACTTTTTGTCTCATGCTCACAAACAGTTGCTGCAGTGACAAGAATGTTTGATTTCAAAGTAGAAAATGGGACTAAAGATAGTGTTAGTCACGCCTGCTTCATTAAGTATCTCTACTGAATCCTCAAACTGATTTTTTTCTATTTCTTGGCCAGAATTGGATTACAGGCTATCCATAGCTGCATAGCTTATAGACAGTATAGACAGACTTTAGATTCATCACAAAACATCATCTACCTTTTATAAGAACAATGCCATCTTGAACAAAATCTAGATTCTCCTAGCATAGAAGAAAATGTGTTTTTAATAGCATTGCAGGCTGAAAAAAATCCTCCCCCAAAGAAATCCAGATTTTAGACTCTGCAGCATTTGAGTATTACCTGATATACAAAAAGGGTGTTTAGGTTTCCTGGACCCAATACCAAAGTGAGGCTTCCTCAAAGCAGCAATCAATTCTCAGAAACCAGCAGGGTGAACTCTGAGAACTCAGCTTACTTTTTGACACTATTTACCCAGAGATTAGATTCCACAAGTTAAGGGCTCAGTTTCCTAGGACACCCTCAGGTATGGAGACTAGTGGCAAGCCAGGTTGTTACCTGTACTTCTGACCAAGCATTTCTAAATCAGAGATTTATAGGTTCCCCAGGCCTTCCCTCCATGTTCAATGAATTTGCTAGAAGGTCTCACAGAATCCAAGAAACTCCTTTATTCACTGGGTCAACTTTTAATTACAAAGGATACTAAAGGGCACAAATCACCAGCTAGATGAAGAGACACACAAAGCAAGGCGTGCAGTAAAGGCACAGAACCTCCACAGACCTTCCCTAGGTGCACCAATCTTCCCAAATTGTCAAATGTTCACAAAACAGAAAAAGTCTTTGAAGCCCCTCCTTTTGGGGCATGACTGATTAAATCACTGGCTATCAGCAATTGAACCCAATCTCTAGCCCCTGTCCTCTACTCAGGACCCAGGGCATGGGACTAGATGCTTCTACAATCTAGTCACATGGTTGGTTCTCCAGGCAATCACCCCCATCCTCGCTGATTCCAAAATTCTCCTCATTCACATAACAAAAGGCATCTTTATCATCTCAAGGCTATAAAAAAATAACAAGGCTTTTTGGAACTGGGAGAAAGGAATGGTAGAAGACCAAATATACACAAGCAATATATTTTGGATATCTGAATAACCAAACATGTAAATATACATTTCTTATAAATCCTAATGTCAGTGTTTGAAGATCCTTAGGTGTTAAAGATCTTGAGGTGTGGTGATGATCCTGATTATCTGGGTGAGGCCTAAATATAATTACATGTATCCTCTCTCTCTTCTCTCCCTCTCTCCCTCCTCCCACTCTCTCTCTCATACACACACACACACACACACGCATGATATGACCATAGAACAGAAACATGTTAGAACAGATTAGATAATGCTGGCTTTGGAAATAAGAGCAATAAGTCAAGTAATTTCAGCTGGAAGAGTCAAGAAAAAAATTCTCTTCTAGAAACTACAGAGGGAATGTGGCTCTGTTACTGCTAACCTCAGTCTAGTGATACTTCTTTCTGATTCCTGGTCTTCAGAACTCTGAGAGAAAAAATTTCTTTTAAGCCACCCAATGTGTGATAATTTGTTTTAGTAGTCAAAGGGAACTAATAGAGGCAGGATAGTAATATTTTATTTTTGCCACATAGGAAAACGCATGCATATATATATAATACAATAGATCTTTTAGAATAATATATACTATTTTTAAAATGAAAATTTATAAAGCAGACCTAACTCTTCATATAATTCCATTTCAAGGGAGTAAAGTATTTTTAGCAAGGTACTGTCTCATATTTGAACAAATATTTATAATATCTATAGGCATCTATAACCAATTTCTACTGACTTCAGAAATTATAAATTGTCTGGACATTATCAAATGCAGATAAGGTTACACAGGATAAATTACTGATACTCTGCTCATTTTAGATTCAACATTTTTTTCCTTTTCAGTTATAACCATAAGTTTAGAGAAATGAATTTACAAGTAAAGACAAATAGACTATATGCTAAATTTGCAAGGTATAATGGAATGAGTATTTATGGAATACATTGAAGAAATGGAAAGAGAGCACTGCTCTCAAATTTCCTACAGAAACAAGGTTAAAATAGTAATAGTATGTTTAATCTGCCATGGAAAATAAGTGATGGGTGACAGAACATTGGTATTCACTTCAAAGCCAGATATTAAGTTTTTTCTTTTCTCCCTCCAGAATGCAACATGACATGGGCTATTTTCAGACTATGATCTCTCTTTGATCAAAGTCAGCACTAGCTGTGAAGACCACCTGCTAGACATAATTACCTTAAGCACACTCAGTTTCTCCTGATTCAAATGACCTATTTCTTGGTGAAATGAGACATCTCTTAACTTAGGCAGTGTGAAATATGCTCTCAACTCTAAATTACTTATTCACAGGAGATGAATGCTTTGGATCAATTCAGAGCACTGATCTCTCTCAGTGGGCCCATCAGAACTATATTCCTAAGGTACAACAAGAAAGCAATCTGTAGATTACTAGATAGAAATAAATGACTAGATGCTAGATGGGTCTGAAAACCAGCAAATGAAAACCTGCAAAATTGTTCTAAAAATCTCTTTCAGATAAATCATTGAAAGAAGTCAATTTTGTTACTTTTCATGTGTGAAATAGTCACATCATACCTTTAGGAGAGGTCCAATACTTGTAATGATTTTATATCTATCAATTAACACTTTCTCCCTGACTTTATTTCCTAGCACATATATATTTGCATAGACCACAAATTACACTATTTTTTTAAGTCTTAGTCATCAAACATACAAAACACTTAGGCTTATACACTAAAAATTCTTCTAGAATGCAAGTTTGGAGCACTCATAGCTTGAAAATTATGTCTACTTGATTCTCTTCTCCACCTGGCTCTGTAGGCCAGGCCTACTGTCTTGAAACTAAATCTGCCCTTTAAATCTGGGTACTGCTCCTTTTTGTTCTCCCCGTCTGCTCTATGAAAATACTGGTATTTTGCCTTTTCTCTTCCTTTTAGCTCCCATTCTTTTCTCCTCCCCTCTGTTCTCTCCTTTCCTTTCTTCCCCTGCACTCCCCTTCTCCTCTAGTCTTATCCTCCTTTAACCTGACTTCATTGTTTTCTTTTCTAAGCCAATTTTCCCCTAGAAAATTCTTCCTTGCATAATGATGAAAAATCTGTACAGTAATAATTTCACATTGATTTCTCTAGATTTGATAACAGCAAAAAAGTAGGGGAGGTATGCAAAAATCATTTAAGCAAACTGAAATATCTATGAAGAGATTTACTGCTCATAAGATCCTAATTAGGATAAGCTCTTGCAGTGTGGAAAGATTTTTGAAATGTCACAAAGCGCCCTCTGTATATTACAAGTAAGGCTTTTGCATTTACCAAGTAATCTAGAGAACACTGGTACTACAGGATGGCCCTCCAAACAATAAAAGGTCAATGGCCAGATCAATTCATATTAATTTGTATGAAACAGCATATCGTATCTCCTTTATGAATTTCAATGAATATTAGCATCATAAAATTGAAATTTATCCAAGGAAATAAGTTTATTTGTATTTAACCATGCAACCTGCTTAATAAGTCAACTATTCATGAACTTCCCTTTGGCCATGGTAAGCTCTTAACCATTGTCTGCCTTCAGCATACCCCACACCAGTCAACTCTACACTTCTTCTAGAAGTGCCAATCCAAAACATAAATCTAACTTCATAACTGCTCTGTCTAAAGCAATTCCCTGACACTGGAAATTGTGTCAAGTAATGTCCACACTCTTTAATAGACCACAGAGGGATTTTTTTAGAAATTCTATTTTCAACTTAATTTCTATTCACATCTTTTGGCACTGCCTCCTCTACACTCTACCTACCCTCTCTCAGGGTGCCTAATACTCTAAGAAACACCAAATTATTTGAAATCTGGAAGATACACATTTACATCCAATCTCCCCCCTTCTTTCTCCTGGTGTGCTTTTGTGCATTTCTGGAATAGTCACAGATCTTCAACTTCAAAAAAGATAATTTTGTACTGTTCTTTGAGTCAGTTTTCCATAACTTTGTGTTCCCATTATGACTTTGCAAATATTTCTAAAGTCATGAATCTCATTGAAACTATTGCTGCTAATAAGTTGCAAGCCTCTCCACCTGCTGGGTCTGGTAGGGCAGGATGTACCAGATGTGACTTTTGAGCACTAGTGCACCTAGTCCCGAATGAGCATATTGTATATGCTTATATGAAATATATTCAAAATTTCTATGAATTTTGAAACACTGAAAACAAAATGGCTTTGGTGTAAACTATTACTACTTAGCAACTATTTTTATTGAAAGTTCCAGAAAATAATTCCCCCATAAAAAATAGACCCAGCACATATTAATTGAAAACATTAAATAAATACTATTAGGAATACTGTGTATGCTATGCCATTTGTACAATTTCTAATATTTAAGAATTCTTCCCCTAGAATATCCAATGAAATATCTAAAGGACAAAACTTCAGACAGAAGATAGTATCCTGAGGCAATAGATAAGAACACCCATTTCTTAGCCTGAAAGGAAAGAGACAGGAAAGAAAGGAAAGGAAAAGCTCAAGATTAAACTGACCTTTATAAATTACATGACAGGCTCTCAGCTTCTGATGGAATCCATGCTACTGGGGAGATAAAAATCTCAGTTGTAAACCCTTTTTCACTTCTAGCCATAGGATTTCTTGAAGTAATCACTCCGAGGGCATAATTATTGACAGAAATGCCAGAGAGACCTGGCTGAAATTGAGGTGCCAGCAGGGCTATGCTCCTTCTGGAGACTCTAGGGGGAAAAGTGTTCTCTACTTCCTCCAGCTTCTCGCAGCTGCTGGAGTTCTTGACTTGTGACCACGTCACTTCATTCTTTCTCTGTGGTTATACAGTCAGTCTCTCCCTTCTTCCTTTATAAGACACATGTGATGACATTCAGGGCCCACCCTGATAATCCAGGAAAATTTCCTCATCAAGATCCTTAATTAATCACATCTGTATGGAACCTAGTTCTTATAAGGTACCATTTGCTGGTTCTGAGGAACTGGACACTGATGGCTGGCTGATCATTTAGTGGACTGCAGGCATTCAGCATTTCTTTAAAGGAGACAGCATATTCCCCTCTCAACCTCCCACTCAACAATTCTGCTGAGATTGTATCCAGAACTGATTTCTAGAACTTAAATGCTTTCTAAATATTTTGGCACCTTTTGAAATTTCTAGTGCTTTTGTAGTCATAGTCATTCAACCTGAATGTCATATTTATTGAGCATTTACTATGTATCAAGTACTGTTACATGATATAGAAGTTTTAAAATATTGATTCAAGTAAATTGGAATGTACATTTTTAAAAAATTAACAGAATTAAATTCATTAATTGATTCTCTAGCCTTATAGTTTATGAAAGATGCACTTCTTGATAGAGCTTAAATTAAGCAAGTTTTAAACTATTTTATCATAGGCTCAGTCTGAGCTGTAATTTTATTTATTTATTTTTTAAGATTTATTTATGCATACAAGAGCTGGGGTACAGGCCAGCGGTGTGGGCAGTGAGAGGATCCACCAGAGACAGAGTGGGGAGCAGAACAGGCAGACTGACTGAAATACACTGCTGAGGAGAGCAGTGGGTGAGGCAGGAGAGGTCTACAGCACCATGTGGGTCCCCTCCTTGGTTGGCAGCAGGGATTAAACTCATGCTGTAATGGCTGTGGTTTGCTTCATAGGGTGTTGCTTAACCCACTGCACCACCAGGGAGGCCCTGAGCTGTAATTTTAAAAGTAAAGCACTGCCTCTCAATTACACATATTGTATTCCATATGCATATTATAAACCTACATTCCAAAATGGCATCTCTAGAGGTAGGAAAGCTCAGGGAAGGTTCTCCATGATCCTGGTAGCTGGGTCAAGGAGGAGTCCTGGATCCCTCAGTGGCTTTTTCAGGCTTTTAGTGATCTTTCTATATCATTCATGGTGAGATGACCAGGTAAACAGCAGGTGGGGGGCTGTGGGGGCCAGGAGGCTGGCAGACCTCCTAGCTCCTGGCAAATCTTCACTTTTTTGGGCTGCATCTTCTGCTGAGATTCTCTTCTGCTTCCTCTGCTGCTGCTGCCTTGACACCACCCTTATATGCCCCATCTCATAGCCCAGGTGCGCCCATACTCACCTATGCATGCTCACACCCTACTCTAGGTGACTGCCATCAGGCATGCATGCAGAACTGCAGGTGTCTATCATTAATGCTAATGGTGGGAGGTCAGAGAAACCTGATACTTTTCATTTATCTTACAGCACCTATTCATAGGAAAGCATTTGTTAAAGCCCCTAGGACATCAAAGGGAGTTTTGCTTAGTAAATATCTGTCTGAGTTTATGGTACGAGCTAAAACAAAAAAAAATAAAATAAAATTCATGTCCCTGATAGCACTTGGAGGTGAGTGGAGGGAACAGAGGCAGGGCTTGCGGCACAGAGTAGATGCTTTACAAGAGTCAAAGCCAGGGAGGGACTGGAGGGCTCAGTGGAGGAAAATCTGACCCAGTCTTGGGAACCAGAGATATCTTTCGTTCAGTGCAGCAAACTGAGATGTGAAGGACCAGCAGAGATCATGCAAGTTAGGAATCAGAGGAAAACTCTGGTATGGGTGCTTAGATAAGCGGGTCATGTTGTTGGGACCTGTGAGTATAAGAATGGCTTCTCCCTGCCCACCTGTGATTATGCAGATGCTTCTCTTTCGTTCTCCTTTTCCTAGTAAAACCATCCCTTTAAAATATAAAGAAAATAAATGGTTCCAGCTCAACTCTGGAGGGTTGCTTGGATGAAAGAAAAAGTTTGAAAAATGAACATCTGTCACTTTATGAAAATCCTGCTGGAAGAGAAAGCACATGTCCCACTTAAAAAGATTATTATCTTGTTCTATGGAGAAAAGCTTAGAGAGGCAAGATGAGAAGAATGAGAATAACTCAGGAAACTACAAGAGACTTCCAGGAGGGAAGGTAAAGGTGAAGACAAAAAGACAACATGTAGAAAAGTTGCCACATTAGAGAAAGATTAAATAGTACAATTGCTCAAGACTTGGTAATCATTAGATGTGAAAAGTGTTGGAGAGAAGAGTGAAGTCAAGAATGATAGCAAGAGTTTAGGAATAGAAAAAGGCATCTGGCTGGGTTCAATTCCAGCAGAACACAGAGGGGAGGGTACACTGGTGGTGGGGAAACGGGTGCTGGATTCAGTATTGCTTGTGAGGTTCCTGTGGGGTCTCATAGAGATGTTCAAAATTAAGGCAGCTAAATGTGTCTGAATCCTCAGAGTTCTGGGCTGGATATATTTGTACAGATGTTTTAAGTAGGTGGGGAAAGGTTTGCTAGTTCACAAGGCTTTATTTATACTGAGTGCAACCCAGGTAGCAAAGTGATTTATTACTTATTAACTCAGGATTACACATCTGAAGTTTTAGTCACTAGACAGTTGACTAAATATTATAGGAAAAATCCTATTTATTAGAAACTGTAGAAATGGAATATGGTACTCATGATTAAAGAAGTGTTTTTTATCTAATATTAACACAGTAAACCACTACCTTTTAGAATATATTTTGTGGGGGATAGTTTTCTGATACTTCAATAAAAATAGCTAAGTGATGGTAGTTTACACTAAAGCCATTTTATTTTCAATGTGCAACCTTCACATAGTATCTATGGAATATTTACATATATTATGCACAAGAGAAAGCTACAACCACAGAATTTCAGGACTTTTCTTTGTTTTTACCTTGTTAAGGAATTTAAGGCATTAATTGCAGCTTACATATTATAAATCCATAGCACAAAATAAGGAATGTTGAACCAACAAGAATAGAATTAGATGGCAGAGCATGAGCTTTAATGCTTCCAAGGCATGGAAGTAGAAGAACGACACAACCCACCTCCCTCTGCAGTTTCCTTTCCATATAATTCTTTCACTCTGCTCATCCCTAGGGCCACGTATTGCTTAGATTTTATAGTTTTTAACCCTCCTTTGTCATTTCAGATTTTGTTAGTGAACCTACAAATAACATCAGTCTTTCCAATTCCTTCCTTTTCTGTGGGAAATAGTTCCTGTTACTTTGGTAGAAATTTTGGTAGAAATCATACGTGATATTTAAAAATGTCCAAAAACCATAGAATGCACGTGGACATTTTTTCCTGTTTACTATTTAATTCTGCTGTCTTCCAGAAAAGTGACATAGAATTGGGGTATGAACCACCAATTCACATCTGTGGTCACCATACACCCAGTACTTAGGTCAGCTAGCCAGTGGTGAAGGTGCAGCTTCATTTGTGGTGAGCCAAGTTCCCTGACACTCAGTTGTGCCCATGGCAATGCCACCACACAAGCCCTATGGTCTAGCGGGATGTCTAAATTGAGGGAACTGTGGGCTTCTCCCTCTTATTTACCTAACTGCAAGTATGTCTTGAAAAGCAATGGTTATAACACTCAATGCCCACTTTCACTTGTACCAAGTCAAGATGGAAGTGATGTGAAAATAAAGTTGGGGCCATAGCTAAATGTATGAAGGTTCTACTTATCTTGTGTTTCTTACATCAGTTAACAGATACTCTCTTACAGACTCTCAACTACTATGTATAAGAGTTTTACTGATATACTAGTGTTTTAGAAGTCCCTTATCTCTAGTCTTTTGTCTTGATTCCATTCAGGTTTTATTTTTTTTTTCCTATATTGACCAGAACACTGTATCTATCCGTCACTCACACTGTAAATAAAGGACCATGTCAATTCCTTCACAAAACCTTCAATGACTCCACCTTACTGTGTATTAATTAAGTTCAACCTTCTTCTAATACTAAGATGTACATAATATCTCCTTGAGTTTCTCTCTTACTATCTCTATGCATCTCATGCACAAGTCACTGGGCCACTCACCAGTCTTTAATGTGCTATTAAACAGTTTGTTTGTACTTCCACTTCCTTTGCCTGTAATCCTCCAACTTCTCAGACTACCAAAATCCAATTTTGCTTCAATATTCAAGTTAAATGCTATTTCTTCCATGCACACACTCACAATACATACAGTAGAAATGAATTCTTTTTAATTTAAATCTGGGCTTCCAAAGCATTTAGTAATATCTCTACAATGTAAGATGTGTGTCTGTGTGTATGAATTTAACATCAGAGCTTTGAATTTAATGAATTTAACATTTCCTATTTTGACTATTCATGGTTCTGAAGATCATGATGTGTACTATATGTGGTTTTGCCAAAGTACTTACTAAATTTCCCACTGTGAAAAGTACATGCTAGCAAAAGTTTCACAAGTAGTTGTGTGCCAAGTCTGTGCCCTAGCATTCCAGCACCTATATTCTCTCAAAAGGTCAGATACAATTTGGGGAGGTAGAATTATATGCTATAATAACATTACTAAATGGTGGAATAGATATATTCCTTAGCAAATAGGAAAAGTAGCTAAACTTTACTGAGTAGCATTTTCCAAGGATTATTCTATGAACTACATTTCTATTAAAATATTTAGTCCTCACAAAAATTTATACACTAGATACTATGAAATATGCAATTTACAGACATAAAAACGAAGGAAAAGAAGGCACAGAACTCACTGCAGGGCCTCCCTGGTGGCACAGTGGGTTAAGCAATGCACTATGAAGCAAACCGCAGCCACTGCAGCACGAGTTCGATCCCTGCTGCCTGCCAGGGAGGGGACCCACATGGTGCAGCAGACCTCTCCTGCCTCACCCACTGCTCCCTTCAGCAGTGTACTTCTGTTGATCTGCCTGTTCTGCTTCCTGCTCTCTGTTTTGAATCCTCTCACCGCCCCCCACCCCCCACGCCTCTGCCCTGTACCCCAGTGCTTGTATGCATAAATAAATAAATCTTTTAAAAAAATCAACTCACTGCAAAGGCATGACTTGAACTGAGGCCATGTATTTTACAGTTTGTGCCTTTAATAACACATTCTGCTGTCTACCAGATGGTAAATGTGAATGGTCTACCAAAGTATAAGTATACCATAGTTTACTTATTCAGACATATTATCTATCTCTACCTCTCCTGGACACAGAGATCATATCTTTGATTTGTTTCATCAGTGCTGTCTAGCATTGTTCCTTGTAGACACCATAGTACAAATGACAGGCTCACTAAAAGTTTGAGCCTCAATAATTATTTTCAGTTCAGAAAAAAATATCTCATTCACTCATAATTCTGCTGTGTGCCTAAATTCAAGGCTATAAATTCTCATTTGCCTTGGGATTTTCACTAAACATTAATTTAGTACATATTGGAGACATTTACCTCCTTCATTTCAGCTATGTAAAGTAAGCATTGGCACTGAAAGTGCAGCATTAGGAGAAATCCTTAACCTACACTCAGGGACCACTTGTCAGAAGTAAAGTTGAAGCAGATTTGAAACACCTCCAAGCTGCCTGAGTCCCTAGTGCTATAAAATATTCAAATTTTTACTCTTTGACCCACTGCTATTTAGATCATTTTAATTTTATGAAAAAAAAAAAAAAAAGGAGTAACGATTTACAGAGCCTGTAATATGGGAATTTATATATTCCCTCTCGTTCTGTACAGGCTAAAATGTACTTCATCAGCATCTGAGTTAAGGCATGAGTAGAGTAGTGCGACCAAATGCCACAGTCAACATACTCTTGATTAAAACACTGGGAAGGTTCAAGGACAGGCCAGAAGTAGCAGGGAACTCATTAATAAGAATATTCTAATGAAATAAACATGGGACCTGGAAACCACAATCTGCTAACAGAAACACTGCCTCTAACTGCAGCCTAGTTATTTTTCTTCTAAAACAAACTGCAAATATATGGCCCCTAGTTTTAAATTATGTCCTTCATTAGGTTAAGAAATTACTTTTTCATTGCTATCAAGTGGCTCTTCATAAGAAACACTGTCCAACTGCTAAAATGTCAAGATCTAAATACTTAAACTGCATCTATTGGAAGAAGAAAAATCATTTCAGGTTAGAAGGTCCCTGTGGCTGTAAGATCACTTAGGGTTTTACATCTGTTTACAACAAACAAGTATCTCACTGGACAACATCAATACTTATTGGCTTAGTCTACCACTCTCTGAGGAAGGCAAATGGAATGAACAGGATAATGTGTGATTTATGACATCAATGGACAACTTGGCAAATTAAAAATATTCAGCAGGCCAAATATTTCTGTGCTTACTGTTCAATGTGTAAACATTATCTTAAACATTTTCTGACTTACAGATATAGTATCAAGCACACATGAAGACCTTTTCTTTAAGCCAAAGCATAGGAATTGAGGGCAAAATATATACAACCAATATGTGGTTCCCAGATGAAGTGCCGGGGTCTATGCTGGCCTGATGGGCTGAGAGAAAGCAAGTTTGACTCAGACAGAAAAGGATGGACTGGGGACATCTAAACTAACATCCCCAAATAGAGTGACAGGTCAGAAAAGTAAGATTTCCATAATGATATTTTTGATAATTTTTGCTCTTTAATTGTGTCTTTCAAAAGTGGGGTTTATGGGAGCTTAGTTGTGCATTTAATATTTAGAAGAAAAACTATAACTGAGAGGAAATCTTTTCCATGTCCTTATAGAAAATAAAAGATTTACATATAAGTCTTTTCTTGTTTTATATCTAGACTATAAAAGGCTCTCACATAGACTTTAATCTTAGAAAAGACACTGCTTTTCACATAAGCCAAGTCTAAATCACACAAAAGTTATTCTGAAAGGTATTTACCTTACATCTCTGGGGTTAACTGCTTCCAAGTGCTGCAGGCTCCATTTTTCAAGGAGAGACTACACATGTTATTTGTTTCAAGAATGGACTACTGGAATGAGGTGGTTGTGATAGATACTGTCTCACCGAATCCTGTTCTTGAAAGGAAGAAAATAAAATCCCCCTTGTGCCAAAGCACAGATCTAGAATGTTCATTTGAAGAGTTCACCCACAATTTTGCATTTGTGCCAAGCTGAGAGGAGCTTGTCAACCCAAACTTTGCACTGGGGAAATGCAGGTAAGAAGATGCAGAATTTTCTTATTTCCTAAAGAAAACAACAAAAAAAGTATGTGGTAGAGGACAAGCCAGACTGTAGCTTAGAGCCTGGATTTGGGGGAGAGTTAATGAAACACCTCAGGTACTATCTTTAAATACTGCCAGAGCACAGAGTGAAAACAATAAGAAACTCTAAGTCAGACACAAAACAGAGGTGACATTGAGTTTTGTGGGAACAGCCCTGTGCTCACTGGGCTGAATCTTGAACTGTCAAACAAACTATTACCAGAAAGTAATTAGATCCGCTATCTAGGGATGAGAAGTGACTCTTTTTCTTTTTATAGTTGAAGGCAGCTGTAGCTGCATTTACAACTAAAACCTCTAATTGCTTTCTCCATGGTGTAAGTGGAAAGATTTTTATAACTTCATTTTTACTACAGTCTTTACTGACCAGATGTTGCATGGAGATGCTGTTTTTCTTAAAATGTGTTTTGTCTCCTTTACAAACATCATATGGGAATCACCTAGGGAGGGCCTCCCTGGTGGCACAGTGGGTTAAGCAATGCACTGCAGCACGAGTTCCATCCCCGCTGCCAGCCAGGGGCGGTGATCCATATGGCGCAGCAGACCTCTCCTGCCTCGCCCGCTGCTCCCCTCAGCAGTATGTTTCAGTCAGTCTGCCTGTTCTGTTGCCCACTCTTTCTCTGGTGAATCCTCTCATCCCCCCACACCTCTGGCCTGTATCCCAGCAAAATAAATCTTTAAAAAAAAAAGGGAGGGGGGAATCACCTAGATCACCTAGGGAGAGGTAGGAAAGTCAGATTCCTGGGTAGGACTGCCAGAAAGCACAACTGAGCAGCCTGTGGTGGGGCCTCGAGGTGGCTGGAGATGGGGAATTTAGTCTCCACTATTGAGGTCAGTTCTCCCCTATGTTCCCAATTAATATAAAAAATATTAAAAGCACAAACCTGAAATGCATTGTTAAATGTGAAGTGTTAGAAAACACTTCCATTTATATTAATATGAAATAAACTCCAGGCATAAAAACAGTGTACAAGCTACACAAATATGTTAAAGACCACGAGGTCCGTCCCTCCTCTGTCCTCTTAGCAAGCTGCTGACCCCTTGCTGCTTCTGCATAGAAATTCTGAAGCTAAGTAGGTCTGGGGCAGGGCCCATACATCCCATTTTTAAGAAGCACTCCAGGTAATTCTAAGGTAGAGTCTGTTATTCATTCTAACATTTTATCAGTTCAGTGGCAGCCACCTGCTAAGCAAGAAATGTTGAAAAACACATTGCAGCTTAGGCTATGAAAAGATTTTTACAACTGAGTTGAATAGCAGCTTCTCCCCATCCCCACCCAATGGGAGAAAGCCCTGTATTTATGGTGCCAAACTGCAGGAGAAGAGCTGCAGGATGCACATCACATGAGTCAACCTATCACCTCTAGAGGAAAAAGAAAAATGTGTTTTTGTCCTTGACCTGAGAGGTACACCATCTCTATGTTACAGAAAAGACAAGAAATTCACGTATTCTACATGAATTGAGAATAGACAAGTTATCTGTTGCATAAGGAATACACTGAAGTGAAGATGCCACTTGGATAATGTTAAAAAGACATGGATTTCTCCAGAGATATTTTTATAGACACCGAACTAATGCGATTCCTCAATTCTGCCACTGAGTACTTTCAGTGGTCCGTGACCACTGATATCAAATATCGCACTAAAGTATTTGTGGTCTATTCCACCAGACCAGTTTTCCTGGCATTCAGTGGTATCTCTCGTTGGGCAGCCAAGAGCTGTCTGTTATCATCTGTCACAGGCCATCCATGCCTCTGGCCTGCACCAGGTTTACACAGGCTGTCTCAGCACTCATAGTCATCTCTGCCTTGGCTTCATGAAAGTGTTATGGTCTCTTCTCACCCTAACACACTGCTGTAGCCAGTTCTGAATCCCAGCTAAGTTTTTACTCCTTATAGTTCAGCTAAAACATACATTACTCAGATGCAGGGCATTGCCAGAACTTAGGTATCACCTCAATCCAGGAAGTCTGTTCTTCTGGAGTTTGACTCTTGCCAATTTGAAGTCTGAAGTCACCAGCCCTTAGATATTGGTAGAAGTTAGTTCAGGATGCTACAATAGAATACCACAGACTGACTGGTTTAAACAAAAGCAATTTCTTCTCCACTATTCTGGAGGTTGGAGAGTTCAAGGTGAAGTCACAGGAGTGTTTGGCTTCTGCTGAGGGCCTCTTCCAAGCTTGCCACCCTCTCACTATGTTCTCACTTGGTTTGTCTGCTGGTGTGGACATGAAAAGAGCAAGTGCTTTGGAATCTGTAAAAGGAGAGTCCCTTCCTTATGGCTTCATTTAATTAGTTCCTTCCTTAAAGGCCCACACTTCCAATACATCCCTGCTGGGGGTAGGGATAGTAGGGCTTCCACATTCACACTTGGAAGGGACGCATTTTAATTACCATGACAGCATTTTAATTACCAATTGTCCACAGCTACACAAGAGGAACTCCACCTACTCTGGCCCTTCTCAGTTCTAGTTCACTTCCCTTCTTTATCCATCCACTCACTAGCCTGGTATCAAATCCACAATATTTACAGTAATAGGCACAAACTACTTATTCTTTTCTATTTCTCCTTAGAATTTGAAGTTTCTAATTATTACATTTTTAATTAAATCATTAATAACATAAAATGTGTGTTGATTATATGGGGTATCTATTGTTCTTACTATTACTACTATAAACCAAAAATTAACCATATTGCTTTTCTACCTTAGTTTCACTGTTCTGTGAGGTAATTTGATATTAATGCAGGTTTATCCTCAATAATCATAGGCATAGTAAACTAGAGTTGTGGTTTCTATTTTAATAGAAATATTAAAATAGCAATTCCATGAACAATTTTCACTACCTGAAATCCTGACACACAACAAGAAAAAAGAAACAAACTCTAAAACATACAAAGAGCTATTTTGAGATGAAAACAATTATGAAGAAAGATTTATACCTTGTACTCATAAAACTATTTTTTGATAAGTATGTACTACAGGATTATATTAAATAACAAGAAATACATGCATTTGGGGAACTTGTTTCCTATCAATTCTTACCAACTGGAATTTAAAGATGAAGGGTGTTTGGGAGGGTCACATGTGCATAGAGTAATAATGTAAAATGTATGTAAAGATTATATTCCCTTTTTATTCTTGATCTCCAGTAATCTGCCAATTCTTCTTGTTAAAGGTAATCACTGTTAATAGTTTCTTGCACAGATGGGCTTTGACACAGATGGTTCCTCTTAGGATTTTTTGACTTTATAATGCTGTGAAAGTGATACAGATTCATTCAAAATCATACTTCACATCCTGAGTTTCGATCTTCCCTGGGCTAGTGATGAGGTGGTGTGATACTCGTGATGCTGGGCACCCACAGTGAGCACAGCTCCTGTCAGTCACGTGGCATGAAAGTAAACAAATGACTCCCTCTAGGCTGTTTTTCACTTTCACTATAGTCTTTAACAAATTACACGAGCTGTTCACACTTCGTTAAAAAATAGGTTTTGTGTTAGATTACTTTGCCCACCTATTGCCAAGTTACTGTAAATTTTCTATGCATGTTTAAGCTAGCCTAAGCTACCTAGTTAGTAGCTTAGTATACTAAGCTATGAACTATTATATCATTATGAACTATTATATCATTTCATATTGCATTTGACTTAAGATATTTTCAAATAATTTGCTTACAGTACCTAACTGTACTGAAATCAAAGATTTGTATATATTTTCAGAGATTTCTCTATGCACTTTAAAGCATATATATATGTTTCTTGAAAATCAGCTCAGCGAGAGTATATGCATGTATAAATGATGCAGAAACACACATACTTGCATGTCTGTAAACACTGTTCTACACCTGGCTTTCTTCATTCACACACAGAGTGATTTCAAGCTGTGCAAAGGTTACATGACATTCCATCTTATCATATCAGGTGCACAATACTTTATTTCACCTGTCTACTATCTGCACGTGCTTATCAGTGGATATGCAGTTGTTTCCAACATCCAGCAAAGGATATCCTAATACTTTAGTTCACAAGTGTGAGTGTCCCAATAGCATACATTTTTAGTGAGAATGTTAGTATCAGTTACACATTTTATAACTTCATAGATAATAATTAGCATCAGCAAGAATGAGATGCTACATCATTCCCTATGTTTGGCAGCTACCTCTATATTCTTTTTATATAAATAAAGATAGCAGAGAATGTTTCACTGTGGTTCATCCCTGGTTTTCCACACTACAATATCTTGCATTTGGTATAGTGTCTTTGTCAAAATTGATGAAATTATATTAATACATATTATTACCGAAACTGCTGACTTATTCTGATTACTCTGGTTTTAACATAATGTTAAATAAATCCTTTTTGTGTTTCAGGACCCCATTCAGAATGTGACATTATGATTAGTTTTTTTTTATTTCTTTAAGCTCTTTTTTGACAGTTTCTCAATTTTCCTTATTTTTTGATGACCTCGACAGTTCTGAGGAACACTGATACTGTGTAGTAAAGTGTGGATTTATGCTGACTTCTTTCAAATTTTTCCATTTGCCTTTGGTGTGCATGTATGTTTTTTTAAAAAAGATTTATTTATTTATGCATACAAGAGCAGGGGGTAGTACAGGCCAGAGGCACGGGAGGTGAGAGGATTCACCAGAGACAGAGTGGGGAGCAGAACAGGCAGATCCACTGAAATACACTGCTGAGGGGAGCAGCGGGCGAGGCAGGAGAGGTCTGCTGCGTCATGTGGGTCCCCTCCCTGGCAGGGGATGGAACTTGTGCTGCTGTGCCGTGGATGCTTCACAGTGTGGCGCTCAACCCGCTCTGCCACCATGGAGGCCCTGGGAGAAATTTTTGAACTTCTTTTATATTAGAGGACGTTTAATAAAACTGATTATATAATTTGGAAATTGTTGAGTGTTGTTAACTTCTATAATTTTTTTTTAAAATAAAGTTTACAACTATTATAAGTTTAAAATTTAATGTTATAGGGGCCTCCCTGGTGGTGCAGTGGGTTAAGCAACGCACTATGAAGCAGACTGCAGTCACTGCAGCATGAGTTCGATCCCTGCTACCAGCCAGGGAGGGCTCCCACATGGTGCAGCAGACCTTTCCTGCTATGCCTGCTGCTCCCCTCAGCAGTGTGCTTCCCTTGATCTGCCTGTTCTGCTCCCTGCTCTCTATGGTGAATCCTCTCACCCTCCACCCCCCACACCTCTGGCCTGTACCCAGTGCTTGTATGCATAAATAAATAAATCTTTAAAAAATAAAATAAAATAAAATTTAATGTTATAAAATTGTGATAACATGCAAAGAATGTTTGTGATAATGATTAAGATAGAAACTTGTAACCACATTACAGTGGCAATTATTTTAAAATACCAGGCAAATAGATGAAAGAAAAGTAAATGCTGATTGTTCTGTGATGCTGTCTTTATGAATTGTAATTTTTCCATTTCCTATTTCCCAAATGTTAAATTGAAAGGAAAATATACCTTTCAGTCCTTATGTTTATTATTGTAGAAAGTAAATAGGAGTCTGACTTTATTGGAGAGGGCTATCAATATATTTTTTTTTACTATTTATTATTTTTAACACCTGTCATTAATGTCTAATTCTACTTCTGTGCTAATTTCTCTTATTTTCTATAGAATTTGCAATATATTATTTAGATAAACCTCATTAGTTTCATTATAAATATGAAATGAAACTGTAAAATATACTCAAAGGATATCAGACAAATTTATTTTATAATCCTAAAATTAGGAACATTTTTCCAAGAAGGGCACAACCCCAGATATCACAGAAGAAAAATATTGATAAAATTGCATGTATTAAAATTTATAAATACATACATTTGAGAAAGGGCTCACATACACTGGCTGGGAGAAAAAGTCATTGTGAAATACACCCAGAGCCTTCCCCTAAGAAAAGAGCTCATCTTCAGGGGCAAGTTTTTTTCCTAGTGTCAGGTGGAGGAAGTTCATTTTCCCCACAACAGTGCTATTGAAATTTCTCACTTAAATAAGGTAAAGTAAAAATACATGATTAACAAAAATCAGGACTTCAGAGAGTAGATTAGGGATGGTACCACCAGAGAGGCAACAGGAAACAGGAGGAAAAACTATTTCACTAGAGAAAAACTTGTGAAAGTCAAAGCCCAAAACACAAATGCACAGAGAAAAATAAAAGGAAAATAGAGTATATAAGAACTATGGGTCAATAAGAAAAGATGCAATATACTCTTAACAGGAGTATTAAAGATGAGAAAGTGAACAGAGCATAAGAAATATTTGAAATAATACCGTTTACGCATTTTCCAAAAGTCATGACAGAAACCAAATTGTGAAGTTCAGAAAACGCCAACCATGAAAACACCAAAAATTACACCCAGGTATATAATTTTAAAAACATACACACTGAGGGCCACCGTGGTGGCAGAGCGGGTTGAGCGCCACACTGTGAAGCATCCACGGCACAGCAGCACAAGTTCCATCCCCTGCCAGGGAGGGGACCCACATGACGCAGCAGACCTCTCCTGCCTCGCCCGCTGCTCCCCTCAGCAGTGTATTTCAGTGGATCTGCCTGTTCTGCTCCCCACTCTGTCTCTGGTGAATCCTCTCACCTCCCGTGCCTCTGGCCTGTACTACCCCCTGCTCTTGTATGCATAAACAAATAAATCTTAAAAAAAAATTTCTCCCAAATAATCTTTAATGATTGGGAACTAGAAAAGTAAAAAGAGAATGAAAATACCAAATTGTGATCAGAGAAAATACTGCTTGGTATTAAGTTTGGGAATCATGTACATCTTAAAGGCAGTTTGTAACAAATTGTTGAGTTACCCAAGCAGAAAACGATTTAAAATAAAAAGAACCAGTAAAAAATATCTAGAGAAATATTCATAAACGGTAAAATCCTTAATGATATATCCTATGTTACATATACTTTACCTCACTTTAAAAAAAATAGGCTTTCATTCTTTATCACATAAGCAATTTTTTTCCAAGTCTAGTTGCTTTAAATCCTCTTAATTTCCTACTTTTCCAGAGTAATCTAGAAGTACTGTTGATTTTCCTGTATAGGCTATTAACTTAAAGGATGCTTGTTTCTTAAAGTAACACTGGAAACTGACAATAAACTAATTAAAAAGTCTTTTTCTATCACCTTTGACTTGAGCTGAAAACTATCATTTGAATAATAAATCCAGGAGATTAAATGCAAATATCTCCTGCAGCCCTCAGGCTAGTCCTATCAACAGTTATCTAAACCTACTATAACCCCACTAGGAGTAACTAACAAATATTTATATCTATTGCTTTTTAATATTATCTCAACTTCAATGCTATAATACTTGAAGTATGTATTTTATTTGTTTTCTCATTATTATATCTATATGTTTCTGTGATGTATCAAAAACATGAAACAGTTTTCAAAATAAAAGTTAGCATTGAAGTAACATGTATGCATAAGAGAAATCTGTCTCCTAGTTCAAAGACAACATACAAATTTAAACTAAAGAAATACTCAGTTTTATATTCTCAACTCTCAATTTTGAATTTATATTTTGGGCTCTCTCTTTCTCTTTCTCTCTCTCTCTCTCGCTCTCTCTCTCTCTCTCTCCCCCCATTGGGATTAGTAAACACACTGAATATTATGGCCTCTAGGTGACTGGGGTATCACAACATCCTTGTCTGCTTTCCTTTGCCCTATGTTGGTGAACCATGCTATTAATGACACAAACACCAGGAACCTATAACCTATAAGTCATTTTCACATTACATTATAATGCTCTATAACTTTGAGGAGTATATCATTAAACATATATATGTAATCAAGGAAGACCTGAGTATCTGTTCAGATATTTTTCTATGTACTTTGAAACATACATATGTTTCTTATAAATCATGTCAAAGATAGTTCTGTATGTACAAATACAATTGTAAAACTGCATTTAAGAAAGCATAGCTCAGAGTAATATTTTCTCTGGTTGGAGAAAACTAGTAGACTAGGGGGCAGGAAAGAAGAGATATTTACATTTTACTTTTGCTAGTTTGACATTTTTATGTAGTAATTTTTCAGATATTAAAACTGTCACTTAACATTTTATATTTTATTAGTACAATGCTACAAATAAAGTCAGTAAAATAGATCTAAAAGATAAACTTTCTGCATTTGTGGCGGCATGGTTGAAACTGGAGGGAATAATGCCAAGTGCAATCAATTAGAGGGAAAAAGACAAGTACCAGATGGTTTTGCTAATATGTGGAATACAAAGATTCCAAACAAAGGGTCAGATAAAACCAACAAACCCTAAAAATTTGACTGTAGAACTGAGAATTTGGGGAACGGTATCAGAGATCAAGTATAGAGGGGGTACAACTGACCCTGTGGAGGGAGTGTGGGTGACTCTGGGGTGAAGACATGCGTGTGAAGTTCTGAGGCACACACAGTGTTGTAAACCAATGTTGCCACACTTCAAAGATTTAAAAAATAATAAAATAGAATTCTAAATGGTTTTCGTCTTAAATCTCCAACTAGAGATTCGTGCAGAAAAGGAAGGTAAATAAATCCTCACACCATCCATATGAGCATACCTGTATATCAATGCCCATTTAATTCATGTCATCCTGATTCTTGTTCTCACATATCCCAGTAGATATCATTCAACACACTATTTTAATTATGAATCAGCACCTGTCTACATACTTAAATTTTCATGTCAGAATTAACTAGATCCCACTAACTCGTCTTTCCAATTATATAAGCAGTACTCATGCTCCCCGCCCACACACACATTGCCTCTTATTATAGTTACATGTATCCATGATAGACTTGGGAAAAGACCATCACAGTGGTGGTCACAGTGATTGAAAATGTAATCCTTAAACTTAAATCTATTTTTTGACCACTGAAAAGATTACCTTAGCAGCCAAATAAAATTAAAGGATTAATTTTGAAAGAAAACAAAAGGCATGGTGATATTAAATAATGCACTTAGTGGTGACATTAGTGAAAATATTTTTGACAAAATGTACATAGGTCTAGTTTTCTAATGCCTCAAACATTTTTATTTTAAAGTATTTTTCAAATAGATAAATGAATGCTTTCAGTTTCCGCTACCAGTGAACCAGAAAATAAGATGGCATTTCCAATTCATTTTGTGCATTATTTGTATGGATGATTGAAGCTTTGGGAAATTAAAATGTTTAATAAGCAAAGATTCATTTTTGTAGTTTATAAATAAATGACAATTTAGTTTTTAACTAGAAACTTAAGTGCATTCCTAACATACTTTTGCATAAAAATGTGTATTTATATAAATATAGTTCATAGTAAATTATATCTGTATTTTAAACTATTTTCTGTTTTGAAATGGTTTTAATCCTAGTAATAATACAAAACATTATCTTTAACTTCATTTCAGCCTTAAATTAAGTAAGAGAGAAGGATTTTAAGGAGGCATATGAAATGGATAAACACTGAGGTAAGGATGGGATGGTGGTTCACAATATTCACTTTTATATTTCACTTCTTTTTTCTTAAATCCAATGTGTAACAAGTTCAAAAGGAATTTGTAAGCAGAAAGAAAATTGACAGTTAATAGAATATCTCTATTCATTTCGGTTTTGTAGAAACCTAAGTGAACCTATTTAAAAATGCCATTCTCGGGTCTATTTGGAAAGATCTAAAATCAGTTTTATTTAACCTGACTTGCAGTTTCTATTTTTCTTCCAAGTCTTTCATCAAGAATAAGTTTTTAAAGATTTGTGAGGTGATAAACGTTTGTCAAGTAGATCTACCTGCTTATAACACCTAGTCAGTCATAGAAGAGATCTATCAAAATGTCTGGTTCAAATCCTCTTGTAAGCTGTGCTGAGCTTTACTCACTGCATGCTAATGGATTCTTTGGAAACCTCTGCGACTGCAGTGATTAAGCAACTCCAATGTGTCTTGTACTGGTTTCTTCTTCTCTCCTGAATACAACCTAGTTTGGGCACCATAACCTATACACAGGTATTGAAACCTTCTGCTACTGGCCCTCCCTGGTGGCGCAGTGGGTTAAGCAACGCACTATGAAGTAGACCGCAGCCACCACAGCACGAGTTCGATCCCTACCTCTGCTGGGGAGGGGACCCACATGGTGCAGCAGACCTCTCCTGCCTCAGCAGGGTATTTTGGTTGATCTGCCTGTTCTGCTCCCCACTCTGTCTGGTGGATTCTCTCACCCTCCATACCTCTGGACCGTACCCCAGCTCTTATATGCATAAATAAATAAATTAAAAAAAAAAAAGAAACCTTCTGCTAATGACTCTTCACTCCTCTCACTTTACCCTGTCCTCCACTGCCAGACTGCCCTCCACTCAAAGAAGTTCAAGATTTGCAGGATATCATCCAAATGTGTAACGTCCAAAGTATTTTATATTGCCCTTGCCATTTCCCCTTCACTAGAGTCTCGCTCCAACTCTCTATTCAAGATAAACAGATCCCCTGAGAGTCCTCCAAACCCACTTATACAGGCACAGCCCTGCCACTGAGCTCAGCATGTGGGAATATCCTGTGCCTCTTTTCAACCTGCCTCTTTGCCTTCTAATATTTCATCTTCACTCAAGGCTGCTGTCAGATGTTAGCCGTTGTTATTTTTTTCTTCTCACAAATCGGTTCTTGATTGGCTCAACAAGAATAGTCTACTTTTCGTGCAAACGTCTGTTCCTTCAACACTTTCAGTCAGCCTTCTCTGGTGGTTTTGGCATCTACTGCCTTTCTTGGTAGAGGCTAAGTGTCTGAACAGCAGCAGTGAATTCTTTTCTACATACAGGGAAGTATCATCTAATGTTCCTTTCACATAATAGGGCCTTAATCAATGCTAAGAGAATAAATAAGCAACTGAAGTGAAAACAAGCACTTTAGTTGAAAAATTTTATAGGAGATTCTAGTTTCATGTTGAAGAAGTGCAGATCAGTGTTTAAATTATCTTGACCATTATATATGTACAGACATGATACATACATAACATACATGCACATGTGTATGCATGTATGTATATGCAAGTTCCAGTCTAGTACAACTTAAGTGGAGGAGGAAGTTTCTTTACATTTAATGCTCTCTCCAAGGAAAATGAATTTTTTTCCACTTATTTTGAGGATCTTTTCAAAGGAAATTGGTACTTTGAAGCAATAAAGGTGATATGACCATCTGTTTGGGTTTTTTCCTACCAACTCAGCTAAAAAAATAGAATCTTAGTTCATACTAGCTGAATCACTGACATGAGTTTTAAGAGAAAACAATTTGAGAACTTGATCATACAAAGCTATTGATATTTTTACCATTGCGTGCACATATTGAATAAATGTGATTAACAATTTAATGTAATTTTTAAAACTCAACAAAACACTGACAACTTAAATATCAGAAAACAGGACTGATGTTCATATTGTAATATAACCATGCTCGTCCTTAACCATGTTCAAAGAAGGGAGGCACATGATGTAATTCATGACTTACAGAGGCAATCTTTCAACATTACCTTATTCTTCAATCCTTCAACACAGTAATGACTGGCATTATACCAGCACAGAAATACACAATGAGTTCAAAAAGAACAGTTCTTAAGTGAATTTGCTAATATAGAGTCCTTTTCTTTCATAAAGTATAAGTTTCAGAACTGAAGACAGTGATTTTCCCTAAAATCAGCTCTTCTGCTTGAGTCAGTAGTTATTTCTAATAACCTCATTTCTTTTCCTTGGTTTAAAGCCAAGGAACTAATGTTTCTCACGTAAAGAATTTCAATACTGTTCTAACTATATGCACCAACTCCATATAACTTTGTATACTTTAAGGCACTACACAAATATGACCATATTCATCTTCTTAAAGTTTACTACTTACTGCATTATGGACTAAGAATGCAAATTCAATTCTTGAGACATTATATAACATCGTCCTAACCTATTTTTTCTAAACCTAGCATGATACATTTTTTTGGGTAAAAATATCCCATTTTCATTCGGACTCAATGACTATCCCAAACTACTCCACCCATTTTGTCTTCTATATACTGTTCATTCCTCTCTACACTATATCCCTTTTCTTCCTTCCCTACACTAGTATAGAAATGGTGACATTCCTCATTTTTAAAGGAATTCCCCATATTCTGCTTCATTTTTGTCTTTGTCCACTAGTGTGTTCATTCCCATGGAAAAGGTAGGCTTATTTAGCATATTTAGAGTATGTGTTGAGAAAAAAAACTTTTATATCCACATTAACATTTCTGGTTACAAATTTTCTACTGAATGCTGCCTATCTTCTCAAAGTCTTATATTAGAATATGGCGAGAATGATCAACCTGGTTTCTACCATCTTGTAGACTAATGATAAGACCCAATAACAGAACTTTATGTTGCTTTCAGTATGGGTTTCCCTGAATGCTCTTAGAACCCCTGTGGAGTTCTTTTAACTTTATTCTTTCACTTCTACTTTTGTCCATATTTCTTTCACTTTGATGTTTTTCTCTCATTCTTGTACTTCTTCTACCTCCTTGTTGTAGGTCTACAGTGATATATGTAACATATTGTTTAATCTCTGTTAGTAGTATTCATAGAATAAATATTTCTAGTCTCTGAAATAGACTAAAAAGAGTGATAATTGCCATTCCAGAATACTACTAGTCTCTCAGTTAAGCTCTAAAGTTTGTAGAGAAAAATAAAATGAAATGAATCCAAATTAAATATGTTTATTTCTAAAATGGAAATGACTTGTCCATCTGTTAGGGGGAAAGACCCTCCTGAATGGATTACACAAATAGGTTATGTACTTCGACCCCCATTCCAGACCTACAAGATCTTGGGCCTCCCTGGTGGCGCAGTGGGTTAAGCAACGCACTATGAAGCAGACCGCAACCAGACCTACAAGATCCAAGGACCATAAGGTCATTATCAAAGAGCGGATCACTGGGACCTGAGCGTGGAGTTGAGCAGCCAGGCTGAATATAAAAGCAGACACGTGGGCCTTAGGGGTGTCGCTTTTTCCTTGGGAGTCAGCTCTCAGTGCACCGTTGGGTTCCAGCTCCAAGGAACTGGTAGAATATTTATAGATTTGTAGCCCTCTCTTCCCCTTATGTTATTCATTATGCTATTTCTCCTTCCCTTGTAAATAAAACCCTTTATTAACCTTTGTTGTGTGTGCCTGCAGTTGGGGCATTATAAGTGCCGTTCGAGCACACGGGTGAGGACCCAGTCAGGCAAACCCATTTTATATTAGGGTTGCCCTGTAACACATCAACATATAAAACATTAAAGGAAAACACAAATAAAGTAATATGCATGAGGTTGTGTATGTGAGTATATATATATATTCATAGCTATCAAATATGTACATTAAAATAAAAGTACTTCAAAATGTCCTTTTCTCTCTAGTTTTATTCCTAATTCAATCTTATCACATGCGTTAAAATGAATTAGATCTTAGTAGGAGAGCAGAAGTAAATCAAAACTAAAAATTACTGTTGCTACGTTTTTTTTTTTTTTTGCTGAAAAGTTTTTCCAACAGCTATGCTCTGTCTTAAGTTTTATACATACAACTTTGACAGAAAGCAATGGTTTACCCAATAAATGTCTCTCTTTAAATACAGAAATAAGTTAAAAATAATAACTGTAGTGAAACTGTAGATAATTTAGGGTGAATGGGGAGAAAACCACTTACCCCCAGTTGCCACAGTGATTTCACGGAGGAAATGGCCATAAAATGGAAAATCGAAGGACAAATTCACTCTCTGCAAAGAACAACAATCAGAAAAAAATCAATAATGTGCATAATAGTAAAAGTAAAATGAAGAGCCTTACAACTTAAAAAAAAAATGCTGCTTCTCCTTTGTGTCAGTATTATTGTTGACTTTTAAAACCTGAATCTTGGATAATAATAAAGGATAATTTTTTCTGGTAATTAAATGTTTGAAGTAATTGAAAAGGATAAAGTTGGACTGTTATGGTCTATTGGTCTGTGCTTTGTTTACAAAGGGAATCTAGAAGTTTAAACTCTGAATCAAGCTATTTTCTCTATTGTTATCCACTGCAAATCAATTCAGTTACCATGATGAGCAATTTATTTTAGGGTTGATTTTAGTTTGTTTAGTCTTCCCCCAAGGAATAGAGTCACACTGTCAGGTTTCAATGAGTAACAATAAAAAATATATTAATTTACACAATTATACATAAAATTTGTCTTTTATACATTCCATAGTGAAAACAGTTTTATGGGATGAGAGATCCTGCAGGTGTAGACCTGTTGATATTTTTATTTTTTCAATGGGATGGGGGCTTCCGATTCAGTATGACTGCTTTTAAAAGCACAATGCTGGTTAGCTGGAGAGTGACTTTTGTATAGTTGAAAATTGAAGAAAGTAAATCTATTTTGCCCTTTTTTGGTCTAAAATGGGGCCTGAATTATTGTTTTTTTACATATAACAGAGTGAAAACAAATAATAAAGGAAAACAAAACAAATGAAAAAATGAACTTTCGTATGTTTGAAATTATCAATATATGAAATAGGTATATAATTGATAGTCAAGAAGTCAAAACAGTGCTTCCCTCATGCCCTAGGGGTTAAGTCTCAGTGCTATTGCTGCCACACCCTGAGTTAGATCCTTGGCCTGGAGCAAACCTACACACTGCACAGCAGACCTCACCTTCCCGCTGCTCCCCTCAGCAGTGTATTTCAGTAGATCTATCTGTTCTGCTCCCCACTCTCTCCCTGGTGAATCCTCTCACCCCAAAACCCCAGTTCTTCTACACAAAAATGTTAAACGTAAAAATAGAAGAAACTGTTTGAAAAAAAGAAAAAAAGCAGGCTATGCTAAACATGATCAAGTGAAATAAAAGGTTTCAGAGAGAAATTTTCTAGCTTAGCACCTTATGCAGCTTAGCACCTGCAAAGTACTTACAGTACAAGGTTATTACGGTGAAATTCAATAACTTCTATTTTATATCTCTCCCAATATACAAATTAAAAAAGGGAGAAGCATATCTAGACTGAATTTACATCTTTCCAATTTTGCAAATGATCGCTTTTTTATATCCATCAGAGATTTCTAATGACTTATTTGGCATGAAATTAATCATTCAAAATTTACAGTGACTTTCAATTAGGTTTCCTTTCCTTTTTAACGAAAGCTACATTTTCAGAAAAGTTTTCTCATCATTTTCATTTTGTGCTGACTAATGGGAATAATGAAATTCATTTGCACTGAACCAACTGAAATGAGTGCTTACTAATAACCCTAAAATAAAAGCTTTGACGACAAAATCATATATCTCAAAGAAGATGTCAGAAATAATTTTATAAAGGCACTTGCTGTGGTATATTATTTTCCACCACTGTAATTAAGTTCCATATTCATGAACAAATTGGTAAAGTTTAGAACCCTTTGGCATTCTCACTTAGAGAACAGGAGTTTGGTTTATACATATCTCACTAACAAATTCTATCAATTACTACCAAGAAAGAACCAGAAGAATATGACCACAGTTATTTAATCTTAGGCACCACACATATTTAAATATGTTTAGAATTAGATTCAGAATATTAATATATAAGTTAAAGGTGTTATTGAGATATAAGTTCTCAAAAGAAATTTGCTAACATACCATCCTGGAGAAAAACATTAATGCCTGAATTGCTTCCTGTTTTAGATGACTAGTTTACTTCAGTCATTACCATTACCTACTCGACACCGATAGAGAATAGCAATCGTAATTTTAAAAGGTGTTACCTTCACAATAGTTGTAAAATTCATCCATTTCTTTCCAGGAACTACTGACACCATTCCCCCAGTTAGGTCACTAGTATTTAAATAACTTTTGCATTAATGTTTCACCTCCAGTTCCCTTAGAATTCATTCATCACATTATCTAGAACATCTTTCTCCCACTTCAAGTTACTCAGTTTAGAACCATACTGTAACTGGAATAATGCCAAAGTAGTGAAAATGAGTTCTAAGGCTTACTGCTAACTGACCCCACCTACTTGTCACTTCATACTCCACTTCAGGTAGCCATCTGGAGCACATTTTACTTCCTTGAACCTGACAACCTTTAACAACTTCGGCATGAAGTAGAGTCTCAATCTTGATTGGCAATAGCTTACATATTCTTTAAACCTTGGCCAACCCTAACACAAGGACTTAGAAGCATACAATTTGTTTGGAAGGTGAAGCTGAGAAAGATTTGTAAAGGCAGTGGGAAGACTTAGACACACAAAAGAGGAAAACCAGCAACAGGTATATCATTTTGTGTGTTACAGTATAGTCAGATCCCTTTGGAGACATTCAGATAAATAGAAGTCTCAGAACCCTTCTTTGGGGTCAGACTTCCGGGGCTGGGACATTTATCTATCAACTCTTATCCCCTGTTGTTCCTGGGAGAAGTTTACTCTCCTCCTCCTCCAGATTCTCCCTATTGGCAGCTTACTCTGGCAGTAGCAAGAAACAAAGTATTTGAGTTGAGAAGTGTATATTAGATAATGCCTCCAAAATTTCAGAAGGACTCAGAAGCAGAAGGGATCTGTGGCAAACCATCAACAGAGCCAGAAGTGCCATACCCTCAGGGAGTTCCACCTTGCCTTCTAGTGCAAGTTATGTCTTCCTACCATATCTCACCAAAAATTCCTCTCTATAATGCACTCATGAAACATCGGCATACTGATCATATTATAACTGCTTCAAAGTGAAATTAACACTTATTAAAGATGGTTAAGAATGGCTTGAGGGGGAAGGGGAAGGGGGCGCTCCCTGGTGGCACAGAGAGTTGAGCGCCTCACTGTGAAGCATCCATGACACAGTGCGAATTTTATCCCTGGCCAGAGAGGGGACCCACATGGCGCAGTAGACCTCTCCTGCCTCACCCGATGCTGCTCCCCTCAGCGGTGTGTTTCAGTCAGTCTGCCTGTTCTGCTCTCCATTCTGTCTCTAGTGAATCCTCTCATCTCCTGCAACTCTAACCTGTACCCCAGCTCTTGTATGCATAAATAAGTCTTAAAAAAAAAGAATGGCTCAAGTGGGAATGAGAGGATTTTAACCCAAGTTTGATTAACAAAAAAGTAATGCTCTATTAGTGAAATATTAAAAACAAAGTAATAAGAAGAATTATATTTAGAAGTATTTTTTTATCAAATGATTGCCTTTATTTAAAATGTGTAGAATAGACAAATCACTAATAACTGAAAGTGCATTATTACTTGACAAGGTTTTGTGGAGGAAACAGTGATGAGGGACTGTTGATGTACATGAAGATCTTTTAAGGCAAATATTTAAAAATCCTTATCATTTCACATTAGACACCACACACCAAAAAAATACTAAAGTATAAACAAAAACAATTAAGTGCTAGAATTTCATGCATTACTTTGAAGCCAAATGATTCATTATTGTTACTTCTGTATAGTTGGATTAATTTGTCTCAGTATAGTCAATAAAGCAGGCATTGGAGAGGGATGAAAGAAAGTTTTATTTGTTCATTAATTCACTTACCCAGCCCACAATTATTATTCACACCTACATATGCCAGGTATTAAATCAGTGATAGAGGATAAAACAGTGAACAAGTTCCCCCAGATTTACTTCCTTCAAGAAGCTCACAAAGTGTTGTGGGAATGACCAAAGAACAAACACTAGGGCCTGGAACAGAGCAGCACTGAGAGAGGACATCTAACCTATGGAATCTGACACTAAAACAGACTCTTTAAAGGGAACTGGAAAAAGTTAGTCATATGATATCTAGAAAGTAAAACTGGAGAACTCCTGGACATAAGTCAGGAGTGAGAGAGATTCTCCAGAATAGAGGACAGAATCCCAGGTGAGTGACTGGTGAACCAGTGTCACCAATTGAGATGATGAGCATAGGAAGATTCGGTCAGGTGTGAGGAGACTTGCTGTGTTGTACTAAGTTATGCACCCTTCAATTATAAGTAAAAATGACTCCAACTGTACACATAACAAAGCTCTTTCACTAAGAGAAGGACTAATAGAACCCTGAAGTAGTCATCAAAAAGCCACTGATAGTGAAAGAAGTATAAAGGCAAAGCTGTGGTATAAGTATTATACCTTGAACATTATGGTATCTTGGATCTCATCTCAATATCTGATGTAAAAGGAAAGGGTGTTCAGGAAAATTATCATGTGAAGACACAATAAATTAATGGAGTTTTAGCAAAATACAAATAAAAACTCAGAAGTGACATTTTAAAGAGTACGAAAGGCACAAGAAGACTGATTTACTACTTCCTGACTCTATATAAAAACTAATCATTTTGAAGGAGGGGCACAGTAATTTTGAGAGAAGCAAGGAAATCTCACTTCATATGGGGGATGGTAAATTTATGAATCATTCTTTGAAGTTGTTTATAACTGTATATAAATAGATCCAGATGGGCAGGTGCAAATTTACGACAGGTACAGTCATATATGACCATGACTTTTAAAACCTCATCACACTTTCCCACAACATCAAATTACTGTTGCAAAGAGACTTTCAGTTTCAATCAGAGTCATACTCCTAAGCTTTCTGTCTACATCTCTTGTTGCCTCCTTTACATATTTTTTTCAGGCTGACTGCTATATTTTTGACTAAATGTTATGATTTCTGCTAATTCATTTTTAATAACATAGGAAGTATAGTTATAAACACACACCACTGACTACAGTATAACTTGTTTCCCTATTTCTAAGGGGTATTACAAAGATAGATTAATTACTCAATGCCTGAAAACTTTAAGGCAGAGACCTCTTAAGAGGTTAAGAATTTGAAGTGGGCACAAAATAATCTTCAGAGTCATTTTTGAAAATGTCATTTTTTTGGTGTTTGGAGACAGCTTATTCACAGTAATAAAGTCCTACATTTCTGGTCCTCCTGAGTATTTATTTCATCTCTGTAAGGAAAAGTTGTGATGAAATTCTGCACTTCTGAGAAAACTAGTTATATTGCTAATGTCATGAGTTCATTATAACAAAGGTTCTAAAAATATAGGAAGTATTCATTTATTCAATTATCATTTAATGAATTAACCATTAATTTCAATGCACATATTTTAACATTCTAGTTTTAATCAGTCAAATAAAATGATCATAAAGTGCTTATATTTGTCTCTTAAAAGCATCATTTAAGTGGGTTGTTATTATTAGTAATGAAAAATTTGTGTTTTATCCAAAAACAACCTCAAAAAGTAGGTCAAATAAAACTAGAGTCATACCCAAAACACCCGTGCTCCCATCTTCCCTCAACCCTCTCCCTCCCCACTCCCCACCATGTGTCCCCAATTTGTCCTTGTCTTTTCATTATTGGTTTTTGTGTCTTTATTGTTATTATTGTTGTTGTTCTTATTCCTTTCCTTGATCCTTATTTGGTTCCCTTACATTCCTCCTAGGGGAGGAACCATCTGGTATTTTTCTTTTGCCTTC
>JAGFMF010011694.1:1604617-1667037 GCA_019455555.1 Galemys pyrenaicus
TCTGCCTGTTCTGCTCCCAGCTCTCTGTGGTGAATCCTCTCACCCCCCCCCACACCTCTGGCCTGTACCCCAGTGCTTGTATGCATAAATAAATAAATCTTTAAAAAAAATATATTACTTTACATAATATTATATTATATTGTATTATAATATATATTATATAGTATATTATATTGTATTGTATTACATGTATAGCACACCATAGTTCATTAAAACTAGAGTCCTAAATAAAAATTGCTCCCTGTATGATTCATAACAAATAGTTGAAAATTATTTGATATACATTGTTTCTCATACCCATGGAGGCAAACTGCTTTTCTAATGAAGTTGTATCACAATCAGACATTATGTTTCTGAGTTGTTTTGATGACCTCACTTTTGCTATGCTGAAATAATCATTACTGTATTTACTAGTGTTAGGAAAATGCAATTAGCATTTAATATGTCAGATATTATGCTATTAAGTAGTTTGCCCTTTTTTAGCAAATATGAATTCTAAAATTAGAAGGCAAAGTATGATGAGAAACATAGTATTTGCATAATCTGAAAGTCTCTCATAAAAGCACTTGATAATTACAAAAGAAAAAATAGTAACTTTACAGTGAAGAAACAAAATCTGGTAGACATCACCTCACACAGGTGATCAAAGTTACTATCACCAGTAAAGAGATCTACTACTATCATATACCTCCTGACATAATGCACAGTGAAGGACAAAATAACATTCCTGTGGATCCTTGCCAAAATCAGTCTCGTGTTTAATCATGAAGAAAAGTAGACATTTTGTCCGAATCAGGGACATTATGCAAATAAGTGGTCAATATTCTTCAAAAGTGTCAAGTTCATAAGTGACTCAGGTACTGTAATAGATCATAAGAAACTAGGGACTTGACAAACAACCGAATGCGTTTCTAGTTGGATTTTGGATAAAAGAAAAAAAACCAACACAGTTTAGGAACAATTAGCAAAATTTTAAATAAGGCCAATAGATGACTTAAGAGTGTAGTATTCTTGGAATCGACCATCGTAATATAGGCGTATATAATATTAACCCTTTGCAAACTATGAGAAATCTTTCAATATTTTGTGTGAATTTTTATAAGCCTAAAATTATTTGAATAAAAAAAATGTACAGAGAAAGAACAAGTAATACGTCCAAGCCAGTGGAAACAGAGAAGATAAGATTTCAACCTCTTGGCTACTGCATCACTATATCCCTGCTTCATTAAGTGATCCCTTCCCTTCTGATCAGGTCTGCAATAACTGTGTTTTTTACTGAGAACCTCTAATATTGTCAGGCTTTCATATTTTTGTTTTTGGTAGACACTGCAATTTTCTTCACGAATAGTAATGAAGAAACATAATTAGAAAGCTCCCAGATCCATCAGGTCAAAGTCACAGAAAGAAAGAAAATTTGAGGAAGGTACAGAGCAGTCTCCTGAATAGCACAATGATCTGAAAGCTACTGAGCGAGGCCTTCGCTGGTCCCTTCTTACCAGGTGATGGGTATGGGCACTGTCTGACCTATTCATTATGCACACTCAGAGTTCATGTTTTATCTCTTATCCACCATGGTTAGATCCAGGGTCCCGTTTACTGAACTCTAGAACATTTACAATCTTTTATATAATTCCCAGTTGCAATTGCCTTTCACTGGTTTACCTCCCTATTTACCTGAAACAAATTTACTTGTAAAAGTAATATAAACTGAAAACTAGTAGACTGGTATAAACACGAGTATCACACATGTGATGTGTTTATACATATAGGTGGAAAGATGTAGACTGACATTTTTTCACAGTAGGCAATTATTAAAGAGAGAAAACTAGACCAGAGAGAGGCAGATACAGGTCGACAGCAAGGTGGACTCTTTTTGGAATACTTTAGGGTAAGATCCTGTTTCTAGGCCATTGACCTTAGTATGTTCCAGAAATAAAATTGCTTCATTGGGCAGGATAATTCATAACACTTTTACCATACAGGATTTTTTAATGGAATTTTAACCAACTCTCACAACCTGTGGGGAGTGGACAGGACATGGGCCATTAATCCAGTAACGGAAACCTAATTAAAAGATCAAAATGTTCATGGAAAAGGACTAATCAATATGCAAATATATGGACAAGGAACTGGCTACTCTTTTTAGAAATAAAGTCCATCAATTGAATTGATTTTCTTAGTTAGAAATTCTAACTTCTTCAGCATATTTTTCATAACGGAGCTGGGAACTTAATTAACCCCGTGTATTGAATGACACTCGGCTTGGGACTACTCATAAATTAGAAAACAAAATGTAAACATTTTGCAATTACCTGACACTTGTTCATATGAGCTTGAGATTAAACAACCTTCTCTCCTTATCTTTTGACCTCTCACATTGTGTGGTTCCCAGAAAATAATCGGTTTACATATACTCGCCCATCCTGAGAATTACTGAAATTAGTTATGTGAATATTTACCACTCAGGCAGAGTGCAGAGCATTAAGCTGTTCATGGACACAGAGACATTTTTATAAAGAAGTCCTTGGAGGGAGAGGTTAAGAGTCAGAAGTCACTTCTGAAGTTTCGCTCTTGCTATAGAAACAGGGCAGTGGATTCCACCAGGTTCTCATGCCAAGATGTGCACAGGCGTGGCTTAGGATTCTTGTTGAAATACAGATTCTGATTCAGTAGGTCAGGAAGTGAAGGAGCTGCAGTTCTGCATTTCTAACAAGATCCAAGTTCTGTTAATTCTACCCTGGGGGCCACTCTTTGAGTGACCAGCTTTTCAGTCACATAAATTGTATTTGAAACTCTAAAACCATTGCCCTAAGGACACTTTGGCAAGCCTGAAATGGGATGAAGGATAAGCAGACTTGATTCTGGATATCATCATTTCACTTTGCCCGGTAGCATTTACATGGCCTGAAATCCTCTTTTAAGGAACTGAAGCATGGAGATACCTGCTAGCCAAATATTTTAAAGAAATAATTTGCAAGATCTCTTTGCAGGTGCAGTACACCTGAGGGTAGACATTCTTGTTACTTCCTTGACCAGTTACCTGATCCCAAAAGGGACAGAGCAGGAAAAAAGATTTCTGGGCATATCCTCTGTGGTTTGGGAACACTGTCTCTTCTCTCAGTTGATTACAATCTGACTTCCCTTCTTATGGATCAGTGAAAATGACTATTTTAGAATTAACTATTTATAAGATGAATATTATTTTTTTACCAATTTTTAAACTAGTTAACCTCATGACAACCTTATCAAGTAGGCACTGTTATCATTTCTGTTTTAGATAAAAGGAAAGTGATTGGTAGCAAATAGTGTGCTTTAACTTATCCAGCTATCAGTTGGAAAAGTAAGGCCTCAAATCCAACAATCTATTTCTAAATCCATATGTTTAAACTCTGTCAAGTTGCTCCTCAATTGACATGTTAAGATTTGAAATCCAGTGTGAAGTACATCAGAAGAGTAACCAAGTAATTTAAAGCTTGATAACATTTGTAGGCCAAGTTCAATTTTAATTTTTGAACTTTTGCTAACTTTTTTCTTAACTTTTTATCTAGAAATAATTTCTAACTAAAGTTACAAAAGAAACATAAAGAATTCCCTACATTGTTTATGCAGATTCACTAAAATTTAACATTTGGCCACATTCGCCAACTTTCAGTTTTTCCAAACATTAAATAAAGGAATATCTCTCAACACAGCTTCCAACAGTTGCTCCCTGTGACACCTTATCCATGTCTATAGTTAGCATGCAGGAGATCAGCCCTCAGGTAACTAACCTTGGCTTGTTTATTAGGAGTAAACCATATTGGGTATTTATTCCCAGATAGTTATACCTAAGAAATTCCTTACAATCTATCTTGAATTGAGAGTATCTGAAGGCCTTTTATTTCTAGACCCATTGGCATTTTAACACAATACCTTAAGTAAAGAGAGAAAGATACACATGAGTTCTTAATTTTGGGGTGGAATTCCATGCATCATGGACTTTCTGATGGAAAGTCAGTTAATATAGAAATCATGTGAGGACCTGACTATTTATGCAGGGTAATTATCCACCACCTGTGTGCAAGGCTATAATTTGATAAGAAGTATTAGGCAAAAATAAAGATAATGGAAACTGGTACGAAAATATTTTTCAAAGATACTAATGTGTCAGGAATGAAATGTCTTTTAGTCTTTTATCTTCATATTTTCACAAGAATAAACCTACTTGCTTGTACTTCTAGTCACTCTTAAAAGAACATTCCATTCCATTTATATTTTGCTAACTTTGCTGTGTTACAAATATTTTCTTCACAAAAAGAATCATGTGAAAGTCTTATCATTTAATATTTTTAGGATGAAAGTATATTTTGCACTCATGTTTTCTTAAATTCACTGAGGTTATGTTTCAATGGGCTTATGGAAATATCTCAGAAAAGATGACCAAAAATAAGAAGAGAATAAAATCTAAGGTGAAGGACTGTAATAAATTGATTTATTTATTCCAAACAAGACATGGCTGTGGGGTCCCTTTGTTTTATATTTATTCACCACTACCCTCCTATCCTTCTCTCTTTCACTTCACATCCCTCTAACCTTGGACTCCTGAGGATGTTTATTAATATCTCCTGGGTTTTTTTTTAAGTATTTTATATTAAATGGTTAAAAAAAAAGACAAAAAAGGCTACTATAGATCTGAGGCATACAGCAGGGGAGGGGGAGAAAGAGGAATCAAAAAGGGAAGAGCATGAGGAACTATTGTGACATTTCACTATAGTGATTGTGGGAGATTTTTGGGGACTACTCTGAAGGGGAGAAATCAAATACCATACAAAAATGAACAATGATGTAAGAAAATTTAAAAGGTAATTTATAAAAGGACTGTTATTAAACTGTCTGCTATGGGGCCCGCCCTGGTGGCGCAATGGGTTGAGCAACACACTATGTAACAAACCGCAGCCACTGCAGCACGAGTTCGAGCCCTGCTGCTGGCCAGGGAGGTGACCCACATGGTGCAGCAGACCTCTCCTGCCTCACCTGCTGCTCCCCTCAGCAGTGTGTTTCAATTAATCTGCCTGTTCTGTTCCCCACTCTGTCTCTAGTGGATCCTCTCACCCCCCACATCAATGGCCTGTGCCCAGTTCTTGTAAGCATAAATAAATAAATCTTTAAAAAAAACCTGACTGCTATGTAAATGTCCAGTGTTAGTTTTTATCATTATGATTTACTTAATTACTTAATTTACATAATTTTCTCAAGTTCCCTCCATTTTGTTAAAAATTATTGCATTTCATCCTTTTTTATGGCTGTGTAATAGTCCGTGACAACATATCTTGATTCAATTGTCTGTTGATGGACATTTAGGCTGATTCTGTGTATTAATTATTTCAAATGATACTACTATGAGTACGTGGAACATATGGCTATTCTTTTTTTTTTTTTTTTACAAAATTGCTTTTTTTTTAATTTTTTTTCTTTTATTAAAATATTTTAAAATTTACATATACTTGCCATTCTTTTGATGTAATATATATGCCCAAGTGTGGGATTGCTATGTCATAATGTATTTAAATATTTAGTTTCTTAAGATATATCCAATTTATTTCCATAATGGTTGCACCAGACACATTCTCACCAATGTTCAATAAGTTCATTTTTCTCCATAACCACTCCCACATTGTTGTCAGGGGTCTTTTTAATATGTACCATTCTTACAGGTGAGTTGGTATCACATAATAGTTTTAATCTACATCTCTCTTATTAGAAGTGATGATGAACATTTTTTCATGTGTATTTAGTCTTCTGGTATCTTTTTTTGTGAATTGTCTGTTCATATGTGCTTCTGTGGTATCCTTTTTTAGCAGCTTTTATGATTAAAAAGATTAATGGAAACCTCAAGTGTTCATCTAGCTCACAATTTTAAAAGTTGAGTAGATTATCTACCTACCTACCTACATATCAATCATCTATCTATCTATCAGCTCAGTTATCATTGGAAGAGAGAATATACAAGAGTATCTCATGTAACTCTAATTTTATATAAAGAATGGTGCCAGTGACCATTCTCAAATAAAGGCCTTATATTGATATAAAGAAATAAGATTAAATTGAACTAAAGTATGATAAAGTCAAGTATGATATTTAAAATGAATGTTTTTGCTTTGGAAAATTAAGATTTGTTATAAGCATAAAAAGTAATTGCTGTGGACTTTGCAAGGTTGCTTTTTTCTAGAATTGTCAAAGTCCTTCCCAGGTCTAAAATTTGATTTCCAGATTCAGGAACAGTATCATGAGTAGCTTAAATAATTGTTTGTGTTGTATCAATCAGTAAAAGAAGTTATTAAACTTAGAATTTTACATGTAACTGCCAATAAGTATTTAATTTGTGTCTTCAGTATGACAGCAGAAGAAATGTATTTACTGGCACTGCAGCAGGTGGACCAGTTCATATCCCTAACATGCAGAACAAAATTCAGTTGCTCTAATTCTATGTAATGTTTATGAAATGGAACAAAGATAGTATGCTTTTTTCCATAAAAGGTCCTCAAATAATACTTTTTTCAGGTCAGAAGAAATTAATCTCAAAACTGAAAAGTGACTTAATAATAATACTATTAAAATGAATTAATTAAGCTAAAAATAAGCAAGAGAGGCACATGGAGACACACTCATCTCAGTGTGTTGTTAAAGTAGAGGAAAAACATGAGCACATCAAGTCAGGTCAAGTTGATGAACTGTGCATGTCTTATTTGAAGCAAAGCAGCTCAAGTGCAGTAAGCTTATTCAGCCAGCCAAAAATAAAAACAACTTATTGTTAGTCACTCTGAACAGAATTCAGGCAAAAATGTGTGGTCTGGATAATAGCCTAATCGAGATAGCAAATTATATTGTCTTTTGAACTAATCATTTAGAAAAATAAGCGCTTGTCAACAGATTTTCTGATGCACAGAAAAGATAAAATTGTGCAATATGAGAATACAACTGTCTAAATTCACCCCAGGCATCCAAGTCTAGCTGTCCCAAATTCAACATTTTGCAAATGTGAGAAAAGCAGAAAGACTAGTTGAAATGTTATTTTCCTAAAAAATTAAGTAATCTTAACTTTAATTTTTTAAGTAAAAGCTTCTGTATATGTTCAAGTAGCCTAAAGATTCTCACCAAGTCCAACTGTCCAATTTCTAAAGTTTAAAACAATCAAGACATCAATCTCATCAAAAACTTTATCAGCATTATGGCAAAGAAAATACTTGATTTTAATGCTTTTTTTTAAAAGAATCTATTTTTAATTACTAAAAATCTTTCAAAGAATCTATTTTTAATTACTTAAAATTGCTAAAAAGTATTTTTTTTAAAGTCAGTGTCTTCATGTATGACAAAAAGCATACTGGCAATTTCCTGTAATTATAAAGAGGCCTCATATAGAGATATACATGCAGAATATACCTCTCTCTGTCACTCTCTCTCTAGCTAGCCATCTATACATTCATCTACCTGTCATATACCTATGAGATCCATCTAGCTATCTATCTGTCTGTCTATTGAGGGTTTTAAAGAATACTTAAGAATCAGTTATTCGGAGATAATAATTTTTGTTGTCAAGAACTGGGACCACAAACAACAGTGACTTAAAACTCATTTTTATATAATGCTTTCAATGTAATTTCAATGTTTCATTTTTTTTCTTAACATGTCACTGGGAGCATTGTCAAGACAAGCATTTCCTCCTTCCTCTCAGGTTTTAAAATTAAGGAGAAAGAGGCCTAAATCCAAGAAAATGAGTGTTGGAGTCAAGGTTCCTGACTTCTGTAACCCCAGATCCCTTCCTCCAAGACAGTGGGACTTCTCTAGAAGCTGCGAATCAGAATTTCATACCATATGGTCTGGGAAGACAATACAGTTCTAATTTTTCTGGCTAATCAGTGAGCTTTGTGCCCCAGCAATAAAGTAAATAATATTATTATAGACAGAAGAAAATAGAAAATAAAATATAGTATTTAAAGGACCACAAAGGGGAAAAAAACACATAAGTCCAGACTGGTTCTTAGGTTCATCATCCGGTATTTCTAAATCTGTAACCAGACAATTATGTACATTTGAATAAAGGATGAAAAGGCCAAGTAAGTACCAGTATATGAATACAAAGTTACTGGATCATCACTTGTTCTACCTTAGGAACTTGGACGAATTTTTCATTATTTATCTAAGAAGACATGTTCCTTTCTTTCATTTCTCAACTGTAAAACCAAGTTTCTGGCTTTTATTTAGATTTTTTTTTAAATTATAGGTAGTACTGATTACAACATTGTATCTGTTTTAGGGATACAGGTGCACACACCTCTAAAATGTATGTTAGCCCATGAAGCCCACTGCCAAAGTAACAGTAAAACCCAAGCATTGTCCACTGAGATCCCCTCTCTTAAACCCCTTCCCTGGCCCTTCTGGTAACCTCGGTTCTTCTTTGTCTTAATATTACACTGCTATACCTAACCATCTGCTAGAGTTGTAGAGATGTTCTGCCTCCCTTCTGTTGCTGGGAATAAACTGCCAGTGTGGAATTTGAAGCTATCCTGCAGCGTATCTCACTCCTCCCAAACTCCCCAGCTCCTAATGGAGCATTAGGTATTCCCTGCTCCCACTCTTCTGATGCAAGTAGAGCAAAACACCTTAAAGGAGCTTTCCACAGTCACTATCCCTATTTCTTCTCTTTTTCCTTTTTATGACCTCCAATCAGGCTTCCACCTTGTCCATTCTGACATGACATGGATTTCCATATTACAGGAGCAGTGTGGAGGCTGTGCACTTGGGCTGTAGGTAGGGACCCAGAGATGTTGCAGGTTGTATCATAATTAGATTGTTCACAGGCTTACCCAGCCCAAATGAGGGGGGCTGAGCTTTTCAGGATCACCATGCTAGGCGCCAGCAGCCCCAGGTACCATCAGCTCAAACACTGCTCAATAATTTGTGATTTCTCTGGGAGGCATGGCTTTGTCCCTGTGCAGTAGCTTAGGAGTTGCTGGGACCCTGAAAGTCAGGGTGGGGAGGCGTGAGTGCCTCTCGGGACTGCCATGCTTGTTGCCAGCAACCCCAGGTGCGTCAGCTCCCTGCCTCTCTGGCAGCGTTCCTTAGGGAGGTGGTGCTCATCTGGCTGAGAGGTCTAGGAATTGAGGCAAGTCCAGACACCTGGGTTTGCGGGGAGGCTGCCTTTCAGACCATGGACACTAGCCACTAGCATTCCCGGGTATTTCAGCTCAGTACCTGCCTAGCAATCCATGCTCTTTATCTTTTGCTCTGTTCCATGGCTGTGGCGCACCAGGTGCTCAGAGAAGCATTGGAGTGTGGCTGGGAACCAAGAGGGTACCTTTAGAGATTGCCAAGGTAGCTGCCAATGGCATTAGGGGTTTCGGCTCTGCAACCACCTAGCATCCAGTGTTCTTTAAGGGGACAGGTAAGTGGTACTTGCAGGTCTTTGGAAAATTAGGAGCAAAGGAGTCCATATTGGGGTTGGAAGGCAGGCATCTTCTAGGACTGCTGAGCTAGCCCTTAGCAGCCCACTTATGTTAGCTTAACCGCAAAATCAGTATTACATTTAGTAGGCAAAGCTCTGGTAGAATAGCTCTATCAAGGGGATACAGCGCAGGCTACATAGCTGGGAAAAGTTGAGGTTTGGATCTGGAGACAAATTTCCCTGCTTCTTTTAGGGGCACGAGACAGGGCTTCATACCAGGCTGTTAGAATTTGCAGGGTTCAGAACAGACAATTTAATATACCAATTTAAGCAAACAATTTTAACAACATAATTTAAGAAATTCAAAACGTCAAAGTACTTACTGCTGCTTGCCGGTGAGTATTGGACAATATTCCATGGATCTTCACTTTGTCCTTTTCCATTTGATCTATGTTTACCCACAAATCCCGGCTGGCAGAATCAGATGGACCATATATCCGAGATATATAGTAATTGTGATCTGTGTCCTCCTGTAACAAGAGAGAAAAATGTACATCAAGAACACAGACATAGAAAGACTCCAGGTATTATGCTAACTGAAATAAGTCAGAGAAAGACAAATACTACAGATGGCATATGTGGGTTAGGAGGCAGGTGTCTTTTATATGTGGACTCTAATACAGCTAGACTCTTAGCAGCAGAGCAGAAATGTGATTACTAGGGGCTAAGGAATAAAAGAAATGAGCAGATGTTGGTAAAATGGGGCAAATTTTCAGTTGTAACATACAAAATTCTGGGGATCTAATGTACAACAGGCTAACCATACTTAATAGTATGTATTATATGCTTGAATGTTGCCAAAAGAATAGAGCTTAATCTTAATCACACACACTCACACACACACACAGCAATAAATATGGCAATTGTGTGACTATGGAGGTGCTAACTAATGCTATGGTGGTAACCATTTTGTAATATATAAGTTCCTTGAGTCAACATATATCTTAAACTTTTACAATCTATGTATCAATTATATAAAGTTGGTAAAAAAAAAAGGTTTCGCTCACAACATGCTCAACATATAATTTTAGAGTTATAGACAATTTCATTATCTTTGTAATCTTTTTACTCAAAAGTACTCAAAAGAAAATTGTCCTAAAATCTTTTTAAAATGAACAAAAAATGATCCTGATATTAGCAAAGTTAGTTTTCTTCAAAATAGCCAAGTAAGTTATTTCAGGGAGTTGAATTAAAAATATCAAATCAACAGAATTTTTAAAGAAGAATTTGTTAAGTAAACAAAACTTAGAGGCAAATGTGTTCTCTGTGTACAATAGTCCTTCCAGCACAGTAATGTCAGGAATCTCTAATTACTGACCACCCCAGATGTCACTTTTGGAACTATTTGCTGAAAACCTGAATTATAATTGCTACTGAATAACAATTAAAACTTCTTAAAAACTAGAATTATTTTAGAGCCAATGGTCCTGGAAATAGAGATAACAAATTTTTTTCTCTATAATTCAGAGTTATTAAATTCTACTTTATTTGAATCCTAATTATTGACATCACCATGATGCCTGTCATAAGGGCTTTTGTTTTAAAGTTTTTCACTCAATACAGAATTTGTATATTTTAAAAGGCAATTTTACTGAGAATATGCAGAAAAAACATATGATTCTGGACTAATTTTAACTGCAGTTGATTTTTTTACTATTCAATAGAATTGTGCTTATCAATTTGAGGAGTTACTAGATAGAATACATTTTAAAATATCCAGGCACATTTAAGAATATTTAGTGAATTAAGGATCTATGATTTGAAAAATAAACTTTGGGTTATAAATTCTGCCTAATTCCTTTTTTTAAAGTGCTAATTAAAATGCAATTATTTTAAAATGCTATTAAAATAATAATCCCATGTGCCTTTTCACAAGTCATCATGCTACATATATAGAACTGATAACATAAAGAAAAAGTTTATTTTAAATGGATTTTTCCTCATAAACAAATGAAAGAACATGGCCATAAATATAAAGAGATGCTTGACAGTAGTGATTAAATGCTACAAGTATATTTTTTTAAAAAAAGATTCTAGGTAAATATACAATTAAACTAAATTATGTGGATTCCCATGATTAAAGACAAAAAATGCTGCAGAGAAAGAGATAACAAAGAAAAAAATCAAGAATTTCTATACAACCCCCAAAAATTTCCACATGCTAGTGGTTTTCAAGCCCTCCCTTCCAGAACAGGATATAGACTGCCTGAGTTCTAGAAGGGTAACAAGCACTGTGTTTTGTTGTTGTTTTAGATTTATCTATTTATGCATCTATAAGAACTGGGGTGCAGGACAGAGAGAGGTATGGGGGGTGAGAGGATTCACCAGAGACAGAGTGGGGAACAGAACAGGCAGACTGACTGAAATACACTGCTGAGGGGAGCAGCGGGCCAGGCAGGAGAGGTCTGCTGTGCCATGTGATTTGCCTCCCTGGCTGGGGATCAAACTCTTGCTGCAGTGGCTGTGGATGCTTCATAGTATGCCCCCCTTGTGGCAACAGGAAGGCCCCAACCACTATAATTCATTTTATATCACTGTCTGGTACTTGACCACTAGAAGCTTCAGAAGAAATTCCCTTCCTGACATTGGGCATGAGCTTTACTGCATGTCATTACATCATTACATGCATGATGAGCCTTACATCATGTGCACATAACTTAAGAAGGGTCAACTAGTCTTATAGGAGATGAGGAAAAGCAGAGAGAATTTCCCTTAATTTCATTGCTAAGAGATGTGGTATAAGATTTGAAAACACTGCCACCATTTTGCTACCATGAAGTTAACCCTGCCTGAAGACACAGAAAACACAAATAAGGACAGAACCATAAATACTGCAAAGAAAAAGCCAGATCCCTCATCAAATATATCGAAGTGTGACCTAGTTCACTTAGATGAACCATTCATACTCTTTATGGTTAAAACATCTTTAGTTTGGTTAATGTCAACCAAAGAAATCCTAACTGAAATCAATTTTCTCTAATTTGTTATCAGGAGAGACTTAAGGAACACTGAATTAGGCAATCATATCTACAGATTTACAGATCTGGAAAATAAACATCTCCCATTCAGTTCTGATAATCACACAGCAAGAATGAAAACTTGCATTGAAAGTGTCTGAACACATTAAGTCTGAATTTGATTTTTCAATGCATGGTATTAGGAGATTGTTTTGAAGAAAATAATAGTTAATGAGTCAAATTAAAAAAAAAAAATTCCTGGGGCCTCCCTGGTGGCGCAGTGGGCTAAGCAATACACAATGAAGCAAGCCTTGGCAGCACAAGTTCAATCCCTTCCACTGGCCAGGGAGGGGACCAACATGGCACAGCAGACCTCTCCTGCCTCGCCCGCTGCTCCCCTCAGCAGTATGTTTCAGTAGATCCATCTGTTCTGCTCCCCACTCTGTCTCTGGTGGATCCTCTCACCTCCCCACATTGCTGGCCTGTACCCCAGTTCTTTTATGTATAAATAAATAAATCTTTAAAAAAATTCCTCCCGTTTACTGGTATTATCATAAGAGTTCACCAACACTGAGATCAGAGATGTAATATTTAAGTGGATTATCTAAGCGGCTTCTATAATGCTCCCAAATTCCCATGAAATGAACAAATATTTTCTTTAATCTTTCAATATAAAGTTCAGCATACTTATTTCAATCAACATGTCTAAAATTACTTGTTATTTCCCTTATTCCCTGAATCTCTGTAGTTCATCAAGAAACAGTCTTAAAGTTAACATAATGGACAAGAACATCATTATGTTTTAAATAATGGACTATCTGCAAAAATATATATGATATTTCCTAATTGCACTAATATGGCTTTGTGAAAATATTCCTTTATCTTAAAACAGAGAACAATTTAAGATAACTTTGAAAATATCAAAAAGCTAAAGATTAGAGTGTAGTGTTTATGTTCTACCATAGAAACTTAGCAAGTTGTCATGGCAACTTTTATTCAAAGAGGAAGGCAATTTATTGTTTACCTAGGAATTTAGAGATGCAAGTTGTTAAATTCCGGGGAGAGATGTTTGGCTCAGTTATTCAGAAAAGCTATAAAATAGACATCTCAGAAAAGTGACATCTTAGCACTACTAAATTATTCAAACCTTATCAAGTCCTTTATAAGAGTAATGGTACTTAAGGAGTTGTCAAAGCCACTTAAGGCACAAAGATTTTCCTATACTGCTCAAAAGAAAACTATTTCTAACACCACAGGGGGGGAAAAAAACCATTACTGAGATATGCCTAGTTGCCTATTTATTTAGGAAATCAACTGTTACTCAAAGTAGATGACACAGTAGGTGGCTATAAATCCTATAAATCCATGCTTCTCAAATATCTCTGGAAATGTATGTACAGTTGTAAAGAAAGAGGGCAAATGCCAAAAATAAAGAATAAAAGTCTTCATAACTTAAGCCTAGCCATTATGCAAAAATCAGTTTACACATTTCCCCTCTCATCTTCTCTTCTACCAAGGGTGTTAATTTTATGATGGAAAATTTTTATGGATGCCTCAAGTTACCAGAGGCAAAATAGCATTGGAATTCTAAATTCATCTCAGAGAACTAAAGAAAAATGATTATCAATAATATATTACTGGCTCATCATTATGTTATTAATCAGATATATGGACACATGAAGCCCAACTAGTTCTTTAACACCAAGTCAGCTGGTTACTTCTGAAAGAGGGTTCATGATTCAAAAGTGCAAAATTGTTATTTAAGTTGTGCTTGCTAGGTCTTCAAATACTCTGCATTCTTAATGATTGCACAAAGACCCATTTGAAGGTGAAGGCATTTAAAAATATTTAATATGCATACTGTGTATACACAGTATCCCCAACTTATCCCTGGTTTTGCTTTTCCCAGTTTAAGCAACATGTGATCAACCACAGTCTGAAATTTTTAAATGGAAAATCTGCAGAAATAAACAAGACATAAGACTTAAACTGTGATACAATCTTATGTATCATTCTGTCCCACCCAGGACATGAATGGTTTCTCTGCCCAGCGTATACACACTATATATACTACTTGTTCATTTGTCATGCAGTAGCCAATCTGCTACCAGATAAATTGCAGGGTAAGCACTGCATCCTCTCACATCATCTGAGGAAGGATGAGACAGTACAGTAACATGTTCTCATAAACACAGATCCCACTCAAATAACTTTCATCACAGTATATTATTATAACTGTTCTATTTTACTATTAGTCATTGTTAATATTTTACTGTGCCTAATTTTTAAATAAACATTATCACTGTTATGCACGCATAGGAAAAAAGCACTGTATGTTCCATATTGCACAAAGTTTCACTGGTGGACTTGGATTGTATCTTCTGAAATAAGGGTGACTATTGAAAAAATAGCATCAAAAATAGTTAAAATAGTTCTCAATGACCATAAAAAGTTATATTTATAAAAAAAGCAAAAGGACATAATAAAATAACAAAAGGAGAAAAAATGAATAAGCAGTATTCAAATTAGAGGAATAAACACAGTAGCAACAGAAGCTGAATAAATATAACTAAATTACTACTTAGCACACAAAACAGTCTTGAGAAAAGCATACAAGATGAAATGGAAAGAAGAGTGAAATACCTAAAAAAAACAAAGATAGATAAATAGAGTTGACACCATGTCCCATGAAAATATTGAGTTTTGAAAACTAAGAAATTTCTGGGGAGATTTTTCATTAAGATATAAAAAAGTCTTACAGGCTTCTAGAAAGACAAGTCAAGTTATGTATAAGTGGGAAGCAATTTTCAATAATAACTTGACATTTCTCTATAATATCCAGTGAAAACAATATCTACATAATCTGAGATATGGGACTGAGTTATGATGCAAGAGTTTTTTGCCCAAAGAAGTTTTAAGTATAACAGCAATACTGATTTCTGCAACTAATGTCTAATACATAAAAATAAAGAGGAAATATACTATAAATGATACTTTCCTAAAAATGCAATACCCAGTTAGACAACCAAATCAACCAAGATGTGAATCAAACATGGACATAGGGAAGTAGAAGCTCTAGCAAACTTTCTGAAGGTAATACCAATACTGTGGAAAATGCATTGTGAAATACGCTAATTCAGTTATTATTGGTTACAAAAGAGAATGAAAATGATATAAACCATGAAATTATAAAAATAATATTCTAAGTCAATTATTCTTTTTTATCAGATAATAAGTAATCTGAAGTATAGAAATAGAGTTTTCAAAAATAATAAACCTAATTTTTGAATTTTAAGAGAAAATTTTTATGGCAAAAATCTGAACCAGTAGCCTGCAGATGGTGAAAAAAGACCTGCAGATACAATTTAAATTCATTATTTTATTCAAAGTAGTATTCATAGTATTACCCCAATTTTGCAAAATTACATGTATCTCTATATAAATATATATCTCTACCTACTTTCCTATCCTACATGATTATGTATCTTTGGGGGTTCCCCATTTTATATTATTAATACAAACGAATATCATATGTACATGCATACACATATCAGTATGCACATATGGGCATACACATACATACATATTTAGAATTTATTTACCATATACTGACCTATACTGATTCATTACTGATGCTATTTGGAGGGTTTCCCCACTAATCTGCATTTTTTAAAGTTTTTATAAAAAATCATTTTTCTCTTATTATGCATACCTTTAAAATATTAAAAAGATTATTAAAAATATCCATTGTTGATTCTTGGGACCACTAACATATATCAAGATACAGAAGGCCATGTTATATACAGTTAATAAAGAATTTTTATAATAGATACTTTGAAAAGTGCTTCAGGAAGTCTCCTTTAACATGATATAAATAAGATACTCATATTCAAGGTAGAGCTTCAAGGTCTGTAACTTAAAATTGATATGTGAAATTGCTTGTATGCAAATTTTCCCTAAATCTTTTCTTTAAATTATCTGCTTCAATAACCAACTTGATTTAGATTGCCATATTTTCAGTATTTACTATAAATAAAATCAGCACTCACCAAAATGTATGAAAACATTCCTTTCACTAGATTTTGAAGAGAGATTAGAATTTGAATCTTTATAAAATGATTTTATGTTTTAGGAACTTTATGAAAGCATCACTGAATCATCCTCTTCTTTGTTTACTTGTTTAGAAGGAGCCATTTGCTTCATGTATATAACATATATTTAGTGAGAAACACTTTAAAGAATATATGAAAAGTAATAACTGAACAATTATTCAATAATTAACAATCTGTGGGTTTACTTCTATTGTAGGACATGTTTTCAAAGCTCTCATAAAGGTGTAGTACGCTAGAGAGACAATATTGTAGGTACAGGAAAGAAGGAAAGCAGTGTTGAGTGGAAGATAAATGTGGTTTGTCTAAAACATTAAACTTCTAGGCAGGTGATGTGATCTCATTCTCATGGTCTTGGTCACTAATAAGTTGTCACTTTAGTGAACTCAACCATGTGTCAGTCCATTTCAGTGGATTGAAAGTGTGAACTTGCCTACACATATAATTCATTCCTCTTTTGCTAGAGGTAAAAGTCATACAGAGGAAGGCAGGACCTGCAGAAACTGCCCTGGTAGAATGCATGGTGGTTTCCATTTGGAATGGGAGTATCGAGGTACTGTGAGCTGTGGAGTAGACTAATGGAAAGAGATGTCAACTAGATAGAAGGTGAATGATAGGGGATGTGGAATGGGCAGATAATTAGGTCACATGAGTGTGTCTAGTAATAAAAACCAAATGACAGTATTTAGTTTCTTTTTACTGGGTTGCCATATAATCAATTTAGATCAATGTGTATAAACACATTTGAAAAGTGTATGACAGAATATAAATGAACAACAAATTAGTCCCACACAATTTTAGCATGATAGGAATGACTGCATACTACTCTCAGATAGCTTCAGTAGCTATCAGCAATTATTCTCTTCAAACACTAAGGAAAATTAATCAGGAGTACTACAGTTCAATTTGCCATTATAGTGCCAGAAGAATTAAAAGCAATTTCTCTATCTCCTGTTGATTATATCTGATTATTGCACTAATTCTCATTATGCACATCTTTTAGGTATTTTTTTTTCAGTTTCTTAAACACAACTCCCCCAATTCTCTAAGGGTTTTTACCTACTTGATCTATTTGCAGTGTGGTTTTCTCCCTAGCAAAATCTGGTCTATGACTTGTAGGCACAATTTACTCTACCATTTCTTCTAAACAAAAGTTTAGCTAGGACTAGTTATGTCAGCAAGGTCAGAAGAAGAGAAGGAGGAAGAGGAAGAAGAGGGATAAATTGATTATAAGGTAAGATTATTGTGCAAAATATAAAATATGGGATTCCAGCAATATTTCTGTTATAGAAGAGTCTATGTTCCTATCAACAAGTGCTCAAACAAAGAAAAACTCTTTAGCTATGTACAGAGAGGGCAACTAAGGACAGCACACTCATTTGTGGCTTTCAAAATAACAACAAAATCAAGACTCTACAATTCAATTAAGTGATTGACTGGACTGCCAGGTATTTGAGGTGTGTTTGGTATTTGTGATGACATGTTTACTAAATGAAAGAGAACATATTTTCTACTTGGATATGGTACATATTTTTCTGCCACTGACAGAAACCTTGAACCTTTACAAGAAGGTGGCTTGCAGAATATTTCCAGGCTTTAGTGGTAAAAAATAAGAGGCCAGAGAGCATCTAGGGCAGTTTTGAGTGAATTATTAACATATCAGTTAACTTTTACAAATACAAGTGATTCTTAATCAGACAGTGACCACTTAAAGAGGGCCATCACCAACTTAGAAGGGGTCTTTGCCTTCAAAATCAGCAGATATGATTGAAATGAAAGTTTTAAAATATGTAAGACATTTCTATTAAAATGCACAAAATTAACATTAAAATACTGTAACTCAAAAGAGATTTGGATTGAAATTGCCTCATTTTTGACTCCAAAGAGACACTTGAGCTAAATTTCTTGTAAAGATCCTTTCAGCTAAGGTTCTCATGTCTTGTAGCCACAAAGCAAATAGGAAGCAAATGATAGGGTCTTCTGGGTCTAAAGACTCTTCAATTCTCTAAGTTGATATTGACCAAAATACTGCACTGTTTAATGAGTCAGTACAGGTAGCTAGATATAGTTAGTATGATGGTACCATTCTAATAGCACTTAATTATCCTTGTTAATGAGTTTAAATTGGCCCAAGATTAGAGGCAACTTCAGACTTGTTTCAGGGGGTGTACGTTTTCTTGAAGACACTATGCATCTCCTCTGCACATTGAGTAAATCACAGATTTTTGTATATGTGTCCACTGTTGCCTTTCAAATGCACAAAATAATTATGATGGTTAAAATTTTAGTGTCACTGAATGTCTATAATTTCCATTCAACTAGAAAGAACCAACAAAAATGGGTGGAGGACTTAAGATGTTCTAATAATCAAAACACCATCAATTTAAAAGGATGGACATTTCTGTCTTTGATGTGGCATCCATGAAAGGACAAAAGCTCAGGTACTATAGATATATGGTCTTCGTCTGCTCAGCCTGCCATAACAAAGTACTGTAGAATTGGGGCTTAAATGCAAACATTTATTTCTGGCAACTGGAGACTGAAAAATCTAACATCAAAGTTCTGGCTGGTGTCCTTTTTAATGAGGGTTTACTCTCTGACTTGTAAATGCTGAACTTATTGCCATGCCCTTACATGGTAGAGAGAGAGGGAGTTCTCTGGTGTCTCCACCTCTTCTTGCAAAGACACCAATCTCTCTGGATTAGGGTCCCATCCTTTTTACCTTATCACTTCCTAAAGGTTTTATTTTTTTATTAATTATATTTGACATCATTTGTAGTCCCCAGGGACATACATATGGCCAATAGGCACATGAGAAAATGCTCAACATCCCTCATAATCAGGGAAATGAAAATCAAGACCACAATGAGGTACCACCTCACACTGGTAAGAATGGCACACATTAAAAAAACAACAACAACAAATGCTGGTGAGGATGTGGAGAAAAAGGAACCCTGGTACACTGCTGGTGGGAATGCAAGCTAATCCAACCATTATGGAAGACCATATGGAGGTTCCTCAGTCTACTAGAAATGGAACTACCATATGACCTGGCAATCCTGCTCCTAGGAATCTACCCAAAGGACACAAAAACACTGATCCTAAAGGTTTTATGTCTAAGAACATTACATAGAGGTTAGGGCTTCAACATACGAGTTTTGGAAAAAGCCAGTCTAAAACACATGTTAGTATCTCTTTTATTAAGTTTGGATTTGTAAAAAAGCCCCAGACTTATTAGCTTTGAAAATTCATGGCATTCCCTAGTTCTAATCAAAATTTTCATTGAAGGTTTCCAATATAGGAGGGCTTTTGGAAAATCCATACAATTCTGTCTTGGTCTATTTATTGGGGAAGAAATATTATTTCTAATATTTATAATTTCAAAACATTCTAAATTTATAACTCAGTTCAGAACTTTCACATAACCCAAAATAGATGGTCTCTAAGCATATCATTGCCGTAATTTTCATCTCAGACTAACCAGCCTGGGATTTTAAGTGACAGGTATTAATATACTTTTAATTAGTAGATTATTTCCCCCCATATTATTTTTCCTTTAATGTCAAAAAATGAAACTTTGAAGTCTTTCTTCTTTTTTTCTAACTTCTCCATGTCTTCAAAATTTTAGCCCCTAGGAGGTCATTATTAATAAGCAATTGATCAGTTGTGATTGTGCCAGCAGAGGCTTAATATCTTAAACTCATAATTTAGTATTAATTCACCTCTAGATATCATTTTTAAAATAAATCAACTTTTGAACTTCTTTTTTTAAGACTATGAATGATATGGAAGTTAGACTAAAAAGTCAAGTGACATACTGAGGTTAGGTCTACTTAAGATAAGCACAAAAATTTATGTTAGAAACTACAAAGTGCCATTTGATGTTACTTTTATTTTGTTGACATACATATTCCAGTAACAACAAAAAAAAACCTTCAAACATCCTACAGTTTTATGCAGGTTTTTATTAAAGTTGGGTTTCCTGCTTTTCTGAGGTCAGTGGCCATGGTGGTTGACAGTTGGTCACATGTTTAGGGTCTCCGTCTTCATGTGCCATCCAGTTACCAAGGAAGCTACGCTGGTGATAAACTCCAAGAGGGTGAAAGTGGAAATTACGCGGTCTCTTAAGGCATCACTTAGAAGCTACACATCATCACTTCTGTCACATTCATTTTCTCTGAATAAGTCACAGGCTATGGTCTAATTCAAGGGATTTTAACTATTTATGGGAAAAATGATAGGAGTCTCTGTCTACTTTTAGCCCATCATGCCATCCCAATTTTTCGTTCTTGACAGGTTGAACTGTTTTGTTAAATAAATTTAGAACATTTTGCCCAATAGGAGATAGTGTATATTTCCATTTTGTTGAGATACCATCTTAACAATAGATCTAGGTAGCTTTAATTTAAAAAGGAAAATCTGTAAAGGTGCTTCTATTTGGCATAGAGGTACTTTTAACAATGTAACTCTTCTTATTGCTTTCTAAATAAGAATTTAAAAGACCATTTCAAATGATAAATTCTTCCCTTATCATATCTCAGAAGAAAAATATTGTTGCCAACTCACTTAACTTTAGATAGCTGATGTAAAGGTCAAATAAGGGCAGAGCAAAGGAAGACAGATTGAACTGCTTCATGAACCATTAAGAATAAAAAAGCTAAAAGAAAAACATGGTCTGTTGAGTAATTTTGTTTTAAAATTACCAATGCAAGTTTCAAACAAATATTTTCATAATATGGTTTGCTGACATTGCAGAAAGATTTCTCTCCAGGTCTATAAAGCTGACATTTATGTCCTGTGATAAAATTACAAGACATCTAGAAGAGATTTTATTTCTGTGCAGTCTGAGAAGCATGTTCTCTTTTTTGCTTCTGTCTTACAAAATCACAGGCGGGGGAGGGAATCAATGTTATTAACCTTCTCACTTTCCTAGAACTAGATATAGAAAGGCTCCAAGAGAAATATATGCAGGTCAAATATTTAAGAGAATATAGTCTCTTATTTTTAATATTTAAGAGAATATAGTCTCTTAGTAGAAAGATGCTATTATGGCCCACTTACTTGTAACTTTTTTGTGTTACTTGTTCAAGCTAAGGGTATGGATGATACACTGATTATGTATATTGAAGGGCTTGAGTTAGGTGCTGTCATACAGTTCCTACTCTCCAGACCTACAACAGAATGAGGTAATACAGGAACTCAAATCTCTCTATATCAAAAAATTATAAATTAACTATTGTATTAAAGGGAAAGTCATCTATAAGCCTTCTAAGAAGTAAAAAATCTCACTCAGCTTTGGGGATTTAAAATATCTGGTTGACAGAAGTCATGTTAATTAATGTAGTCATTGAAAAATGATTTGGAACTTGAGACAGACATTCTATAGCAGTTAGAGGAACTGAACATTGGGAAAAGACCAGAAAAAAACTAGGAATACTATAGAAACTAACTGGCACCTATAAAGGAGTAATGTGAAGTGAGTATAATTAGATATACAGAATTTAGACTGCACAAACCATTTAACATCAGTCAAATTTGAACTTGGTTCTATATGAGTTTTTGAAGCAATGGTTAAGTGTGAACTTGAAAGGAATAATCTAGAAAAATAGAACAGAGCAAAGAAGGAAAAGATTAAAATCCAATAGTCAAGAATAAAGTCATAACTCTACTAAGGTTACTAAGAGGCAGGACAAAATGGAAAGATGCTGTTGTGAGGAAGATTGAGAAATCAGAAAATATCTGCCAGCATTTAAGAAAATGGAACCCAAATAGGGCCCTGAAACATTTAGTTAGGGAAACTGATACAACATGGAGAGTGAGAGTAGCTGGTGCCACTTAACAATTGAAAGTTGAACTTGGTCATATTGAAAGCCATTTTGAATGCCAGAAAACAAACACAAGAAAATAAGTGTCACTGGTTTCCAAATATAGTGCATACCAACGGGCACAGGAAAAAGGCTTTGAGAGTGATCAGATGTAACTGAGACAGTCTCCCATGTTTGAACAACTGCATTTCTATCCTTCTCTCACTGAGAATTTGAATAAATGTCCAAGGTGAAACAATGCCACAAACTAAGGAATGCCACAAACTAAGGAATGCCTTGAACAACAATAGTGGCTTCCAAACATTAGAATCACCTGCACATCACATTTTTAAACAAATTTCAAAGGCCAGAACATACACTAAATGAACTAAATCAGAATCTGGGCTCAGTGTAGAACATGATCCCAATGTGCAGCTAAGCCTAGGAGTAGGAGTTCACTGATTAAGCAAATTTCCTAATGGGAGAAATTGCCTATTTTCAACTCTATGTGTACTTTATCAGTATGATCATGCCAAAAGCAAGAATTTAGAAATACATACAAATTTCTAAATTCTTAGAGAAGTTATAAAAACTTAAGAACTGGACTTCTTTAAATGTTGAACTTACTATTTTCCAAGTCACACACAAGGTGTATACTTTGGAGAACTGTAACAGTAATAAATAGTACTAAATAAACTGGTTTTGAAATGGCAACCCTTAAAGTTCTAGTCATGTTGAAATTGATCTCAATAAAGAATGTTGAATCCAGATTTCTCTTTTTTGTGAGTATCAGATCAGGAGACTTTATAAGATGTTTTTCCAAATGTTTTATAGGTTGCATCTGTACATGCTCATATCAGGGTAAAATTTTGCCCGCATTAATTTGACATAAAATTTTAAGTGTTTTATTTTTCCCCAGTTGTACTCATTTTGAAACAAGAGTTAAGATACAGAAACTTCAAAAATGCATTAGAGATGTTTCATTATTTTGAGCTAACAATAGAATGTGAGTCAGTCTACATGCATAAATATGAGACTTTGAATAAACACACAGTGCAAAGAATTAAAGAAAGGAAAACTCAATGTGACTATAACAATACAACACTAATTACAGGTAAAATAAGGTAGAAAGAAGTTAGATTTAGCTCTAGGAAGTTTAACCTTCGGTTAACTTTAAGTTAATCATTATATTTGATGCATACAAGAACACAAATTGAATCATTTTCTTAAATGGATATCACTATACTTATTTTTCTGGTTCTTTTCAAAAGTTGAGCCATGTGACTGAGTTGGCCTGTTGACTCTTATTTTGGCATTTGATAGCTTTGAGTGGACACTCATAAAGGAGAACCCTCTGTTTTCAGGTGTTTGTAGCTCAAATATTAACCAGCTGCTTTTTCTATACTAAATATTGTCCCCTTTGATATTGTGACATTGAAAATATTTATTCAGAAGACTTTTGTTTTAACAAGTATATAGTAAACAAAAGGACAGACTCCCTGCATTTATGTTGTTTACAGTCTAATGATTACATAACAACATACCTTAGGGCCACTGATTTACTTGCATATTTCAAATGAAAAGTTCAGAGAAACCAGGATAGGCACTCCTAATTGATTGTTCTCCACTAGCATTCTACATATTCAAATACTTGTATAAACAGAACATTTACATTTGCTCATAGAATTTCCTCTGCTTGGGCTTAAATATCTAAATAGTATTCTGCACTATCTACACTGTGACTAAAATATTATTTAGAGTAGTCACAAATTCATATAATGAATTCATTTAATTTGTGGATAAAGTTCAGGATGTTGCTTAATGGTGAAAACGTTAAAAGCAACCTGGGGTAAAAAAATGAAGGAAACTTATGTCAAAGTTATCCTGGGATTCTCCTTAAGATAGAAAATTATTACCCCAGAGAGTAAGGATAGAGACAGTGGGGAAGAGGATGAGGGGGGAAAAAAAAATCAAATGTTCACTCAGAGAGCAAAGAAGTAATAAATATCCCTTGGAATCAGATAAGTAAGAACAGGCATAAACAAACAGCACATCAGTATTCTGTTATAAAGTAGTATAAAATCCAAAGTTCAACCCAGGTCTTAGCACTAGACTGTTCTGACTTGATTTATAAATAATCAGTGCAATATGTAGGACATAGTTTCCCAAATCCAGTACATATTTGGTTCCCAAATGTAGGGGAGATTTTATGTAATTCATGATGGCCCAGTGGTTTTTACTGTAAAAATAATGCCAATAATGGTTTACAAAACATGTAGAGGAATAATAGGCGCAATTTCTAAATCCAAGAAAGCAAAACAAACAGATTGCCTTGAAAACTACAGTTGATAATTTCTCCCAGACTGCCTCAGTTAGTAATAAAATCATTGCCAGGTTAATCTTTTAAATAAAGGAACTTTGGAAGTGATTAACAAAAAATAACTTGTCCTTTGCATACTCATCAAGATATTCATAATATACAGAAATATTTTAGATGCACAGCACACAATTCATAATATGGTGGATAGTAAAGAGTAAAATATAAAAATAAATAAGAATATATTTAAAAGGAGGGTTTTTTTTAAAGCTACACTGAATTATTCATTCATTATTTACACTATTACTCTGTTATATTTATATTTAATGCTTTCTTTTCCTGAAATGATACGGTATACAGAATATACATGTGTATATATTTAAATGCCATTTTTTTCAAATGATAACTTTAAGAATCATTTTTTCTTCTCATTTTGGCTTTATGATGATATGTAAACTCCAGAGACTACAAACAATGTTTTTGCTTTGTCTGTCTTCCTCTGTGGTAAACCGCTAAAGACCCAAAGTATTAGTAATACATTTTGCTGAGCTAAATGCTAGGGACTTTATCATCCTCTGACAAAATCAGACTGGGGGCCTCCCTGGTGGCGCAGCAGGTTGAGCGGGTTGAGCGGGTTGAGCTTCTCGCTGTGAAGCATCCCCGACTCAGCAACCTGAGTTAGCAAAGCATCCTCTACTCAGCAGCGTGAGTTAGCAGCGCGAATTCCATCCCTGCCCAAGGAGGGGCCCCACATGGCGCAGCAGACCTCTCCTGCCTCGCCCGCTGCTCCCCTCAGCAGTGTGTTTCATTCAATCTGCTGTTCTGCTCCCCACTCTGTCTCTGGTGAATCCGCTCACCTCCTGCGATTCTGGCCTGTAACCCCAGCACACGAGTGTGTGCATAAACAATCTCAAAAAAATAATAATAATGGCAGACTGGGATGTAGCCTCCAACAGCTGGAGTTGGAATTTGAGGGATGGGGATACATCTCAGTCCATAGTACCACATATCAGTTACCAGGAATTAAGAGAAAAAGCTGCAACTTGGTGCGTGGACAAGGGCCGGCTGGCGTCAGGGGCATGTGGCTCCTTATTCTGGATAAATTCAATCTAAGCTGAATCTAGTTACTTCACTATACCTCAAAGCAAGAGATTTATGTAAGTCATCAGTTATAGCTGAAGAAACAGCTACTGAACAGAAATGCAAAGTCTCACACTAAGTTCGCCCACCAAACAGTTACTTGGAAGAGTTTCTTTCTTTTCCACCTCCAAATCGATGTGCAAATTAGAGATGCCTATAGCTATTTTATATACTTATATATTATATATTTATTATTATTGACTACATGGTGAACACATGGCCATACAGTTAAGCCTATTTTCATATTTTAGTCTGTGGTCTATCATATTAGAAGTTGAAAATTTGCTGATATTTCAAATTATTTTGACTTTCCCAATTAGTCCCACTGATAAGTCTAAAATGTTTCAAACTTTCAAGAATTAAAAAAAGATTACTTAGAGAAAATGTCATTGCTTAAATTATAATATTTACACATTAATAGTGTATGTAAAATCTTGTCTCATTTTGCTTGAATACATTTGAAACTTAAAATACCTACTCTATCATAACCAAGCAATAGATTTCTCATGACTGAAATTTCATACAGTTATATTTCAAAGGAACAAGAAAGTAATCTTAGAAACTTTCTTCAAATAAAAAGAGAAAGTGAAAGTCTAAAAGCATCTTCCACATCTTATTTTCTATGGCAGCAATGGGAAGGAATATACCCGGACTATATTTACTTTAAAAAAAAAAAAAAAACTATAGAAGAAATGTAGGACAGAAATCTGGAATATATACCCAAGAATTGTATTACTTTCAATTTAATTCAGCACAACAGATAGTATGCTGCATATGAGGTAAACATGAAGTGCCCCCAGAACTTGGAAATAAGGTGACCCTCTGATAAAAGTTTATATCAATTAAGAATGCAAGGCTTGATAACATTTGTAGAGATGTGAACCTATACCACTAAAAACAAATACAGAACTTTAAACCAGTGTTACCTTAGTAAATGTAACAAAAAGATGTTATTTGTCATCTATGGGGTACTTATTAGCATCTGCTTAAATAAGATGAATGTATATTCTATTTTGCCATCATATAAGCTTAAGAATAAAATAAAATAACCCCTATTTGAGAGTTTGGATAGCTCTTGAGAAACTAGTAATTCTGGCAACTGGACCCATGTTCACCTCAGGTGGGAAGCAGCTACCCCATCTGGTTGGGGGTTCCTTTTCTGGCCTGTCATACTCCCCAGACCCCACTGGTTTCCCACATCCAGGAAGAATGCCCTTGCAATAAATCATGTCACATATGCTGCTGGGTTTTCTTTTTTCCTTAAACATCTGGAATATTACCTGCATGACTCTGAGGGTTTCTTCAAGGCAATTTCAGTGAAATCTCAGGGAAACAAATATGAAATGTGTTAGCACTTTAGGAAGTGGAAACCCAATCTGCTCTATGGAATTCTGTTTGGAAGAAGTCCACGTGAAACAAAAGAGAGTAATCGATACAAAACAGTGGTTAGCACAAGCATTAGAAAAAATTAGATTGAGTTTCTTCATGTTACAAGTGGGCAGATACATAATCCATCAAAAAGAGAAAGTCAAGATTGATCACATCAGAGTGGAACCCGGAAACAGGTCTCTCATGATTCCCCACAGAAGTCAGAACATGGGCTACTCTAATCAAGGAATCCTGGGTCAAAGAGATGCCATAAAGAGAAAGTGGGCACATGAGCTTGGAAGGGTCCAGCGTTTGCATGAGCCTTAGCCCCTTCTTTTCTCCCTAGTTGTCCAATGGCTCTGGCTGTCTAGAAGCACCATGATGCCTGCGAGGTAAGCCTAGCCAGCACTCAGGGCTGGTGGGTAAAGATTCACAGCAGTAGCTTTGGGTTTTCTTTTATCACAGGCATGAACATAACAGCAAGGGACTTCTGTGTTTTCTGTCTCTCTCCAGCCACATGTATTGTTGCATCATTTATATTTCTGGTTGTCTGAGAGGGGAAGCAGGAAGAAAACAGCCATAGAAGAGAAAAATGACTGAAGTAAGAGCAGAAGCTGCAGCAGTGAGCTACGATGAAGAGAGCATTTTCCTGGACGCACTTTTCTTGGAGCATTTTCCTGCACTCTTGTCTTTGCAAACTGCAGCTGCCTCACTTTGCTTTGTTCTGGAAAGTTGCAAGTAGAAGGGTTGCTCAGATCAATGTTGTTGATTCTCAGTACTGCTTTGTATGTGAAAAGCTTCTCAGGCTGTAATTCTTCAAAAATACAGTTTGGTGGTGGGAACATGGGGGGAGAAATTTTAGCCAGAGCTTCAATCAGCACCAGAAGATGGGGGACTACAGTGCATGGCAAGGTGGTTTCCAGGTAAGCCCAAGACCTGTCACTATCCCTGTGACCTGGGAAGAGGGCTTCTCCATCACGGCCATAGGACAAACACTTCCTTGGCATCTCTGTCACCACCTTGCTTTCCCGCAGTCTTCATTTCTTCTTTTACAGAAAAAAAAAAAAAAAAAAAAAAGGGAACTCAGATCATTTGAGTGTGAAAAAAAACATTTGCAGCTATGCAATGAATCCCAGTAGACAAACTGCAAATGGATACCCCATTTCTCTATTCATGTTAATGCAGAAAGGGCCAAGAACAATATCTCAGGATTCTGTGGGTAATCTAGTTGTAGGTCTTGTCACATTCTATTTTATTTCCAGTCCAAGCCACAACTGAGTCTTCGTTTTCTGGGTCAAAAAGGAAGTAAAATCTGTCTATTTTTCTCTGGGTTTTGAGTCTCACCCTCAGTTAAATACTACTCTTCCTACCATTCAGTAGCATTGCTGCAAATCAATGGATGCTTTATGAAAATCCACAAAATATGCAGCATTATTTCATTCTCCATGGAGTTTGTCATCTAAGCTAGATTTTCCTAGGTTTTGTCTTTTGAAATAGTCTGGTCATTTCATAGCTCTATGGTTTAGAGTGATACCCATAGTTTAGTTTGCCAAACACTGCTTTAAACAGAGAGGCCACTTCACTTTTTCTAGAAGAGTATTTCTCTCATGGGCATGTAGCAATGAGACATGCAAAATGGCTCAGACTATTCAAGCTGTTATAGTCTATGTGTTTTTTTGTCAAGAGAAATGCTTGGCTGAAATAGCAAATTTGCCACTGAGGAAGAGAGACCACAATGATTGAAACAGACCCTTGAGGTTGTGCACATGCCCAGAAGTGGGTGCAATGAGGGGAAGAGAGCTAGAGAAACTTACTGGAGCTGCTCCATCATCTTGAGCTCAGCATTATTATATCTCCTTCCTAGTTTTCATAATCACTGATTACCCATTATTTAAAAAATAAATCCATAATGCTTTGATTCTTTTCATTGTGTCTCCTGTTTATCTTCCAGAGCAATAGCCCAAAGGGCATATTTAAAGATTAAGGCAGTCACTGAAGCAAAAGGGGAACTTGGCTCATCCTGTATGTGGCAGTTTAGTTTTTATTTTATCTCAATGAAAAAACCATGCTGATAGTTACTACTCAGGGAAATAAGACACTCTGTTCGAGTATAAACTAAGTGTGAGGTAGATAGGCTATTCAAGTTATCATTTATTTTTCCCCCACAGAAATAATTTTTATTTACACATGTTAGGAATATTGTACATATGTGTGGTATGCACATACAGACACACAGCACATCCGTGAAAGCACATGCAGAGATGTGCACATTTTTGCTTCAAATTACAAAATGTCTTATTTATTGGTTTTGAAAAAAAAACGTAGTGTGTAGCAACTTGTCCATGCATAAGGATTTTTAAAATAACTATTTAGAATGTCAAGTTATTCTGTTTCAGTTTTGTAACTGCAGCTCAAAGGAAGACAATGGTGTATTGGCATGGTGGTTGTGGAACAGATGGAAGCTCATTGGTAAAACACACTGCTGTAATAAAAAGGAACAATGTGAGAAAAATTAATATTTGTCCTGAATTCTGATTCCATGCTGTCAACTCACTTCTTTCTTTGTTTTTCAGCAACTATTTCAAGTTAGAAATCATCTCCTCTTCCTAGGTATTTTATTATCAACACGTAAAAAGTCAATAGAAAATCAGGAAGAATAGTCTCATGGACATTTGCCCTTTATTGCAATTTGCACTCACAAGAAATCGACTAAAAAAAAAAATAGTTCCCTTTGAAAATATTCATATATTTTTTCTTATGGAGATAAAAATGTATTTTTTCATTTGTCCTTGTATGCAAATTACTTTGATTATATACAGAATATCTTACCTTGTCATTTTATACCTATACAAAGCAAAACAAAGCAAAAATATGCTTGAAGTGTCAGTTATGACTGTTCAGCAACAAAACAGCCTGAACAAAGCATGACAAACACATTCTAAGTCAACCTGCACCACGGAGCAAAGTAACCTTTGGCCAAAGTGGCAAAAGTGATTTTGATTTCCATTTAAGATTTTGTGGAACAATAGGTAACTGAATTGTAGCTGCTTTCTTTGAAAATGATCACACTGGATGGATGGTTGACAGAAGGGCAGAATGAGGGATTTGAATATACTGAATATGTTATTTCTTTATGACAAGTATTACTTTCTTTTTATTTCTTTATGGCAAGTATTACTTCCCATAGTTTTTGAGGAACAATAAATATATAAAAAATTGTTTTGAAAGATTTTTCCCTTTTAAAGGATAATTTTGCTATCACCAGATTCTATAGGAAATACAAGAAAAATTTCTAATGAATACTTATTATCTTGGTCTGGCACAATTCAGTAATTATTCATAAAGATGTTTTTCTTATACTTTTAGAATTGCATTTTCCCCATTTGATTATCACATTTCTGGTGAAGATTAATTCTGTTCACTTATAAAAATTACAAAGCAATATCTGTTCATTCAATGGATAGAGAAAGAGGACAAGTCATTCTTTGTTAAATTGGTATCTAAAGGAAAAAATGACTGTTTATACGTGGTTTGTAAGCTTAAAGATTATTTTATAATGCTATTTCTAATAGACAAATAATTTCTTCAGTTTCTTGGGAAGGTCTGCTAGTATTCCTTGTAAGAACTTCAGAACATGAAATTTTTTTGCTCTTTATTTACACTATACTCGTTTTAAATGATAGAACAATAAATGTAAATATTTGCATTCAAATGTGAACCTATGCAAGACACTTAACCTAGGACAACCAGATAATATTATGACCACATTTTTTTTCTTAGAGAAAAAACAACTAAGACTTACAAAGCATTGAATTAATTTTTGAAAATTATAAAACTATCCAGACTAGAATTCACGAAACCCTAAAAAGTTAGGCAGCATTATTTTTAGGTAGAAAATTCTATCATAGTATATTTTTAGCTCTGGAAGTAATTAACGTACCATAAACAAGTCAACATTTTCATTTAAACAGAAATTCAATTCACTTTAAAAGTTTTTTTTCTTTTAAATTCCTATGGCCACAAGTGGTATCAGCAAAGACCTGCAAATCTAAAATTATAGAGATGGACCTGTAATTCACAGCCAGATCCTGAGATACTGTCTAAAAGGTGAATGTTAGTGTTTTCCATAGCTTTGCTCTTTAAGCTACAGATTGTGTAAATGTAAGAAGTTTACAAAAGAGCTAGTGATCGTTTGTGAAAGAGAAATAGTTTCAGCAGCATTTAGTTCATTGATTCAATTCAGTGCCGTGAATTCCAAACTACTATTTCAATTTAATAGCTCAGGCTTGAAATACCATATAGAAAATAGCTCAAAACAACTGTTCCCAAGTGCTAAAAAGTTCAATTCTTCTCTTCTTTCTAGACAGATTTGACATCTATATATTGCTGAAGCAAGAAAAGAAAGGTTTTCTTTCAGGGATACCCAAAAAGAAAATTAAGGCAATAGCTTCTTATTTTCCATGTTACTACCCCTTCTTAAAAATATCTTTGGTCTTTTTGATGTCTTCCTTAGTAGACTATAAAATGGCACATTAGCAATTATTCTCAAGAAAAATGCAAAAGCAATGCATATATTTATAAATGAGCATGTTTTGTTATAGAGATCCTTATCTACCTTAAATGTGCTTCAGAGATATAAAGCGATGTAAAATTCCCTGAACACTTAGCAAAGTATACTATACATCCTTGGCCAAAAATAAAAATACATCTTTTTTCATTTGCTAAGTTTAAATAATGAGAAAATTTTAAATGTTGCTTGCAGAACTAATAACATTTCATCTGAATAACAATAGTTAGCTAAAACACATGGATGCCTTTGACAAAGATCCAGATAAACCTCTTGCTGCCACATAAAATTACAGAACATCACTGTTTATCAGAGACCAAGCTATTTTATCACTGAATAGCTCCAGTATTATTCCAGATATATTGCTAAAAATTCATGCTATCCACAAGCCTGTGCCAACTTCAACTCTTTAGTCCTTGAGCTATAATCTTTTTATTACTTCCTTTATGATTCTGAAAAACAAAAAAAAGAATGAGTCCTTAGGGAATAACCTATTAAAATACAATGACACTGGTCTAATGAATGACCCCCAAATCCTCCTCCTTGCCACCTGGCAACCACATAGTTGAAGGGATGGGTTATTTGCCCTGAAGGAGATAAATTGAGCCCAAATTCAACATTCCTTGGGCTCTGAAAACCCAAACTCAAATTTTCTTAGGTGACATTTTTCTAGCACTTTCTCCACTATTGTCAGTTAACCTTGGACTGCTTAGCAACTAGCTCCTTTTAATAGAGATTTCTCCTGCACAATCCACTCTCATGCTAGCCAATAGGGAGGGAATATAAATGGGACACATTCCTGGCTGTAGCACTGTCCAAAGATGGGACACCTCACCATGGCATGGAAAGGGGATTCCAAAGTTTTTCTGTTCCTTAATCCCAGATCATTTTTAATAGCCACTTATTCTATCACCTCAAACACTTAGTTCAAACATACAAAGACCAGATACTTTCTGGATGACCAAAAGGGTAAAGCAAGATTTTTGGAATGAATTAAAAATATCAATTAGATAAGGATCTAGCCCTATGACACTAGGCTATACAATGACTTTTGATTTTTAAAATAATAATTTTCATAAATTTATATTTTAATTGCCTTGTTGAGTTCATCTGAGCAAAGGAAATAAGATAGCACAATGACAGAGTAGAAATTCAACTGTATAACAGTTACTTGGATTTCTTATGTTCTTACTGTCAGTAGCTAATAAAAAGAGGAACAAAGGATCATCATGAATATTGAAAAACTGAGGCAGGAAAAACTAAGTGCAGTGCAAGGTAATTCATTCTGAAACAATACTTGTTTTGATTATATGACTACATTCTTAATTATCTCCAACCTCTATGTATCATTCCAAAGACTATTTTTATGTCATTACTATAAGTAAATCCTGTTAGTTAACAGTGAAACATCATAAATATAATTCAGTTATCCTTTAAGGAACTCTGTGAAAGACAGTTAGGAATCTTTTTCCTTTTTGTTTCAATAAAGAGCTGACATGTCAAGCTAATAATAATCTATAATTGAGCAAGATATATGATACTCTATTTTAATCCTCATTATCTTTTTAGAGGATGAGCAATAATTGCAGATAAGTTCTGCCTGGTTTACTATTTTCAGTGCATTTTCTCCAAAAAGTAAAATTCATCCTCAATATTCTAAAAGAAAACGAATAGGATTAAATCAAAAATTTAAAACTGCATGTTTTTTGCCAGTTGCAAAACCAGAAGAAATCGATAAAGATTTTATTGTCAGGTAATGACAGTACAGTAGAAGGAATGAGGCCAATTCTCAGCCCACGTTAGCTAGGTGCTGTCATGTTGGAGCGTGTTACCCAGCCAAGGAAGGCGATGAGAAAGGATCTGCAATTAATCCTTAGAGATTAAAGTTGGGCACCAGAAAGTTGGGCAAAACTTTGGTCAGAGTGGTTAATATTACGTTAATAATTAGAAGGCCAAATATTTCTGAAATTCATATGTTCCTCCACAACCTTTCCCTTAACCATTGTCTCATTTCATTTAGCAATAATTCTTACATAAATTGAATTCATTTCTCTACCCTCTTAGATTTCCATTTTTAGATTCAGTTCCCACTCAGCTACCATCACAATATTTAGGAACATCAACTTATCTTTCCCTATATAAAATCTTTCAGTGATTTCAAGTACCTTGTCAATAAATCCCAAACATGTTAGCATAGTATTATGGATTGAATATTTGTGGTCCTCTCTCCCCTTGCTCCATTCAGATGTTAAATCCTAATCTCCAAAGTGTTGGTATTAGGAGGCTGGACATTTGGGAGGTGATTATTCATGAGGATGGAGCCCACATAAATGGGATTAGTGCCCTTATTAAAGAGACCCCACAGAGTTTTTTAGTCCCTTCTGCCAGTTGAGGACACAACATGCAGACAGCCCTACATGAAGCAAGAAGTAGGTTTTGCCAGCTCATTGATCTTAAAGGTCCCAGTTTCCTGAACTGTGAGAAATAAATGTCTTTTGTTTAAACCACCCAATCTATGGTATTTTTGGCGTAGCAGTCAGAATGGACAAAGGAGCATAGTGTAATAGTGAGTTTAAAGTTTGTTTCCGGTCATATGTACATATATCTCTGTTTAGAAATACTTTCTAGTACTCTCTTGATAATTTGGTATTAGACATCATGTCCTAATTAATGTCCCTACATTAATCCTGGGTCTCTATAAAATCATACCTCTGGATACTGATTAACTTAGGTAGCCTTTTTCTTTTCAACTGCATGTTCTCACAGTGCTTGATTTCTCATCTTTTGTGGCAGCAAATCTGAAACCTACATATAATTGGGAAATTTCAGTTCACTTGAATCAAATGTGTGCTTCCTTAGGATTAATCTTAGTATTCCCTTCACAAAGTTTTCTATTTAAAATCCCCTAAAATGGAAATGTTAGCTTAAAAAAATCTACACCAGAAATTCACATTCATATTAAATATAGTAACAGAGCCATTCAGTATCAGGTGGGACTTTTCTTTCCTTTGAAGATTATTACAGATCTCTATTATCACATTTTTCTCATATATAGGTTTTATCTTCAATTTACTGAGCAGAATATCAGCCTAAAGATAGAATCAACAAAGTAACACTGAAAATTTTCATTACTCACTTCTGTTAAATGGGATTATGTGTCTTATTACTACTCTGTGTGTGTGTGTGTGTGTGTATGAGTATGTTATTGTTATTGTCAGATCTCTGAAACTGAGAAACCTTATTTAGGCTTCAGATATCAAGAGTAGAGTTTTCATTATCTAAGAATATTCTGGTATCCTCTTTATTCTGCAATCATAGACTGGAGATTCTGCCCACATGGAACATTATGGGATTTACCTTTTCCCCTGCAAAATAATAATAAAAGCAAGGATACTCTCCTTTCATTATTTTCCAATGATTTCTTTTTTTCAATAGATAAATAGATTACCTATTTATGGACTGCAATAAAACATTAGAGCATACAATTGTGTGCAGTTAACAACTGTTAACTTTTAAAGAAACATGAAATTCATAAAAATAAGGTGTAGCGATAACAAGTAATGTATGTCACAGAATATTAAAGAGTTATTACCTCTGCGTTTAGCAGAATGACTGATCCCTAGTTTTTAGCTATATCATCACACATATTTGCTGATCATTTGCTAATGTCCCTCCTTTAGATATGATTCTTATTTTGATATGTATATAGATGATATGGCACTTTGCTGGATATGACTACAATTTCTAATTTAGTACCAGAATTAGAAATCCATGAGACACGTTGTTGGTAGACAAGTGAATCTAAGATTTTTCAGAAAATTTATATCCTCAAAGCCATTAGCTAAATCTGCTCTGTGATCTAAGTTCTTGTAATTCAAAGTGTGACCTATGGTCTACCCATATCTCTATCACCTCTGAGGCACTGATCTAGCTCACAATGACAGATTTAGTTTGAATCATGAAGCTATCCTTACTCAATCCATAAGACCTAGTTATAAATTCTTTTTACAAGCCATCCACATGCTCTCTTTTTTAAATGAATTTATTTATTTAATTATATTTGGGCCTCCCTGCTGCCACAGCAGGTTGAGTACCGCACTGTGAAGCATCCACATGCTTTTGATTCAAGGCCCCCAAAGAGTCAGACTTTTTCAAAAACACTTTCTCATTCACCCAAGAGAGAAAATATGATAATCTAAATGCTGCATGTGAGTTAAGTGGCAAAACCACATATTTGCTTCAATGTGTTAATATGGAATTTGGAACTGATATCTGTAAGATGACTACTGATAAGTCACTAACATTATGGCACAGGAATAGGTGTTTTAAAAGGTCAGTAATTCTCAGAAAACACTGCTAAGGTCCTCACCATTCTATTAGACACAGTGATGTCACCAGAGCACCATGCCAGAAACCAGAAACACAGCATGGTGAGGATACGTGTGCCACTCGTTCTTGCTGATGTCCTGGGGTCACTGAAGGTTGCACAAAAAAGGCTGAATCAATAATGCAATTCAACCTTACCTCAATTCTGGAAATCCCTGTATTCCCCAAACAAGCACAAAAGTTGCATGCTAGACACTTTTATAACATCTCCCTTTCAACACCTACTGATAGTAGGTATTTTTCTTCTCATTTGGTGCTTCATGTGCACATGAAAAGAGGAAATACAAGAATAAAGGCCTCATATAAATCAACATTCAGATCAAAATGACATTTACTGACTGTTGAGTTCCCGCTTACACAACAAGAAATACAACTGGTTTCAAAACATTTTTTTCATCTTCATGGGAAGGATACTTTAAAAAGAAAACAATGACAATAGCAAGGAACTTCAACTGCAGGAATTCTTTAACTGGGATACTGAGACTTGCAATCCCTCTATTATCTGTCCTTATGTAGAGCCAGAAAAAATACTATCACCCAGTGAAGATAATAAAGGCTATTGTTGATTTCTGAATGAATTTGTGACCAAAGAGTAAATATGCTATTTGTGTTGTCTTTGTTTAGAGAAAGTGGGCAGTGAAGTCTAGACAAGGGCAGAAGTTAAGGAGAACATGTACAAAATGCTACTCTGGGTAGTTTTAGTCTCACTGGGAATCCAATTATTTTAACAGCCACAAGTACAGTCAGGGCTTTCAAGCAAATAATTCTAATTCTTGACATCAACTCCAAAAGCTTCTAAAAGAAAAAGCACACATACTCTTTTATGTCCAATGTGTATATTAAACATTATAAATCAAAATGCTTATTTCTAAAAGATAAGAAAGATTTTGTCATAAGGTCCAGCACAGTGCAGTAGTTGATCTAGAAACATTTGTTTCCTTTCTTTCCTTTTCCTGTTTAACTCAATCACTTGAAATGTGTTTTTCCCAAAAGAGATAAGAGTGTTCAAAGATACTAATTTGAGGACCTGATAAACGTTGCAGAGAATTGTAGTTGTAGGCTTTCCTTTCCAAAAAACTAGTGGGAATGTCAGAGAATGACCTATGGGGCTTTAGATCCCCAATAATCTCATCAATCTCAAAACCTCATCAAAATAAGCTCTCAGAATAAAAGCAACCCTGTGCAAATGTGCCTTTAAAACCTGTCTCACCCCCCAACCAGATTAAAACCCTAAAGTTACTTCGATTACCTATATTCCAATGCTGCCACTGACCAGGATTATTACATAATCAAAGTGCCATTTGTTTTTTCTTATTTTAGAGGAAGCCAAGTCAAGTAGAAAGGATTGATCTTGAAACCTGGGCAGGCCTGAGTTTGAAGGATCAGCTGCTTTATGGATTAATGGGAGACCTCAGGAAAAGCACTAACCCTAACCCTGAAATTGCTCTCTAATAAACACCACTGACACTACCACTGAATCTGGGGGCACAAGTCACACTAGGCTGATGTAACACCCAGGGAAGATGATATCCAGGCTGTACCTGGCGGATGTTAGCTCCAATCAGTTCGTAGCAAATCACTTCCCAGCCCACCCTTCTTCCTTTTTACTGATTCAGGACCACTGATATGATGTGCTCTCCCTCTGTTAAAGCAGAGGGAGAAAAATCACCTGAGTAACAAAATCATGTCTCTAATGCCAACTGGGATTGTATGTAGAGGAATGTTGTTTACATCTCTGAGCAAAGACACGTTTTATTTTACAAGAGATTAGAAAAATTTCAAATGCTGCATAGAGAACACGGAGTTTAGGACTTTGTTGTCCCCTTTCAATAATAGGATACTAGCTCTGGGCAGAGAGTAAATACCTCTGCTTCTGTTTAGCTTTCTTTACCTTGTGCAGCACCCTAGGTAAAGAGTGGTTCAGGGAAGAATTATGTTACTTACTAAGAGTTGCTATAACAACATTTTTTGCCAAAATATCAGCCACTCTGCAGGAGTCAGAATAGACTCTTAGAGGCATTCTGACTTCTGCTCCTGGCTCATCCCAAGTTTCCTGTGAAGAGGTCTGGCTGGGGCATACAATAACTAAGGAATTGGAGAGGGATTCTGAAAATTGCTACGCTTATCATATACAAGGAATTCCAATGACCTGTGTTTCAGATTTTCTTCAGATTCCACTATGAGGGAATAAAATGATGCAATTCCATTTACAGGACTGTTAGTTTTTGCTTCTTGGAGTTGATAATTTTTCCCAAGTAATGAATATTTCAGGGATTGTACAGTAAAAAGAATACTGTCTGGTGCTTACAAATTATAAATCTGTCACCTGAGAAAATGTAGGGACTAAAACTTCAGATTGAGAGAGACTATACAAAAGGGAAATGGTCAGACCATAGATAACAAAAGAACACTAACCCCAACTTCTACAGCATCCAGCCTGGGCAGTCAAAGCTCAAGCTTGACCGCTATCAGCCTAGAATGGGGAGAACTTGAGTAATAATCTATAGCTCCCTTACTTTTGTTCCTGCGTCACAAGCAGGACGTACCACACACAGAAAGCCAAATGTGTACCCTTAACCAATCACGTAAAATGCTCTGCATCTAAGTAGCCCAAATCCAGCTTCTCCATGCCAACCAACTCCAGTCAGAGCACATCTAGAGCCTTCTCTTTTTAATTGAAGGACTTTTCCACTTTCCTCCTACTTATGAGTCTCTGCAAAAAATAAGTGACAGTAAATAACTCCTTTGCTAGAGCAAAACTAAGTAAGTAGCCTTTGTTCTCACTTGGATGATTTTCTCTTACTTCCATATAATTTAACGTTTGTTTCTATTATATCCTGTATTAAAAAGTTCATATTCTATGAATTTCATGCTAAGGACTATGGAAACTTAGCCAATGAAATACCAAAAGGAGGCCTCTGGGAAACCCAAAAATCTATCTAAAATGTGCCATAAGCAAACCTGTATACTCACCAAACTCATATCCTACCATTCTCCTTCCATTCTTGAGTCCAACCATAACAAAGAATTAATTGCAGTTATAGAACTGCTACCTCTGAACACTGATAACACACTCCAGGAAACTCCTCAATCCCAGGAAAACTGCGATAGTTGCGATAATATCTTCTAATACACTTCAGTATACCATGCCCTTCCATGGCTTGACGCAGGAACTGTGAATGCAATTCACTGACAGTAGTCTCCTCTCTTACCACTGACAGGTTACCAACAGAGTGAACTCTCAAATCCCTTAAGCCCCTTCCTAAGTGCCCACTCCTTGGTAAAACCTCTCTAATAACTGGCCTCCATCGCAAGCTAGGTTGATCACTCCTCATCCATGCCAGATTAAAGTCTCTTTACATTTTTATACATAGCATCATGGCATGAGATTATTTGGCTATAGTAGGCAGACCCTCTTATACAAAAGATTTTGCAGGCAGGTGTTATATGTATTCATTTTCATATTCCCTGACTGTCATCATCACACTGCATTTGCCTGTTTTATGAGTAAATTAATTCATGAGTGATTAAATGGTTTAGATAAAGTAATTATTATTACTTTATTAATATAATTATTATTTATAATAGAATTACTGAATATTAACAGATGGATTATTTATTAATGAATGAAAAAATCTTTATGGAAAAGTCCCAAAGCTCTAGAGTGAGCTGAAAGGAAAGCTTATTTATATGCATATGTGGAAGTTAGTAGAATTGCATTTGTTACTCCATTTCAATTACCCAGGTTACTTAACTACCTCAATCTGGGTGGTGTTGTCCTGCCCATCATCCAGTAGGTCTGTGAAGCCTCGAGGCTCTGGGGAGTCTTGACCCATGCTTGCTCGGTTTGTATCTACTGCCTTAAGAGAATCTGAGCTCCTTTTCCACCGGTGGCTGAAAGCATATGTGTCTACTTCCACTTCCTCTTCCATTTGAGGGAAGATGTGAGCAACTTGATATCGCCAATCTGTTTAAAAATAAAATAAATGATGAGTGTCTACTAGTCATAAAACACACGTATTCTATCCACTAAGCAGAAAATAAAATTTTGCTAGTTATAGGAAACTAACTCAAAACAATGAAATCTGTCTAATTGTAATATTTTGAATTAGTATGTAGACTGCAATTTGAGGGCACACCACAAGTTGTGACAATGGTTAAAGCTCAGATCCAGAAGAGTCTCTAAAACAGATGCACAGCCCTAAAGCAATGCATTTTTATTCCCTTCCCTCCCTGCCCTCCACACACACTTCATAAACATTCTCTAGTTGTTCTGAAAAAACACGCTCCAATACAAAGAAAAAAGAAGCCAAATAATGTTCAGCATTATGAAAATAAAAGTCAGACATTATTAACTGTGTTCTTATAGTCATTTCACATGAGTTGTCATGGACAGCAAAGAGACAGCAATGTATCTGAACAGGTTAAATAATAAATGGAATAATCTTTGTGTAAATGTGCTAATCTACCTTCCTGCTCACAAGTCAGATCTGGTTCACTGCCTACCTCATTTAATAAGCAACACCTCGGGAGGCATCACAAATGCTCTTGTTCATTTATGCTGGTCTCACCTTGGAATCTTGTCAGGGTGGTAAAGGATGACAGTGATAGGCACTTAGAGAAATGGATGGGAAGGCAAAAAGATCAAATCACAAAGGTATTTTAAAGCCATCTGCAGGGACTGGCCTTGCTGACCCAGCTCATCCTGCTACTACAGGAGGGAAAATTAGATTTAATCATTACTCCTAGTCTTTCATTTCAGTAGGTCAGCAGGGGAAGGTATACCACATATATGGGAAATTCAGTTTCTGATCAAGAACATCCTTCTTCTATGCAACTATTACCAAAAGCTATGAATTGACAGGATTTATAACTGGCAGGATATGGGTTCAAAAAGGGCTAAGAGAGCCAAAGATTTTATTATAATTGTGATGTTCCCTTCAATGCAAGAACATTAAAAAAATAAGTGTATTTAATACAGTTAATAATACTATCAAATCAGCTATTTGAGACAAGAAGTTAAGACTACTCCTACTAGCCATATGTAAATGGTCTAAAATATCTCCCTTTCAACTAAGAAAGGTGCTAATAATTCTTCTAGAAAAAATTTGGGTGTTTACCATGAACTTCAAAAGGTCTCCCACTTCCAAGTACCTTAACAGATACAACAACCTAGAGAGAAATACTACTGTAGTGTCTTCAATGTAGAACTTTCCAAGAACTCATATTTTGGCTTAAAAGAACCTTGATGGAAGTGGCCAAGAAATTTGTAGAAGACGCTAAAAACCAGAAAATTATATAACACTATGTTGAAGTCATAGAATTAGTGTAAGTTTGAAACAATTTATACATGTAAAGGGTTGATCATGTTCCTCTCCTGTCCCTCCATGTAGGAAATATTCAGTAAGTAAGGTTAAAGAGTACTTTCATTTTCACTATCTACACTGTTTATTTTTTTAACACTATTTTCTACTGTGAATAGTGATCATAAATGTTTGTTGACTGATTGAGTTAAAAGAATGACTAAATTAATTGTGGAAAGTTTGGAGCAGGAATGATAAGACCAGGGAGAATTCAGGAATGGAAGAAATTATGTACATGACCTGGTCTGGAAATCATTCTTAGATTTCTTGATAATGGATCTAGCATAATTTACAAAACTCATGGTACTTTATTTATCCTATATTTTAAATAGGAATGAAAATATCTTAGCTGCAAAAGCAGATAGATTTTCCTGAGTATGTGTCAGGCTCTAAGGCTTATGATTTTAGGCAAAGCTAAAGAAATTTTATTTGATATATATATAGCTCCTGGCTCATTAGCAAAAATATATGAGGTAGCTTACAACTAAACTAAGTAATAAAGTTTTATATCAACACAATAAGACCTTCGAGCATAAGACTTAGGTCAATTTTCAAGATGTTTATCTACCATGGTGGTGATTATCTGAATATAAATAATTATGTAGGAATAATTAAAAATCTATACAGGATCCTTGTTAGATTATTAATCTAGAAAATGAATGGAACAAATATAATGTGGTTAATGGATTAAATGATCATAGTTATAAAAATGACTTTAAAATAATTTTATCAAGGGAATATCTTCAATGAAACGTTTGTCAGTCCTCTATCATGTAAATCAGGAAAAATATACCTAATACTTAGTCTTTATTAAAATCTTCAAAACAGAATTTCAGAGCAACTCTTGTTTTCTTTAAAAGAGGAACTAAGTGTCCCTTCCTTGGTTTAACATTACCGTTTTCTTTTTAGGTATTAATAACACAAGTTATAGTGTTTTCCATGATGTCAGTTAAACCAATAACATCACAGTAGTATTGGCAGCCCTGGCACAAGGCAGGAAGCAGTTGAAATAACTATCAGGAAAATAGCATTTTCCTGGGAACTCTAGTTTTCAATGTTCTAAGCCCCCTTTTTAATTCCTTCCTGCCTTACAACTATAGAACAAATGAAAAGGAACTCCAGAACTAAGGGATGATAAACTCCATGTTCCCCATTACTAAGATAACTAAACAAGGATGCCTTTAGAAAGGTGATTCTGATACCTTAGTGACCTGTATAAGCAAACCAAAACCTCAGCCTGTAAATGCCTTGAGGTTAAGAAATCAAAAGCTGAGGCCGAAGAATTACAAATAGCCAATTAGGTTTTTCTGAACAGGTTGAAGATTAAGCTACAGCCAATCAAGTCGTTTCTTTCTCTTCTACCTCTTCATGAATATTTCTTCTCTGATTCCTTCCCATGGAACACTGCTAAACACTTTCGGTTTCCAATTTCTGATGCAAATCAATTCTGTTAAGATAAACTCTTGAAAGTTTTAACGTGCCTCGGTTTATTTTTTAACACCACTTAAGTTGAAATTTTGTGAGTCTGATTAATGTGTCAAGTTCTTGTCTTTGTAGTGAAAACACAGCTCCTCCTAGAGCAGGATTATTGGGAAAGGTAAACTGGGCAGTATAAAACAAGCACAAATGCTTACTCCAACACTCACAAGGATAAATTCCCAGATAACTGTGTATTTTTGATGATTTAATTTTGGTTTTCATTTTCCGCAGTTTTATGATTTTTTTTTTCATTCTTACTTCGCAAACCACTTGATTACTGGCTTCCTCCAACTCTGTTTACAGAGAGTAAACAAGATCTAACAAATACCCTAAGAGGGTTTTCTTCTCAAATTTACTTATTTTCCAATCATTTCCATATCTATTTATTTTGGGGTGTATACATCTCCGCATGCTTCATGAGGGTTCTCCTAGTGAGAAAATATATGAACTGACCTAGGAGAATTTTTTTTTTGTTATTGTTTTAAATTTGTTTTCTCTGGTTATGATATAAAAAAGCAAGATCAACCAAGGATGCATAGAAGAAATGCTACACTATGTTCATAATTCAATGGTGTATAACATATTAGGATTGAAGTATGAAATCAGTTTAAATGTTGATTGCACTTCAGAATAGTCTTTGGAGAAATGAAAACAAGTCATAAATGAATATTTAATAGAAATAAAGATTGTGAAAAATTGGCAAAACTACAGCCTGATCATCTATAGTAAAAATTACACCTATGTGCTCATGGGAATTCCCAATCATAAAGTATTTTATTCTTGAAATAACTACCAAATAATAATTCAGAAATACCACAAAGGGATAAATGTGATATATCTTTTCCCCTGACCATTTGTAATGAAGACAAAAGCAGTATGAGGGGTTTTTGAATAGTCAGGTTGAACAGACAATTTTGTTTTCTGCCCACTGTATGCTAATTAATACATCAGTAGAAAACCTTGAAAGATAATTTTTTCCAACATATTTTGTTATAGTTGTTAATCACATAACTAATGAAAATATCCAAACATATCTAATGACTCCCACTTGTTATAAAGAAAGAAAGCTGAAAGACCTATTTCAGTACCTATAATACGCAAATTGTTCTTAACAGGTTCCTAATATAGTGTTCAGCTAAAATAACAGATTGCAGAAGGTATGTCATTGCATTTCAAATAGAATATCATTATGAAACTATAATGTCCAGTTAATGTGAGAGTAAGGAAGTAACTCATGTATACTGTCATAGTATTCTCTGTAAACCTTGCAAATTTCATTTGTGTTATCATTTACTGGAAAACATGGTAATTAAAAGAAAAACAAGAGAAGAAAGCTGTGCTGGAGCAGATGCATTTATATAAACATCATATCCAAATAATTATATTTAAATACTTTGCATTTAACTAATAGAAAAGTACAAAAAGTCTTTAAACTCAAATTTTGAGTCTTGCAGATAAATCGTAGACATACAAGCTGAATCCTCAAGAAGTGACTACATGGATCTCATGTATTAGAACACACTAGAACTACATTTTGATAAGCACTTTGGCCTAAACTTTACAAGTGAAGCAAAATCACTACTGGGAACCCTCAATGGAAAAACTCAAATCATTCACTGTAAACACATTTGCTGGTTAGATTTATCTGAAAATAGATAGAATTATTTGGCTAAGGTAGAGTATCATTCGACCTTGTATTTCAATTTGTTGTAGAACAAAAGGAGAATTCTACACCAATAGTTATACCCTTTTATGTCTATTAATGAACTGACTGTGCAGTGGACTTTGAGGATCTGAGTAGGAGCATTACAAAGAAAGAAAGCAACAGAAGATAAAGTATACAGAGTGTGTGAAGATATATTAAAGAGTTTGAGTGGAACCTGAATATCAGAGTATTTTAAAGCTGTCATGTAATTCTTAGTGGTCCTTGTTCAGGGCCACTGCTGAGAACTCCAAGCCCACCACAGGTGACTTAGGCCATTTTTCATCCTCTCTCACCTTCTAGCTTGCATTACCATCTTCAAGCTCTTCCTTATTCAATCTTTTTCCATCTGTTATCAAAAATACTTTTTAGATTTATTCACATTTTTCTTCTGACTAAAACCTTTAATGGCTCCTTACTACTCTGAACTACAAAATATTTCATACTCTTCTTCTGTTTTGTTTTGTCTCCCCCATACCCTGGAATTCCATCATACAGCATTTATCAATATTTCTCCCCCCTGCAATGAATACAGTCATCTTTCTATGGAGCAAAACCCTTCCTCATACTCACAACCCCCTCAAGACCCAGATCAAATATTGGCTTTTTAAATAAGGTTTCACTTAAATCTCTGGAGTAGAACTTCTGTAATCCTATAGCTTATACCTGACTATTTAAATCCTCTTCTACCTAGATGTGAATTCAATGTGAATTATGCCAAAAAGAGTTAGCATAGTAGGTGTGAGACTGCTACCTGTAGAAAATCCTGTTTTCCAGTTTGGTCCATGACCGGTCTTTGGGAACTTAGGTTTAAGGAGGGTTCTCACCATTCCCTAACTGATAAGAACGACTCATGATGCCTAAGCTATTTGCACAATATAGTTTATGCTGAACACCTGCCTTCCTTTTGGGAGACTGTTATTTGGGTACGTCCTAGACAGAAGGTGACTATGTGAACAAACTGACTTTCTAATAAACTTCCCAGGTTGACAGTATTTCAAATGTTTTGTCACAGCTCACTGCTGGCACAATTAAATATATCCTGTATGCTTCTGGACAGAACTCTTGGAAACTTGCCTCTTGTTCCTCAAATATTACTCCAAGTACCTTATCCCTTTGCAGATTTTACTTTGTATGTATCCTCTTGCTGGAATGTCATAGTCACAAATTATATACTGAGTTTTGTGAATCCTCCCAGAAAATCCAAACCTGGAATGCTCTTGGGGACCCTTCACACAGAGATGTTTCAGAATAGGAACTCAATCTTATTTAAAATATTTGCCCCATAGTATAACAAGGACATTGACATATTATAAGTACCCTAAGTTTTTAAGTAACAAAAGAATGAGTTAAAAATGACAGTCAAGTCGCTGCGTCTCTGAGTCAGCTTATATAAGTTGGACGCTTGTCCAACTTTCTTTTTAAATTGAAGTAACGCTGGATTATATTATTGGTGATATTTTAGAAAAATAGAATCCCCTCCTTCACATACAGTTACCATAGTGCATCTACCACCAACTCACTCTCGTTCACTCCCATAGTCCATTGCACTTCCTTCCCACTTCGTTCTACCCCCTCATTCTCCCTCCTTCCCCTCCGGAGGTTCCAGATCTGTAGTTAAGGTTTTTTAGGTAGTGTCTGAGTTAGTCAAATGAAAGGATGAGAGAAAGAGGAAACGATGGGAGAACAAGTCCACAAGAACTTCTTTCTTCTGACATTAGGTTGACTGGCCAGTTGGGGATGTTCAGTAATGTTTATGGCTATAGTTCATCATTCGTGTTCTCCTTAGTTAATGAAATCTGTAAGAAAAACAACATGTCTTTGAAGAAAGTGGCATGATCCAGTGAGGTTGAAAAGCTATGAAGGAGATGAAATAAAGACAATTTTATGTTAAAAGTGGAAAATTTATGGATAATTATTTTAAAAGTATGCAACATAGGAGTCCAGTCTCTGGGGCAGTTCCCGTTAGAACTATAGAGGCCTGGGCCTCCCTGGTGGCGCAGTGGGTTAAGCAACACACTATGAAGCAAACCACAGCCACTGCAGCACTAGTTGGATCCCTGCTGCCGGCCAGGGAGGGGACCCACATGGCACAGCAGACCTCTCCTGCTGTGCCTGCTGCTCCCCTCAGCAGTGTACTTCTGTTGATCTGCCTGTTCTGCTCCCTGCTCTCTGTGGTGAATCCTCTCACCACCACCCCCCGCCCCACACACACCCTCTGGCCTGTACCCCAGTGCTTGTATGCATAAATAAATAAATCTTTAAAAAAAAAAAGAACTATAGAGGCCTGAGGCCAAAGTGCAATCACATTTTGTTTCCCTTGTTCTCCACTCTCATCCTTTTCTGCCTTTTGAGTTAGTGTAAGCTTCTTAGTCATTTAAGGGATTTCTCTGGAGAAATCTAATCAAACAGGTAATTGAAACTATATAAAGAATGAATTTATATATTTAGATTTTAATAGTTTTCTAATTTTCCTATTAAATAAACAGACATTTTAATTTTGTATATAAAAATAGTAAATTATCCTCTGGAAAACATGCTTTGTTTTATGAGCTATCATTAATAAAATTTAAGACAATTTTAACATACTGCTATATATTAATTGAAGTATTAAAAATAAAAAATAAAACCACATTAACAGTTTTAAAGATGTCTTATGCATTGATTCCAATAATAGATTAATAAGGGTATTAAAAATAATAACTCAATAGCTAAGCCTTCACTGAGGGTTAGTTAAATGATGGGCACTGTTCTAAATATTTTCATACATTAATGTTTTTGACATATGTTATTATTACCTCATTTTGTATGTAAGGAAATTGATGATTATGAGAGGTTAAATGGTAAACTGGAAAAGTAGCCAGAACTGGATCTAGAAATTTAATCTTAACTACTATCTAATCTGTCTCTGATTAATCTTTCAGAGAATGAGTTTAGCAATCTGTCATAATGTCTAGTGTTATGATCCAGGGAACTAATCTAAAGGAAAAAAAATAGATATTATGTGCTATTTACATCAGCAAAATACGTAAATAATACAGCATGTGAAAGCAAATAAGGATTATAATATTCAATCAACTTGATTTGCTAATGTGAGGAAATACAACAATGTTAATATAAAACAGGGCAGAAAGTAATAGCACATTAATGTTGATTATATTTTTATTATAACTTGAAAGGTTGGGGAGTACTCTTCATAATGCATTACTTAACCCATTGCGCCACCAGGGAGGCCCCTAGGGGAGTACTCTAAAGTAAATAATTAACCTTATTAATAAGAGATCTTAAATTGTCTAGTAGAAAGTTAAGAAAAAAATTTAATGTCTTCAAGTATATTTTAGCATTTTTTTTAACCTTATAGATACACTAGTTTGTAATAAAAAGATGTCAACTCAGGCTACCCACTGATTTTTCAGATAAATCCATCAGGTTTGGGGAATAAACTTATTTCCACTTAAGTCATAATCTATAAATATACATGAAGAAAATAGCACTTAATTAAATCTGAGAATCTATCTTTAAATAAAAGTCTTGTGATTTGCTACAGAAAGCATTGCATCATGAACCCAGAAACCACATGCTTCTTGAGTTGTGTGACCTTGGGCTCTCTATAAAATGACAGGGAGCAACTTTACCATCTTTGCAGTCCCTTTCAGCTATGACAGTCAGCTATTCTACTCACTAGCTAAATATCTTTTAATATATTGAAGGCCATTTGATAATCATGTATTAAATAGTCCACATTTGTTTTCATGCTTACTATTTAATTTGTACAAATTCATGTATTATGAGAGCTTAGTCTCTGTAGCAAAATAAAAAACTAAAATTATTTGGTAAAACATTAGAAAATATGTATTTATAATCAACCATCTTAAACTGTCCTTCTTGCCTGTGGTAGTAGTAGCTGAATAAAAAATAATGGCTCTGCACAAAAATGTTAAGTTTCAGTGATTGAAAAGTATGTCTCTGCCAGGTGAGATGGAAAAATTCTACAAACAAGGACCAATCATGGCCAATAGCTTATCTTAGAAAATGTGGGCCTTTAGAGCCAGAAAAGTCCAGATAGAATTAATTGGGATGATGGTGCCCAGTGTCAGAGATGATGTCCAAATGCCCAGGGCCCAAATCACTCATAGCCTTCTATTAAATTATCACTTCCAGATGTCCGGTAGACTCAATCTCATTACATATTGTCATCAGACCATATTCAGTTTGTGGGTCAGAATCCCTAATGGCTCAATGTTGAGCCCTAGCTGACTAAGCTAATGACCACACATGATAGCCAAGCCATGCATGTCTATCAGATTGTGTTCTGTAGAGTTTATATGATATAAAACATATTATTTAAAAAACATACAGACTAAATGTCCTCCAGAGACTTGTGTGGACTTAGACAATCAGTCAATAATAGTTGGTGATTCCCTCATCACAAAATTATCACTATTGTTTATTTTTTAAGAAACATATGGTGCTGTGTAGCCTACTCTCTAGTGACTCAGTCTCTCTAGGCTTATGCTTTTTGGCTAGACAGTGACTTTAAATAAATGAAACACATGCAATATTTTTAGAATCAAGCCCAGTAGTATTTTTCTGAAATTTAACTAAGTGATTTTAAAGTTCAACCTGAGCATATTAACAGATTAACTACACTCCCAACTCCCATTTCCTCCCAAAAGGCTGAACAATGCTCTCCACACAATGCAACTAAGGCATAAGCACTTGGTTTGCCAAGGCCTCCAGATCCGAGCTCACCCCTGTAACCTTGTTTGTGCAGAGTATGACTGACTAGATATTGTTAGTTTTTAAATGTTGAATAGCATTCCCAGACAAAGATGAGAAAACAAGCCAGAAAATCTACATTTATGGACTCCTGCTGTGCACTAGGAATGAAAGTATAAGGTAAACAAAATATAATTTTAAGATGAATATATATTCAATAATACTTATATAAGAATATTGAACTATAAAAGTCAAGAAAGTGCAACAAAATTCTTTTATCTATTATTTTCACAGTGTAAAATTATACTTGTCAGTATTTGACAGAGTATTTCTTTTGGAAATAAGCATTATATTCTCTGATATTAGCAATGGGGTTCTAATTTTATACAAAATTTGATAGGGGTAATTTTTCATTTTTTAGTAAAGGTCTTCTGGGATTTAATACTGTGGAAATATCCTTATCCTTAGATGTGCAAAAACTATTAATAAGTATAAAATTATATAAAGATTATAAAAGAAATATATTAGAACATATTTATATATGTTAAAAGAAAAATATGTACACAAAATGCATATATGAAAATGAAAAAAATTACAGAATGAAATACATTATATTATTGTTAGTGATTTTCTTTGTTACACAGGATAGCAATAGCTAGATTTTTTTTTTTTGGTTTGCTCTCTTGTCATATGTCAATTTTATACATATTCTAAAATGTGTTATTTCTGTTGTAAGGGAGAAAAGTCCTAAGTCTCTACTTTCTTAAGGTCAAGTTCAAATATTCCAGCATGGTAAAGGCAGTACTCATCACCAAAAACATATGATTTTCTTATGCATAGTAATTTTAATGTTATCTCATAGAATTTTACTCAAAAATATTACTTTGCCCTTTTCATTATGTTGTAATAACTGATTAAATGCCATTCCTCCAAAAGTTACTATGAGCTCACACAGAGAAAGTTCCAGGGTTTTATTCATCTTTGCGTTCCCTTTTATTATTATAACAAATACTTACTAAAACTGCCTCAGCTGTCCAGTCCATCTATCACTAAGCTATGTCATGACAGAACAAGGGTAGAGATCTGGAATTTTCCATCATGGCAGCTCTTCCTTAACACAATCATATCTTTACTTAAAATTCTTAGCCTTGAATATTTAAATACAGTGGGCTATTTCTAAAGAAAGTTATTTTCTGTGCAATTTTCATATTTTCCTCACCTTTTTCTATACATGAGTTTCATCATTTAGTGTTACAACACTAAAACTTCAAAGTCTTTTAAAATGATCAGAGAGATTAATACAGCAAGAAAATGTGTTTTCCAACTAGTTATTCTGCTTCTCACATTTGATTCACAAATTTAATGAAATATCTTCACACACCTTTAGAGCCACAGAGCAGTGGGCAAAGCTACTTAACTTTGATATATTCAAATAACTTTACAAAAAGTTCTCTGATGAATCGCATGGAAAGATTTATACCTTTGAATAAAAAAGGCATTGTGAAGGAAGAATTCATAAATAATGTTAGTCACAGCAGAAAACATAATTCTTTAAACCAAAATGATACTCTGTCATATATACCTAAAATATGTAATACTTTATATATAAAGATGCAGTTACATCATTTAGTACATTTTGAACATTTATTGGCTGATAACCTGATATATTTTTTTTTTTTTATTTTATACATACACGAGCTGGGGTACAAGCCAGAGTTGCAGGAGGTGAGAGGACTCACCAGAGACAGAGTGGGGAGCAGAACAGGCAGATGAACCGAAATACACTGCTGAGGGGACCAGTGGCTCAGGCAGAAGAGGTCTGCAGCTCCATGTGGGTCCCCTCCCTGGCCAGGATCAAACTCACGTTGCTGTGCAGCGGCTGCTTCACAGTGTGGTGCTCAACCAACTAAGCCACCAGGGAGGCCCTAACTTGATAATTTACCCACTATCTAATTCCCCTTTTAAGTAAGTCAAACCAGAATTAGAGGTAAAATATCTTGATGTAGAGCAAAGGTATTTTTTTTTTCTATAAACATACAATTTTGAGTTAAAAAAATATTCTAAATAGTTTCCTTTGAAGAATAGGAAACCTCAAACCAAAAAAATAGAAAGATGTTGAGGAACAGAAAATTGACATCAACATAAATTTAATTTTGTCTTTCAATAAAACTTGAAAAAAATTTAAAAAGTAATTTTTTCTTTCAGAAACTGCATCATACTTTCCATACTATATTTTAATCACTGAATTTGGCAAGGTTTTTTTCAATTTTTAGAAAAGTACTTAAATTTAAATACCTATCACCATTTAATAAAAAGTAGTTTTAAAATAAAGTTCCCAAGAATTTCTAAAATGTCATGAATGTCTGAATTTTGTTAACATTTTCCTTCATAACATTGCTAATTAAATTTTATGATTGCATATATTTATGCTAATTATGCAATTTAACTAACATTGTAAATAAACCACAATCAACAAAATTACATTAAAAAAGAAATTAAGACAGTAAAAAACTGTACTAAAATTAGATTTCAATTTCTATGATACATTCCTAAAATATACCTACTACCAGCTAAGATTAATTCACTGAAGTAAGATGGGAACCAAAAATAACCCTTCAATCACTTATGGATTAGTAGAACTCTGAAACTTTTAGAAATCAATTGTTTCATTCTTCCTTTATACTTGAATTACCTTTTTATAAATAGTTTTCACTTATACAAACAATTTCCAGATAAATTTGAAAGGTGACTGCTTTTAAAACCATATATATTGTTTGCTGGTGGCACAGGAGTTAAAGTTTTATGCTATTAAGCTATTGCCAGCCACCGCAGCATGAATTCCATCCCCAGTCAGAGAGCGAACCCACATGGCACAGCAGACCTCTCCTGTCTCCCCTGCCACTCTCCTCAGCAGTGTATTTCAGTACATCGGCCTGTTCTGCTCCCCACTCTGTCTCTGGTATATCCTCTTACCCCACACCTCTGGTACACCTCAGCTCTTGTATGCATGAATAAATAAATCTTAAAAAAAAAAAAGGGGAGGGGAAAGATGGGATGACAGCAATGGAAAAGAGTGTTTAGCAAACTTGTGGTAGAGAGCTATCGGTACCTCAGTAGTGAGCACAGTATAACAACATATTTTTGAAGAGGTGTGAACATATACAGGGATATAAAATGTTATTACCTCACAATTAAACAGTAACTCATAAATGAACATAATTGAAGATACATATATTCAAATGTATGCATGTATATACATGCATATATGTATGTGTGTAGATGTAAATATAGATATGTTTTTATTCTACACAGTATGTATATGTGTGTATGTGTGTATAGATAAAATGAGGAGCTGGGATACAAATTATAGTGAAAAGCCAGACAAACTAGGAAAAACAAAAAGGAATACAAAGAGATTTTAATTATAGGTGGTTAGAAAGATGTGGACATAGTAACAAAGGCATGTAATAATAATTTGGAATTTGGTTTAAGAAGAATGAACCCTTTGGAGATAAGTACCTGGTAAGATTTGGTTATTCTATGGTGTAACCTACTATGGATTTACCCTATGTGTGTGGGGTTATATTTCTACTTTCCTAAGCCAAATGATGTTAGCATTAGTTGTCCTTTCACTCCCCACAAAACCTAGATAATAACTGTACTCATTTTTTAGTTCAATTACTCTGTATTTACAATGTGAATACATGCAGTATGTGAAATGGAAAATTGAGACAGGAGCTGCTGTATATTATTTTTCACCCCCAACTACTCCCCACTGCTAAAACTGGTGATGACTGGCCATGAACACACAGAAATCACAATTTGACTTGAACTCCAGTCTCTCTCAAAGATAACACTCCTGCATGACTTATAGAATTAACACACGTTAACATGTTTTTATTCTACACAGATAATTTTCTTTCACATTTCCCCAGAAGAAGAGCAGAATGTTCTGAGACAAGCTTTCAAGTATACTGCTTATAAAGAATGGCATGTGAATAAAGAGGAGAAAACACATCAGCTTGTTCTTGCTTTAACTTTACATAATGTCTCACATCTCACAACACACTGCTGTAGAGTGAAGTGTTTTAACCTGTCTTTTATTATGAATTACTTGGCTGGGTTACAGACAGGCAGGCAGTCTGGGATCCTTTTTAAAGCCACCAATATCCTTCGATGCTATTTAGAATGCCAAGAGAAACCTTTCTTCCTTTCTCCCTTATCAATCAAATACTTCATGAAGTTTAATTAAAATTAAGTCAAAAATATTCTGTTTGTATAAATTTTAAATTTGTTAACCTGTTATTGGAATTTCAAAAATACCTGTTTAGAAAACTGAATTAATTTTCTATTTATATGTAAATTTCTGTTTCTAAGCTTAGATTCAGGTCTGCTATGAGAATGCTAATCCTTACTCTACCATATTTAAACTGATTGTAGGTACAATTAGACAGACATCATAGCCACTCAAAATATCAGATGTTTAAAACATTTCAAAGTACACTGAACTGCCTACCTAGATTTCTATTTAAGAGAAAAATCTTAAGCTCATCAATTCATTCATTTATGCATAAATCAGACCCTGTTACTTGCCTGCTTCAAACCTTTTGAAGATTTCCCTGTGGTATTCAGAAGTAACAACCAAGACAGCAGCACAGGCAAGAAGGAGCATTCTACCAGAAAGAGGGAAGAGAAACAAGGTGTTTGGAGTGGGGGGAACCTGGAAGGTGCAGCTTGGGTCTAGGCCAGGAAGTGACAACCAGATCACTCAGGCTCTGGAGGAACACAAGGAAGGTGAACTTTACTCTGTGGGAGTTGGAAAACCACTGGAAGGGTTTAAGCAGAAAAAAGCAGAACCTGACACATTTCTGAAGATCACCTCTGCTATTCTGTTCTAATTATTTGTAGTAATAAAAACTGTTTTCATCACCTGAGGCTTAGATGATAAAAGTGACAAAGCAAAGCAAACTGTTTCTATTCTGAGGATGTTCAGCCATCATATAGAAGGATAAACACACTCACTCAATAATGGGTTGGTCCATTCCAATTAGTTATTATATAACATAAGGAGGAGACTTGGGAAAAAGATCATTGGGCTCATAGACAGCATAGGAGTGCTGTATGAATCAACAAATCAACACACTTGAATGTATATTCTTTTATAGTAGAGATTATTGTAGTGGAGACTGGTTATCTTTCTAGTTTTACTTAATAATTGTGTGTGGAAAATTTACAGTCAAATATTTCATTTCTTATTAATTACATGAAATGTAGATTTTTTTAATGACCATGGATATTGAAATTGTTTCCTCTTTCAAAACAGGAAAGTAAGCTGAACTTAAAATAAAAAAAAACAAGAAGAGAGGGAAAAGCTCAAAATTTAGGGCGGCTAGTTGTCCAAGAGCAGACTGTATCTGAAGTCCACATTTCTATCAAATGACTAAGCAAAGGGGCCTCCCTGGTGGCATAAGGGATTAAGCCCTGCACTGTGGAGCTTCCTTAGCCACTGTAGCACTAGTTCAACCCCTGGCCAGGGAGGGAGCCCACGTGGTGCAGCAGACCTCTCCTACTTTGCCCACTGCTCCCCTCAGCAGTGTATTTCAGTGGATCTGCCAGTTCTGCTCCCCACTATCACCCCCCACACCTCTAGACTGTACCCCATTTCTTGAATGCATAAATAAAGTCACTTAAAAAAAGAGAGACTAACCAAAGGCCATTTTCACTGTATTTATTACCCTAGTAACTTAGAATGAAAATGGAAAGAAGTTGGTTTCCTGGTGAGATAACAACAACTTCACAGTTTCAACAGATATTCCATAAATCCTTTAAGAGTAAATAATTAAATATCAAAATCTCAATAAATAAAAAGGCAGATGCACAATTTTCTTTCACAGAATACAAAAGGAGAAATTAAAGATAACTTATAAATCAAGTTAAATTATATAAAAATGTCTATACTTTCCCCCAAAAAATTAACAGTAAAAAACCACTAAATGAGTTTCTCAAACTTTAGAAAGCATCAGAAGCATAGAGTGCTCCCTTCACAGAGATCTAAGGGGGTTTTGAGGCAGGCAGATCAAAGAAATATACGTGGAGAAAGAAACACTGCTGTCAATAAGACATTGAAGAATTCTATTTCTTCTGTGTCTCTGGAGTTAAAAGCCATACACTTTTGGGCACCTTCCAAAGTGATGTGTGGAATATGAAGGAAATCTCAGAACAGTCTGTGGATATGGTTTTGATTTATTCTGAAATGGAAAAGACGCGTTCAAATATTTGGAACCTTATCTGAACTCCTTATCTTCACACACCACATTGAAAAGCACTTTCTAAACTATCAGCTACTTTATTATTCACAATAGCCCTTAACTTCCAGAAGGTACAATCACTGCCCCAACTTTATAAGGGAAGAAATTCAACTGCAGGTGGATAAATTTGCAGGTCAAAATGCCAGTCATTCGCAGGTTTACACAGGAGACTGGCTCTTCGAAATCAGATTCAATTTCCACTCCCACTCTAAGGTTAATTGGGCTGTTCAGGATCATTATTCTATTCATTGTTATGCCAACACTGACTCCTTTCCCTGCTCTCTCCAGCCCCAACAACACACCTTTTACCCAGTGCTCAAATCCTAACAACCAACAACGGAGTACCCAGAGCTGGGGACACACATCTAAAAACAGGGAAAATGAGGACTTGAATTCCTTTTTGAAAACTGAATTTTGCTCATGCAGGCAATGCATATATGAATTCAAAGAGGTATCTCTGATCTCTTTTGCATGGCACTTTGGCAATCCATGTACAAGTTTTCTTATGACAAACTGCTAGACCTGACCACAGTGAAATGTATACTGATTATTCACCTATAGCTAAGATTACTTTCTTATATTATAAATATTGGGGCTCATTGAGAAATGGATAAAAATCTAAAACTTTAAGACTGATTCTAAAATTGGCACCAGATTCACTCAGACTGAGAGAAACAAGTAACTATGCAGAGCTTGACTTGCAGGATCCTGCTTCTTGTTCAGGGACAATACTTGGAATAGCAGGGCTATAGGAGAGGTAGGTTAAATATGCAATTTCAAAAATTAATAGGAATCAAAGGACAAACTGGACAGGGATGAGAAACAGAAAGATGCTGAATAAATACTCTAATCACACTGGGTGTTAGTTTTCTAACCATGATTGAGGTTGCTAAAAATGACTAACGTAGGAATCACACCAAAAGGACTTGATATTTTTTACCTCGCCACAGTATATTACTCTAATCTATGGACCAAGTCTTAATCCATCTTTCACCTCTCAAAAAAGTCTAAAGTAACAATCTACCCTCAAAAAACAAACCAAACAATAAAGAACGTTAGAAATCCATACACATCAACATAGGCACACTCATGGAGTTAAGGAAAACTGTAACTCCCCTCTTTCTGTTTTTCATAAGATAAATAGTATGACTTCTTTTCTGATTTGGATAGATTTAGAAAAAAAAGAATGGAATTTAGCAGCTATCCATGGCAGGCATGACGTTATCTAATTTGCCATTGATACTGTATGAGATAATTTTTTCTGTGAAGAATGAAGATGTAGAATTTTCTCATCAATGATGGGGTTCCCTGAAATGATACACTTCTTAGAAGAGGATGTATATGATTCAATGTGATAGAAACAATTTTAGATTTGTGCAAGGAGTTAAATCCCAGCACTCTGAAGTTATCTGATGTTAGCATGAGTTCAAAACCTGACCAGGGAGGTGACCCACATGGTGCAGAAGAACTTTGCTGTCTTATCCACTGCTCCCCTCAGTGTATTTCTGCATCTACCTGTTGGGCTGCCAACTCTGTCTCTGGTGAATGCTCTCACTCCCCACACCTCTGGCCTGCATCCCAGCTCTTTTATGCATAAATAAATAAATCTTTAAAAAATAAAAATACATACTAAGTCATATGCAAATGAATAAAAATCATGCTCTGATATAAACTTTTATAGCAATATATTTAAAGTTTAGCAGATGCACTGACCATACAGATAGGGCATAGAGATAGCCTTTGAATATCCACTGCTCTTTATTCAATAACCATCAAAATAACACTGATAACAACATTTAAAAATTCAATGATCTTTCAGCAATGTGAATGGCATCTATGTAAAATGAAAGTTTACATAAAGTTAATTTTCTTAAAATCTTCTGGTTTGCATCCACTAACACTAATAAAGATGATTTTTATTACAGATTTTTTAATATAAAAAAGTACACAGTGGAAGCTGAATAAGTATCTTGAACAAACAAACAAAAAAACACCACCACCACCAATAAAAAAAGACATCAAGATACTTGTCAGTTGTGAAAGGAAAAATAAATTGTGATATGTCCAGATGGTAGAATATTATTCATCACTAAAAAGGAATAAGTTAACAACTTATTTAATGACAGGAGAAATCTTCATGCATATTACCAAATTAAAAAAAAAACATTTGAAATGGTTATATACTGTATTATTCCAACTCTGACATTTTGAAAAAGGAAAAACTATGGAGACAGTAAAAATGATCTGTGACTACCAGGTCTTAGGGGATGGGGTAAATGAATAGATGGAGCACAGGAGATTTTTAGAGTAGTGAAATGATTCAGTTTGACATTATAATGATGAACATTTTCATTGTGCATCTGTCAGAAACCATAGAAGACAACATCAAGTTGAACCCCAAGGTATAGTATGGACTTTTGGTGATGATATGCATTGATGTAGATTTTCTTGTTGTCATGACTATATCTCCCTGATAAGGGATGTTGAAACTAGGGCATGTTGTCCACATGTAGAAATGGGGTATATGTAATAGCTGAAGGACTTCTGTTCAATTTTGCTGTGATCTTGAACGTGTTCTAAAAAATGAACTCAAATTTACAAAATGTCTGACTCTCATCCAAAAAAATTTAGCCAGTAACTATAATTTCCACTTTTAAATGATACAAGAAGTACATCATCTTTTGCTATAATATGTGTCAAAACATACAGATTAAAGAAATAAAACCAAATATGTATTACTGCTGCTTGTATTACTGAATTGTATATAAAGAACAGTCTGTCCCATAACCAAAATAAGTCTAAGAATCTGTGCTATTCAAGAAGAGAAACAATTGTGAAGGTGATGACTGAGCCAGAATACTGCAATATTAGACTTGTAAATGTCTAAGAGAATGGAAAGATGATTCTGAATGTATCTATTTTAAATCAGACACAAATGACCAATCAGGGACTCCAGGGTTAGAATTAATCATGTGAAGGGTTGCATATTCTTTCTCAAGGAAATAATTCTGAAATACTACCTCAGAATACTCCCTTAATTTAAGATTTTGCAAAGATCCAGTTTTAGGAAAATGAATACATTGTTCTGTTGGAAGAAAAGTGCTTGCCAGTAATACCAAAAAGTCATAGTGCAGCATATTCTGCAGAGGCAAAAGTCAAAAATAAATACATTGATTTTATTCGTCTATGTGTGTGTGTGTTAGTGTTTGTGTGTGTGTGTGCATGTATATATACAGGTGTATACACACACATATAGGAGTAATAATACCACTACTCAAGGTTTCTATTTTACTCTTTGTCAAATCACTGCAGTTACTTTTACTGATCTTCTCAGGGGATGGAGGGTCAGTAATTTATGAATGGTTGTTACTGGAAGTCTTCACAGTAAACCTAGATTTGTATTTAAATCTCCAGAAAGGCCTGAAGAGCAACTTTTTCCTCATTCTTCTTTATGATTAATATCATGTCAGTTTGAAAAAAACCAATTACTTTATGGAACTCATAATTTCAAGATGTTGTGTTTTTCTGGATAGATACCACAAACAATCGAGTTCACTGTAAACAGGCGCCAAAATCCACAGTGAACTAGCAAACACTGTGAAAAAGTTGATACCCACCAGTTAGTCTATGAGTTATCACCTCAACCCAACTGGCTATACATAGATGATTCCAGGTTCTGGATATGCTTCCAAGAGAAAAGAGGTTGGATGCGAGAGTGAGACCCAATTTCTACTTCTGTTAGAACTCTCTGTATAAGTTCACTACTAAATCATCTCCAGCTGAATGACATTTAAGTCTCAATTGCATCTCAAATTATGTTAAGTCAACAAAAGAAAAAACAAATCTGTGCACCACAGACAAATACATCAAGACTTGTTTCTCTTCCCTCTGAGCCTTAGTTTTTTCAGTTGTAAAGCTCTGTACCGACTACATCATCTAAGGCCTACCGGGTGAAATATGGACTAAAAAGACAAACACAGGGCTGTTCAAGATGCACTGACACTTCAATAAATTGAAAATGTTTAAAATTAATTTAAAATACAAAGGAAAATATCTAACACCACTGAAAGTCTTTTTACAATCAAATTATATTTTAGTAATTGAGTCAAACTCAAAATTAAAGGTGATATAATTTTCTTTCCTATAATTCATATAATGTTCATCATCACCAAAATCATTAGGTGCCCATGCTCCATATTAAAATCAAGGAAATAAAACAAATTCACTATTTTCCTTTCAAACTTTAGAATTAATAAATTAATCAAGGCCGATCAAAAATGGCAAATGCAACAAATTTAATAAAGCCAGGATAGGAACTAAGAACTTGAGTCCTTCTAAGATTCATACCTTAATGTCTGTACTTCACCAGTGGAGGTATATTTGCGAAGTGAACTTCTAAGGAAGCAATTAAGATTAAATGAAGTTATGAAGTGGAACCAGATATAACAGATTCCACCCATTTATAAAAAGAGACACCAGAGGAAAGGCTGAGACAAGGGTTTTCATGATGTGCTTGTTCTTTCCCCTTGCATATCATCTTGGAATTAAGAACACTAGTAGTGCACATAACTCATTGCTTAATGAATTACAGCAAATCATTACTTACTCTCTGTCTTACTAACTTCTTTGTTTTAGTCAGTTGTCTCTGCAGACTACAAAGTAGATTCACTGCTAGCCTGTAGACAGGCCTGGTCAGACACAGTTGGTGGCACATGTGTCTTGAGAAGATCCCTGATCTTACTCTAACTTATCCTCAGTGTACTACTAAGGTCCTCATAGGTGGGTGGGATTTGTCCTCCACTTTTTCACACACAACATATATTTTCGTTTTTTGGTTATACAAGCCTGCTACAAAAAATCCTATCTTTTCTTGCATAAGGAATGATGTCATTCATTGTGTAATGCTCCTTGTGGCCTATTGAAGGGAGAGGCTGTTTTTCCTCTGGAAGACACTCACTCTGGAGGTCTCCCTGGAGCATCCTGTCACTCTTCTGCTTCAATAAATCTCAGCTTCAAAATCAAATGCCATGGCTACAGTCCTCACTTCACTGAGTGAGGAATTCAAAAGCAGAGTATAGCTGGCCATTAACAAGGCACTGTGACAAAGCCAAATATGTGACAGTCTAAAAGTGAGGAAAAGACTGTAAGAAAATAGCTTTCTGTTGTTTAAACCACTCTGTCTGTGGTATTATGTGACAGACACCTGAACAAACTAAGACACTAGACCTATCAACAAATATAAAGGATCTTTTATGGTATGTTTAGCATTTAATTAGTTTATGTGAGGGACATGCAAAAGTATGAAGTTCTTTACCAAGTACAACTTGCTAAAATTTGTCGATAATCTACAGACTTCAAGGAGATATGTTAACTGCTTAAGCAAAAAGTAGATCTAAAACAAAAAGCAGTCACTTTGATATTAAAAAATGCAAATGCGTGTCATCATGTTAACATTCAATCTCATCTCTTAAATATCTTGTTTGTTCACAATTTAGCAAGATAAAATTGAAATAAGAAGCCTGAAGCATTACAAAAATCATCAAAGAAAATATGAATAATAGGATACTTTGATATTACTGCAAATACATCCAGCATATATGACACTTACTAAGAAAAGGAAACTTTGTAAAGAGATTTTTCAGTGATAAAGATTCCATTAGAAATCGCTTCTTGGCCTTTTGGCTAAGATCAAGTGTAAAGATTCCATTAGAAACTGAATCAATTGCTAAGTTCATAGATGAATCTGGATTGTCTAGGCTTACCCATCTCTGCTTTGAATATGCCAAGAACAGGTGTTCTTCAGAAGGTGCTAAGAGGTAGCTCCTAAAGTCACATGTTTAGGAATTAATTAATCCTTGATTATAAGGCAAACTGGCTAAGTGATACCTTCAGACACTATAAAATAAAGTGGAAAATAAAAGTCCATAGAAATTCAAGTAATAAATTAAAGGACTTGCTTTAAAAGTATTGATGAGAGAGGAACAAGTACAGTTTATCTGAATTAGCTTAGTTGTGAAACTCCTGATTATGTGTTAAATTTTGAAGTGGGGCCAAGGGACAAAAAACTGGCACTATATGAAATTGTTTAAACCACTCTGTCTGTGTTATTATGTTATAGACACCTGAACAGACTAAGACACTAGACCTATCAACAAATATAAAGGATCTTTTATGGTATTTTTAGCATTTAATTAGTTTATGTGAGGGACATGCCTTCCTTTCCTGTTTCTATGGGACCATTTCTTAGAGTGTTATCACCTCCTGGCCCCTCCCCCTCAAAAAAAAAAAGGTCCTGTAGCCAAAACAGTTCATTAGGTTTGGCTAAACTGAGCTGAATTATTTTATGTTATAAATATACTAAGACTCTCCAATCTGGAGGACTTGACACCCTAGAGAATTTAGAATGGAACTTCCATATGATCCAGCAATCCCACTCCAAAGAATATACCAAAAGACACAAATGCACTGATTCAAAAGAATACCTGCACTCCTATATTTATAGCAGCACTTTTTACAATAGGTAAGACCTGGAAACAACCCAAATGCCCAAAAACAGAAGAATGGATTGGGAAGCTATGGTACATATACACAATGGAATACTATTCAGTAATCAAAAAAGAAAAAAACTAGACACATTCATAGGAACATGGATGGATCTGGAGGGGATTATGCTCAGCGAAGTAAGTCAGAAGGCAAAAGAAAAATACCAGATGGTTCCTC